>JBBBDQ010001509.1:515000-595000 GCA_037127315.1 Ascarosepion bandense
AAGGTATTAATCTGTCTCTTCCCTCCAGTTATGGGTTAAATAATAAGGTCAGATTACGTTCTATAATGGTAGCCTACTGCGGGATAATCTTCTGCCCCGTCAGTCATGTCTTTTTCGAGACATGATCGCCCAAAGCGTGTATCATATATGGCACTTAACTGACTGACTGATCTCTCCCAGACCCCACTCAGCCATCCACCTGCTCAAGTCCATCAAGTAGGTTGCGCGCTGCTTCCCCTGTCTCTCTTTCCCTCTATCTGTACCGTATTAGATTGTCCTTCTGGATTAGCTAGCATTCTTTGCCATATAATAACACAGATATTACATAAGAGTCCAGTGCTCATTTCTTTGCCTCCAGCAAAATTTTCCTGTCTCTCAATACTTTGCTTAGCTTTTGAAAAGCGGCTTTGGCCATGTCAATCCTCTTTCAGATTTCAATATCTCGTTTTCTTTCCTGTATCAGAATGCTTCCAAGTTGTTAAAACTACTGTATCTGTTTGTCTGTACTCTCTCCGATATTTTAGGGACCTCTTTTTATTGATCAACATGCATTCGTTTTTATTGAAGTTTATGTTCAGCCCTTTCTCCTCACTTGTCCTTGTTACCTTCTCTAGGAGATATAATGATCATATTAAATGACTGCTTGTTACTTAGAACGTGTGTTACGGACTTATTTTCTTCTTTGTCCTGTCCTTTTAGGGTGTATGCAATCATTTTTAGCTGAACATGCATTCGTTTTTCTTGAAATTTGTTTAGCACTTTCTCCTCCTTTTTCATTATTACCTTCTGTAGGAGGTCCTGTATTTTCTTTTCCGTGGCTGCTATCAACACTGTAGCATCTGCGTATCTTATATTGTTCAAATTGTAACACCCAATGACGAATCCTGGTGGAGTAGATAGACGGAACTAATTGGAGTAGATAGACTGAACTAATTGGAGTAGATAGACTGAACTATCGCCCGGTTTACAATCCACCCACATCTATTGAACAGGTGAAGAGGCTCATCCCTGGTATCCTGTTTAGGATGCGGTTTCCGGTTTTTCTCTTTTCTAATCTTCTCACTGTTTTTTTTTTTTCAATTGGAGTAGATAGACTAAACTATCGCCCGGTTCACACTCCACCCACATCTATTGAACAGGTGAAGAGGCTCATCCGTTCTTTCCTGTTTAGGATGCGGTTTCCGGTTTTCTATTTTCTAATCTTCTCACTCTTATGTAGCCCCCTGCACGTCAGTGGCGTTACTGCCTTGCTTGGGGTGATATGATTAAAAAAAAACAAACAAACCTCTAACTATCTCAGAACTGTTTCGCTGTACAGGTTGAATAGATCCGGTGATAAGACGCATCCTTGTCGTACACCCCTTTTCTATTTTCGTATATGGGCTGAATGAAGATGCTTATCTTTTTGTTTGATATTTAATTGACATCTTTTGGATCAGCCATCTGAAAGTATTATCAGAAAACAATTGTAACTTTCGAAATGACAAGTAAATCATCTTTAAGCCAAATATTCTACAACTATTGGACAAAATAAATCAGTCATTTCATTATTAAGCTGCAGTGATTTCCATCGCCTGGACCACGAAAGTCCCATTCTATGATCGTAATGGAAACACTTTTATCCAAATTCATGGCGTCAGCATGGGAAAACCTATTAAGTCCTGTTTTTTTTAAACTTTAGATTTCTCGTATTGAAAACAAAGTTGCTTGAAACAACGAAGTAACCGTAAATCTAAAAAAGGTAAGTTTCCGATATATTTTCTTGATAAAAATAATGACGAAATACGAATTATTTGTTAATAAAAAATCACTTTTCTCGAAGTTGATACACGACTAAATTCCAACGTATTTGCCACATCAGTTCAGATGAGTGTCATACGGGATACACCCATGGGCGTCCATGTCTCCAAAGAGGCAGGATTTACCGGATGAAGATTTTCGCGCAGTAGCTTGTCGTTACTTTCTGAAAAAACTGTTTCTCAACCAAGATTATAAAATTCAATGTCTTACTATTTAATCTATAGCTGGAGGAGAAGAGACGGATTAATACCTTTTCCAATGATATTTGCGCGTAAGTGAATACAATAAATTCAAATCGAATTCGAACTCGGATCTCTGATTTTGCGTTCCGAGCCGATATCCACTGCCCTCACATCCGCTCACATACTCGTATAAAATAAACAAATAACACCAGCAGAACATGACAGCCAATACCCCGAAATATAAAAATATCGGTAACAAACATTTTTCCTCAATAGAACATAACTAAATTTCTCTTCCCAAATGCTTAAAAGAAACATAAAGGAACAATAATTTTCCCAACAAACATAAGTGATAAACCCAAAAAATTATTCTTACAAAAAAATACACAACACCAGTAACAAAAATACGACGCAACCAAACAACATATATTAAGGTAACCAGATGTACAATAATTACAAGCAGGACGAATTTGCTTCACCAAGAATCATTAAACACCATATTTCTGCTGTAATTTTTAAAAAGTGCGTAAAACTTATAATATACTTCTGTTCGGATGAGCTTAAGTCACTGATGCCTCCTCAACAGGTGTTTACTCGTGCTACCAGACTGGCAACTGGGTTCCACCCATTCACAGTCAGGTTAGCCAAATGCAGACGACAATTCTACTCCTGCAGCTTCTTCTCTCGCACTTCCCGCCTGTGGAACTCACTCCCGTATTCTTGCTTTCCTGACGGCTACAACCTCCAGAAATTTAAATGCAAAGTCAATACTCATCTACTAACCACTGGCCTCTAGCTCTCTCCCCTCCCCTGTATGACCTTCCCTTTCTCTCCACCTATGTATCTGTCATTGCACCTGCTTTCTCAGCTTTCTATTGTTCCTTTCTAACTAGTTTGTACTCCTCACTCTTTTCTAATTAATCTTGTTACATTTATGTAACCTCCTGAACATCAGTGGCGTTTCCGACTTGCTCGGGGTGAAATTATTAAAAAAAAAAAATTAGTGAAAATGGAAAATTGCAAACCCCATCAAACCTAAACAGGCGATGAACAATACAGTGTATAAGTTTCACTGTCTAGTACCAGACTGTTTTTATTGTCATAGAGCAATTAACTATATCAGAAATACAATCACCTCCTGAAGTAAATACTTTACGTGTCACTTATTGTAAAAGCAAAACATATTATGAATAAATAGAAAGAAGGGAATAATTTAGGGAGTTCAAATCTACTCCGGTGACGAGACTTGCTAATTAATTGGTTACAGTGATTAAGAAAGAAAATTCTGATATTGATATTTTAAAATTTTTTTCTACTAAACATAGATTACATTTATCCCTTAGACTATTGAGAGAATGTGCCAAGCATATTAACTCCCAGTTTTGCCTTGAATTCCCAGTGTAAAATAATTCTGCCTTGAATTCCCAGTATTTTAGGAGTAGGCAGTCTGAAATTTAAAATTAGGGTTGTTAAAAGCGTGCCTATGCGTATAAAAGTTTTTAAAATCCCCGCCGAAATTTCGATGTACACGTTATATTTTCCTTGTTCTATTTAGAAGAAATGGAAGCTTTGTAGATCACATTTGTAGATCTACATTTATCTGGTTAGATTTCCTCGGATCTGCAATTGCAGGATGATATAATCTTGGGTTTAGTATTAGTTTTACTAATTACTTAAAAACCTGGTTAATACGTTGAACACATTATTAGTACAGAAATAGCTAAGCTTCATCATTTTTCTAATAGATATTTTACTTGGGGAGTTATCGTTGGGAAAATGCTTACTTAATAATTAACAAAAACTTCCAATGTTAACAGTTGATAGTCTACAGAACACCAGGGTGGAACCATATAATGTCTTTTTCTATAATTACTTTTAGCCTTCTGCGATTCGGATTTGCTAATGGGGGCTAAGTAGGTTATCTTTATAGCTGCTATTCTGGAGGGATTTTTCATATACTTTTTTTTTGTTTTCGCTGGAGATCCTAAGGTTAGGAGATAATCGGCTAATTCTAGTTTTAACGGACCTCATTATTTATATTATAATTGCATTAGAGTGGTTAGAATTAGTGTTGATATAGCTAGGAGTTTCATTTTCGTTTATGGTATGATTTAAAATAATTATTATCGAGATTGATGATAATGTTTACGTAGTTAACAATCTTTAAGTTGGAAGCAATCTCTATTTTAAATCCTAGCATTTTAAAGGATCTAATGATTTTCTTCTGGATTTTTATAGTCAAGGGATCTATTACAATTCGGGATGAACATACGTCCATCATCTCGGTATATACCTATTTGCTGAGGATCCACAATTCTATTAATGGTGTCTACGATATATATGCCCATTAAATCGACAACTTCAGCTGAATCATTCTTTTCATGGGGACGTAAAATTTACTATTGAAATTTTTGGTCCAGTTAGAATCGTTAAGATTAAGGAAAGGACTTCCGAGCTGCTAGAATGATATTGGCTTCATCGCCTGTGGTTTCTACATAGTTTTTTAGCGAAATTAATACAGTTTACTCGGTGGTCTCTAGATGCAAAGGGATAGAAGTCAACCATATCAAATTTAAAAAGATAGTTCTACTTTCATCAGCGATACTGTTAAACCAATGTATAGTATCAGAAAAAGTTTTCCAGAGAGTAAGTCGGAGGGTAAGTTATAATTTAGCGGTTATATTTTTGATATTATTTTTCGAGATTGACCCTAATTCACTTTTGGTTGGAATCATTATTATAAATAATACATTATTCTCAAATTTAGGGTTATGATCTTATGATCCAAGGATATTTGTGAAAAGTGTAACTGCCTCTAACAAGCATGTCGAAATAGCTATGCCCCTAAATGTAAGCTAAAATTTTACAGATGAAATAAATGAATATATATATATATATATATATATATATATATATATATATATATATATATATATATATATGTGGGCAGGAGTGCGTGTGTGCGCGCGCGTGCACGCATACACACGCTATAGGGTGGCCACTGAGAAACTAAACAGTTTTAGAAAATCGTAACTTATTTAATTTCATTCTTTTTTTCTCTTTGCAGGTTATACGAACATCGCTTGGCGATTACAATGACTACGTAGATGTCCAGCTAAGTGTAAAACTTATTATTCAAGTCAAAGATCAATTATTCAAACTTAGAGAAAATAGCGGTAACATTTTAATATCAGAGTATCTCTATGCGACCACCTGATTTGGAACCTAATCGCGCGGTTTGAAAGAACTGAATCAGTCTGCGATGTCCCAGGAAGAAGTCCTGAGCACACTGGGCTCACTGGCGCAGCGGTCAAAGCTGTACGGCCGTGTGTCCTTGAGGATCCATCAGATTCTACCCGTAGTCGCTCTGCTCAACTAGGTATGGTCGGGACCTCAGAAACTTCAGAAGATTCCGAAACTGCATTTAAATATATTTCCATACAAGATTCAAATTGTCTACACTTTACAACCCCAAGATAGTCAGAAAAACTTTACATCATTCACTGTTTAAGTAGCCACCCTGTATATACATAATCTGTTTTCACAAGCTTGTTTGGCAGGTTCCGTTAAGAAACAAATAAGTTAAACTTATCAAATAGATATATTTTAAGTGGACTAATTTTGAAAGTATCAGCAATGTGTAAATGGCTTCTTAGATATAAATGTTATTCTCTATGTCTTTAACTTTCTACACACACACACACACAAACACACACACACACACACACATATATATATATATATATATATATATATATATATATTAAGCAACATTTCTCAGAAAAACATAACCATGTAGGTAATATCTGACAGATTTTAGTCAAACATACAATAATCCTCACTCATATACACAGTAAAAAGAACCTTCAGATATTGGAGGCCATCTACATTAAATCCAAACAACCCAACACTGCATCTAAATATATGGTTTTGTTGTCATTTCGTGCTATCACGCGGTGTGACGTCATAGAACCGCATTACAAATTTACGAAATTCGTTTGCTATTTTTGGTAACTCTTATCGTTGCTTAGCCGAGCTTTATGTCAACACAAGATAACATCGTCGCTGATGGTGGATGTATTTGTGTTACCGTCCTTATAACCTCTCTGAAGATGGCTCATGTGAGCCGAAAACTTAGAACCAACTCAATAAAAAATTATCCAAATGTTGGAGAATTTTTGTTTTTATTTTCAACTAAAATTAAGGCAAAAATACGATGTTTAGAACGGCTCATGATTAAACATAATAGACATTCATTGTCTCTCATATCTAACAGTATATGTTTAGAATATATATGTATGTATATCCAAGTGAATAAGGAACGAAGAAAATATTAACAACGTTCGAAACATTAATTTGAAACACTTCTCAATATAAAAATAGAAATTTGAATATTTATTATAAATTATTGTTTAGAACATGTAGAAATTGTAATCTACTACAAAGTGTACATTTTGTTTCGATACTGAAATAAACTACCTGATGAGACATTGTCCTTTCAATGTCGAAAGAAAATGTACACTTTGTAGGCGATTGATAATTTGTTCATGTTGTAAACTATAATATATATATATATATATATATATATATATATATATATATATATATATATGCCATGAATTTATTATATTTCATTTAATTTTGAATGTGTTCCCAACATGTCTACCTCATTATTATTTTCTTAATTTTCAAGTGAGCAGGCAGTCGTATTGAGTTTACATTGTCCAGCAGTACTTCGAATAGCATCATGTTGAGATCAGAGTACGAATGTGTTATATACGTATCACTGTTATACTTATGAATTTCGTGTTGCCGTTCATAACTCTGTTTCCGAGAATTATTCAATCATCGAATACTGGTGATAACGGTAAACCCATAGTCAAGCCTTCATACTGTTGGTATATGTCAAACTCTAGTGGAAATAATGCTTCTTGAACGTCAACACTTTCATCAGGGTATCTATCCAGAAAACGTGAGAAAATAACAGCTATAAATAAAGATCTTACAAATTTAAACAGTCACGTGTATGTTTGTATTTTATTCAACCAATGGAAGCCAATTTAAAAACAGGGAAATGTAGGCACCAACTTAAGAAAAGCAAAGATGTATGTCTCCACTAGTAAATTACTTAATTTCAAGTATTACACATGACCCATTTTTTTAATATTTAAATATCTTTTATAAATTCTAGTAAGGTTGAATAGTTTGTTTTCACATTACATCAGTAAGAAACACAGTCGGTATCGTTATAAAGTAAATTAAATATTGATTTACTAAGCGCTCCATAAATATGCCACAAGGCTGTGACTATGCAACACGCAGTCACGATCGAATCTCATTATTCAGTCGTAATTGATCTATTGCGACATGATTACTTAGTATCACACCACGTCAAAGTGAATTAAATAGAACTGTACATGTGACACACTGAAGATTTCAAATAAGTGATCTAACCTGACAAGTTTACTAATCATCACACACTTACACACAGATATAAAAACTGGGGTGGCCTAATAATTAGTGTATATATATATATATATATATATATATATATATATATATATATACACTACTAGCCCCAGTTTTTTTAAATAAATTATCTATTTCATATTATTTTTAGTATTTATTGCCAAATGAAAATAGAATGTTCCTTGGTAATTATTATTTGCAAAATTTGACAAGTCAAGGAAACAAAGATGGACTCGCCCGAATCACCTTAAATTTTCTTCATTCTTTCATTGACGAAACTTCAATATAGGTAATTATTAAATATTTATAAATTCATTTGATGCACGTGTTATTGTTTAATATTAACAAAAGAACCATTCTATTACAACTAGCAGTATAGCCTGCCGTTGCCCGGGTGTAATGAAAGCTTTAAAACTAATTCATGGTCCTGGAGCTCAGACTCTTTGGACGTTGGCACGAAAAACTAAAAAGCAATAGTTGTTTCTAGTTAAAGCAAAACCGTAGACTGAAAGAAAAATAAATGGATGTAAGTCAAATTTTGATTTCCTGGTATCGATATCAAATACGTTTTTTCGTCGTAAACTGAATTTTGAAGGCTAAATAAGTCCTCTGAGTAAATGGTATCATGGCTGAGACTAAGAACTACAATTATATATACTTAGAGCCAAACCCGAAGCAAAAACTAAAATAAGATGGATGAAAAAATACAGACATACAGCCAGATAAACAGACACACACACAAACATCTTGCCTTTTATGTATATATATATATATATATATATATATATATATATATATATATATATTATCGATTTTCTGCACTATTGTAAGAACTGCAACCTTGAAACTTCTGAATATCGTTTCTTACGTCTTTGTCTATGACTGTCTCAAATTTGATTAAAAAGGACAACTCCTTCTATAACCCGATTTTTTCGATTATCGATTTTTGATAATTATCGGTGGTCCCTCGACACAAAACCTAGCTAAGAACACTCGCAGATGCTTATAGTACAACTGTGTAAATTTTCAAGAAAATCGGTTCGGCCGTTTCGGAGTCTATAGGTAACGGACACAGATGCAGACACACACACACAGAGACAAAGTTCCATTTATAAATAAGTTTAGATTATTCACTTGGCAATAAATACTAAAAATAGAATGAAATAAATAATTTTTTAAACACTGGGATGGCCCAATAAGTATGGCTGGTAGTGTATATATATCAACAAAGTGTATTATTTTTATCGAGCTACGCTTTCGATAAACCCTAATAAACTAAATGTGCCCTCCGACAGGGATCGAACTTGTGCACTGCAGTTTATTAAGGCCAGGAAGGACTTCAGAATAAGCCTTCTTTTTAAGCTGTTAAAGGAAAGCGTCGTGGATAACGGCTCGGAACGAGAAATCGGAGAGCCGTGTTCGATCTGTAGTTGAATTAGTTGTATTCACATACGCGCAAAAACTGTCGCTGCTCTTTCCAGATTTGAGTTAAATTGCAGGATAGATTGGGTTCGGTATCCTTGGTTGGTAACCCGTCTCTCACAGAAAGTAAAAGCAGCCTACTGCAAGAAAATCTTCTGCCCAATCGTGTATCTCATATGGCACTTATGTGAAAAGAAAGCACAGCGTCTTCCCTCGGATTTTTTTATCGTGTGTCCATAACCGTTCAGTTTCATATATTAAGCGTATACCATGCAATTTCTAAAAAAGATTAATAGAATTTATTCTTAATCCAACATTTCTATTAATGTCAACGCCTGTAAAGAGAACTCATTTAACCTCATTGTCCATCACAGACATTTCAGCTGGTTCTTTCTCATCCAAGTTAAAATCTTCGTTTCTTGTTGTGCTGACATTTTCTGTATACTTCTGTAGAACTCTGTCTTTTATGAAATACGAAAGCATAACCATCTTTTATTTGTTTAGTTTTTGAAAGCTTATCTCTTCTAGACCAGGTTAGGGTAATAAATTTATGCCTTGGACAATTTTGAGTAGGTTTTTGAGTAGGATTTTAACGGGGTTTGTACCTTCTAAAACTGATCATATTCATTAGTTTACATAAATATTTCATTTACTCTGAAGTGAAAATGTAAATTATAGACATGTGATAAATAGATCAAACAAAAACGATAATGGTAGACAGAAAATGTTTTAATAAAATTATTCACATCATTCAGCGTAAGAAATTCAATTAAACAAATAAAGAAAAGAGTGCTAGATTGCTATGTGATATCAGTTCTCCAATACGGCAGTGAATACTGGACATTATCATCGAAAATGAGGACAAAACTTGAAGCAGCCGAAATGTGGTTCTACAGAAGGATGCTGCGGATATCGCGGACTGAGCATGCAAGCAACGATGAGGTGTTGGAAAGAATAGCAACAAAAAGGAAATTAATACTGAGCGTCCGAAAGAGACAACTGAAGTTCCTGAGACATTGAGACATCCAATGATGAAGGAGATCTTGGAGAACCTTATACTGACTGTCTAGATAGAAGGAAAAAGTGACAGAGGAAGGCAGCAGGATAAAATATTTGCAGGGCCTGACCAGGTGGATGACGGAATGGGGGTTGCGAGGTGTAACAGGAGTAAACATACTAAGAGCCACAAGGGAAAGGGAGACGTGGAGAACCATGATCGTCTATGTCCTGAAGGGACAGGGCATATAGAAGAAGAACTACTCACATTTTTCAACATGTCTTAAAAATCAGGAGTGAGTTTTTTTGTTGAAATCTTCACTGCCTGCAAGTTTATGTCGGTTAGAGAAGATCTATTTTTACTTTTGTTGGGGGTCCATGCAAGAAAACTATGTTTACAGATGTGGATCCAAAAATGAAAAACATTTTCCCAGCAAAACTGTTCAAACCTGGAAATTTGTCGGCACTAACATTTACCGTGATAAGTTGGAGTAAATGCTAGATTCAAAGAATTTCCCTGAATACTTCCACGGACCACTGAAAACTCTATTGCGGACATCATGCGGCCCAGGGTCCTTGATTTGACCATCCCTGTTCTAGAAAATAGTGCCTTTAGATTTGCGTGTCCAATTTTCTGTCAGCTGTTAAAGCACTTTTATTTGCTTGCTTTTGATGCTTCTAATGTGCAACATTAGAAGTGTCATTATGACAGGACAAAAAAACCTACTCTTCAACAAGATGTCTGAAATTTAAGGATGGAACAATCATTTTGGAAAAAGAAGAAATACTCCAACGTTGGGAAGAATATATAAAAGATCTTTTCCACGACAAGAGAGAGCAACAAATAATAGGCAATAAGATGAGGACGGAGAGGAAATATAAATGTCTGAAGCGGAATCTGCAGTAACCAAAATGAATAGAAGCAAAGCAGCAGGACCAGATGGCATAGAGCTGCTGATAGCCTTGGAAGGATTTGGTATAGAAAAAATTACTGAAATAATAAATGAAATATATAATAATGGGGTTATACCAGATGATCTCAGCAGGTCTATCTTCATAGCACTACCTAAGAAGCCAGGAGCAAACGAGTGCGAACTCCACAGAACCATCAGTTTAATGAGCCATATAACAACACTGATCGTCCTAATTCTGATGAATAGAGCGAGAAGCAGAATCGGGCCAGAGATGGGAAAAGAACAGTGTGGTTTCGTTAAAGTCACGGGAACAAGGAATGCCATCTTTATGGTTAGGATGCTCTCCTGAAATGGCAAAACAAATGAAGAAGATCTTATACTTGTGCTTTATTGATTATGCGAAGGCGTTTGACAAAATACGCCACAAAAAACTGATGGAGATGCTCGGCAGTCTGGACATATTTGGGAAAGTCTTGAGAGTAATCAAAAATCTTTATTGGCAGCAAACCGCTTGCATACGGACAGGTAATGAATTGAGTAGATATACAAAGATAGAAAGTGGTGTAAGACAAGGATGTGTCTTTCATCGGATCTGTTCAACTTGAATATTCTAAGGACCCTAGAAGTTATGCTTTGATTCGTAATCGGAGGCCACAATTTAAATAACCTAAGTTATGTAGATGATACACTGCTGATAGCAGACACAAAAAGGAAACTACAAGACCAGAAGGTAGCAAAAAAAGTAACAAGAAAGGAATAGAAATAAACTGCACGAAAACTGAATGCATGGTCATCAGTAAAAATGGCAGCCCAAAATGCCAAATACAGGTTGGGGATACCTGGGAAGCGTTAATTACAGAAGACGGAAATTTGGACACAGAGATCCGAAGGCGAATTGGCATGGCGAATGAAGTATTCCAGAAATTGAGTAAGGTATTAAGAAACAGGACAATTTCGCTAGATACTAGGAAGAGAGTACTGGATTGCTACGTGCTGTCCGTTTTTCAATATGGCAGAGAATACTGGACAATACCATCAAGATGAAGTAAAAACTTGAAGCAACTGAATTGTGGTTCTACAGAAGGATGCTGCGAATCTCATGGATCGAGCATGTGAGCAATGATGAGGTCTTGGAAACGATGGAAACAAAAAGGAAATTAATACTGAGCATCAGAAAGAGACAGCTGAAGTTCCTGGGACAGGCAATGAGGAAGGAGGGCTGGGAGAACCTGATACTAACAGGCCAGATAGAGTGAAAAGGAGACAGGGGAAAGCAACGGATAATATATTTGAAGGACCTAATCAGGTTGATGACAGAACGAGGATTGCATGGTGTAACAGGTGAAGGCATGCTCAGAGCCACCCGGGATAGGGAGACGTGGAAATCCTCGATCGCCTACGTACTGAAAAGACAGAATACAAAGAAAAAGAAGAAGAAGAAGAAGAAGAAGAAGAAGACCTCTTCTGGTTCAAGATAATCCGATTAAAATTTTTAAAAAATCAGGTTGGTATAATATAAGATGGGTTTTTTTTTAATGCTTCATGTAAATATCTTGTCAATTATGTCGCCTCTCAGTCCCAGTAAAATAAAAAGAAGAAATTCCGACTAGATTGGGAAGCCCAAAAAATATTTCACTCGGCTAAATCTAGCTAGGGAAAATCAATCAATATCTACATCGATCGATAACGTGTTCAAGTGTTCGATAAGCAAAGATACAAAAATCTAGCAATGATAGAGGAATCCGTGTTACAAATGAACATAGAAAAAAATAAAACATGCTGAAGGAATATGAACGATTTGGTTCTCTTCCAATTTTCGATGTTTCTAAATTCAAAATATAACCAACAGGGTTAGATTTATAGCGCGTTCGTATTATTTCTACGGCTATTATTTTCTGAAAATGTCTCACACTATATTAGAAAAAGAAATATGCTGTTGTAAACGTAAATTTACCATAGAACTTAAACAGGACACATAGATGAAGAATAATGTGCAACTTGCAGCTTAGGTTGTATCTCTTGCTAATGATCATTTAACGGATATCTATAGTCGCGGTAACAAAATGCGTGTTTGTTTATTGGCATTGATGAATGTGTTCCTTTATCTTACATAATATCTCATGTCTAAGATGGAGCAGCCGATAAATATGAAATTGCGTTCGATTTTATTTTATAAAATTGACACGAAACGCAGGAATGTAACATAGAAGAACAGTTTTTAAAGATCCAAGTACGATATACTAACAAATAATTTATCAAAATAATGATGGATCGTTCTATTTTTGTGTGCTTACGATTTGTAAAAGCAACGTCGAAAGAAATCAGTTAGTTAAGTGTCATACGTAACACACACAAGAGCGATCATGTCTCGAAAGAGACATGACTAACTGCGTAGAATATTTTCCCGCACTAGGATGCTTTTTCTTAATGCGATAGACTGGTTGCCAATCAAGGCTATAGAACCAAATGCATGTTGTTATTTGATCAATAGCTGGAAGGAAGAGACGGATTAATATATTACCCAAGAGTATTTGGGCTTAAGTGAATGCAACGAGTTACACTAGAATTCGAACTCGGCTCTCCGATTTCTCATTTCAAATCAATATTCAGTGCGGGCACAACGCACAATAAAGAAGGTATAGCTTATTATAGAACAAAATACACATGAAGCAAACGATAAAATGAACAGATAAATCATTTCATATCGAAAAGAATTGTTTTTATTTCCTTATCTTATTTACGTATTTTTTTCTTCTTACTATGCAACATACATCGAAATAAGATAGCCAACTTAAGGTGCAACGACACACATGCATAAATATATCACTGTCTTCTGTGAATGCAATCGATTTAAGTTTTGTTCTAAATAAAATATAGCTAAAAAATATTTTTTCTTTAAGAATTAAAAGCGAAAAATGATAAGGCAAATGGCTCAGTTTCTTTCATTATTAATCAATGAACGATATTTTGCTGGAAATATAGCAGGAGAATTATTGGTCTTCCGTACAAATCAATTGATTTGTTTGTTTTTCATTTTTGTTCGGCACCATTGAATTCTAGTCAATAAGTTAGAACCCATCCACAGTACATTTAGAGTTTAAAAAACAACAGCAAAAAAATAAATATAAATAAATAAAAATAAATAAATCTTTCTAACACTTTAAATTATTTTTTATCTCCTTAATTAGTTTTTCTGCACTAGAAGGTTTGTTTCTCCATTTTTCATTTGCCATTCTACACAGAACAATCACGTTAGAAACAAAGAAGAGAGTACTGGATTGCTTTGTGATGTCAGTTCTTCAATATGGCAGTGAATGCTGGAAAATATCATCAAAGATGAAGGAAAAACTTGAAGCAACTGAAATGTGGTTTTTGAGAAGGATGCTGCCGATATCATGGACAATAATGAGGTTTTGGAAATTATGGAAACGAAAAAGAAATTAATACTGAGCACCAGAAAAAGACAGTTGAAGTTCCTGGGACACGCAACGAGGAAAGAGGGCTTGGAGAATCTCATACTAACAGGGTAGATAGAGGAGGAAAAAGAGACAGGGGAAAGCAACGGATAACATATTTGAAGGAACTAATCACGTGGATGATGAAATGATGGTTGCATAGTGTAACAGGAGAAGGCGTGCTCAGAGCCACCAGGGATAGGGAGACGTGGAAAGCCTAGATCACCTACGTACTGAAAAGACAGGATACATAGAAGAAGAAGATGTATTCTGGTTCAAGATAATCCGATTAAAGTAAAAACAAAATCAAGCTGGGATAATATAAGATGGGTTTTTTAATGCTTCCTTTATCTGTAAATATCTTGTCAATTATGTCACCTCTCAATCCCAGTAAAATAAAAAGAAGAAATTCCGACTAGATTGGGAAGCCCAAAAAATATTTCACTCGGCTAAATCTAGCTAGGGAAAATCAATCAATATCTACATCGATCGATAACGTGTTCAAGTGATCGATAAGCAAAGATACAAAAATCTAGCAATGATAGAGGAATCCGTGTTACAAATGAACATAGAAAAAAACATGCTGAAGGAATATGAACGATTTGGTTCTCTTCTATTTTCGAAGTTTCAAAATTCAAAATATAACCAACAGGGTTCAGATTTATAGCGCGTTCGTATTATTTCTACGGCTATTATTTTCTGAAAATGTCTCACACCATATTAGAAAAAGAAATATGCTGTTGTAAACGTAAATTTATCATAGGACATTAACCAACTTTTTTTTTTTTGTAGCGTATTCCACAAAAAAAAAACGAGCATAAGACTGACGAAACTGCTGACAACGGAGGTATTTTTTCCAGTCTCTCATATGAAAAAATGTAATCGTTAGTTTAATACGACGGAGCGAATGAAATCATTATTAGCGCTGTTGTTGATTTTGCAGTTTATTGTAAATCGAAATATGAGCTAGAGTTAACAATATTTAATACTTGGAAGCTTGCAATATCTGAAAAATAGAAAAAACTAGCTGAAAATTGAAGAGAATAAAAGAAAAAATATATTCTTTTTTTTAATCATCTCACCCCAAGCAAGGCATTCCACTGCCACTATTGCGCATGGGGCTACATAGGGGAAGGTAAAGAGAAGGAGTGGTTAGACATAGGGAATGTCAGGAGGAAGGTGACAGATGAGTAAGGATACCGAGGATGAGGATTGGGCAGATGGGAAGAGGTTTGATAGAATGGGAGCAGGTTAGTGTGTTAGGAGGTGTCTATTGACCTTACATTTAAACTCCTGGAGATTGTAGCCGTCGGGGAAGCAATCGTTTGGAAGAGAATTCCACAGTCGGGAAGTGCGAGGAAAGAAACTGTGGAGTAGAAGTTGCATTGTTTATTCAAAAGTCCATCAGAAGATTTGGTTTTCCTGCCTGTAAAGGTGGAATATAGCAATAGCCAAAACAAATTGTCAAAAACTTTTAAAGTTAAAAAGGTTAAAATTTTAACTGTGGGAGTAGAAGCGAAATATAAATCTCACTGGAGTCAAAATTTTCAAGCTGAAAGCTAGATTTGCTGAGTTAATCAGTTGACTTAAGAAGAAGATGATGAAGAGAAATTACGTCAGAGGAGCTGTCGTTGTCTCATTGGTTGAACCAAACCCCCACCTCAAAATATGTAGGTGGAGGTAGTCTCATTAATCAAGGATTTGATTTGCATAGATACCCAGTGTCCGTCATTCACCCCCCAAGAGAATTGGGGACAGGCAAAAAAATCGGGACTCCGAGTAGCAAAATGAGTAGTTTTGAATTTGCAGTCGAGATGTAACTACAGAGGGAAAAGTGTTCCCAACCGGGAGCCATGATTAAGATGACTGGTTGCCTCCCATAGAGCTCCAGGCTGAAGATGTAAAGAAACGTAGAAAAGCCTGCAACCGATCGACTTAAAAAAAAGTCGAATAATGCGCCTCCGATAGAGTCCTCCCTAAAAATGTATAAAAAGAAAATGAGCCGAGAAAGAGTTAAATTAGCTGAAAGTGGATCATTTTATTGCCGAGCAAAAGAGACAAGACGAATCTACTATCATCACCAGCCTTCCGCTCCACATGCTTTTGCTGCTAATTTATTTTTTTATATATATATAATTTTTTTCTGCAACTTATCCAGGCGTCTTCGAACTTATTCATTTTTTGTGCGTGTTTTATTCTGTCAACACAAGTGTACATGTGTGTCCGCTTTGGTTTGAGGTGGTAGAGGAACGGCTACCGGGTTTTCAACGTGTCTTTCCTGAGATCAAAATACACAACGTGGGCAGGAAAGTTCACTGTTGTAATAGACGTCTTAAGGACCAGCTGCTGTGACGAGGCCATCATCACGATTAGCAACCCGAGAGCGTCGTCATAATTGGTGACGTGTTCGACAGCATCAACCCTGACTCAGGTTCCGGTCATCATCGTAATTGGCTTCGGGACCGGGGTCAGCCAGAGAACCACCCCGGGCGATGTGTAACAATATATTGTATCTATCTATCTATCTATCTATCTATCTATCTATCTATCTATCTATCTATTGTAACTTCATTTCAGAATGCTAATTATCTATTTCTGTTCTAATATGTTTCTTTCTGAAAATTAAACTGAGTAGGTATACACTTGAAATGAATTAACCTGAGTAGGTGGGCACTTTCGAAAAAGTAACCTAAATAAGTATGCACTTTCGAGAAAGTAACCTGAGTAATTATGCACTTTCAAGAAAGTAACCTGGGTAGGTATGCATTTTCGAGAAAGCAACCTGAGTGGGTATTCACTTTGGAGAAAGTAACCTGAGTGGGTATACACTTTCGAGGAAGTAGCTACGTAGGTATGCACTTTCGAAAAATTAACCTGAGTAGGTATGTCCTTTCGAGAAAGTAACCTGATTAATTATGCACTTTCGAAAAATTAACCAGAATGGGTATATACATTCGATAAATTAAGCTGAATAGGTATATAGGAATTAAACTAAATGAGGGTTGGATGGTTTCTTTAAAAAGTGAATATAATGCCTTGGTTTTTATGACGCTCTGCATGGAATAACGGTAATGTACGTAGAATAAAAAAAGTGTTTTTTAGTTTAACTGGAAAGAACTAAAGCAGTAATTAATAAAAAGAGTTGGAATTAATGCTGGCCCTATCTTCATTCCTTCATATCAACAATCGGCCTGCGGACATTTCGGGCAACTCTAGTAAATACATACAATATCATTCTCTCAGCCTTAAGATAAAGGTTTCGTATTTGGTTGCATTTGTCTGCTCAATTTGTTTGTTTTTCTTCCTGTGGTCAAGCTATCTCCAGACACACTGGAGGGATTAGAATGATGATTTGCTTCAAATATTTGTACGAATGATGATTTGCTTCATATATTTGTACGAACGTGTTTAGATTTCTTGTTAGATCCGGTGCGATTTATGGGTTATCTTTATTTTTTCTGTTTATTAATCAAATTCAATTTTTACCTTTCAAATGCCAAATACTGAATTACTTCCCCTGGAATATTTTTGCATACTGAATTATCTCCTGCGTTTCTTTTTAAGTACGCATTTAATTTTAAGAGCGACCGAGAACATTTTTTTTGTATTTGAACTCTTGGGAGCGGTCTGGTTCATTGCAGTTATTCTTTCTCATTTTAATAATCATCTTTTGCTGATCGAGTAAATGATGTCGGTATTGCCTTGACGGAAGATTGGTGTCTTTGACTTCTCTTTCAGGGTATGCTTTACTTTTCTTTAGAATAAACTAAAAAAGACGGAAATTATTTGTATCTGAATCAAGAATAAGAAATTCTTCGTTCTCTTCTACTCGACATTTCCGCCTGAACTTACTTCCACCAATTACTACATTTATTGATCGATGTGAAACTGGGAAAATTTTATCCAATGTAAACCAAGTCTAAGTGTTCATAGAATATATTTTTACACATCGAAAGACGTGGGTTTATCCTCCAATTCTATCCGAGAGATGCTTGTTAGGATTAAGCAAGTCACTGGAAATAATGCTGGGTGTATAACGGAATAAAACTTATTATTTAAAGAATAAAAATGATTAAAACGCAGAGTATTAAATAATTCAACTTAATTGAAGGGAACAATGTTTTAAATATTTGTATATGTAAATGTTCATGCACACACAAGTAGATAAACGTGTGCACACACACACATATTTATGTTGTACATTTGATGAAATAAAGATTCTTTGTGCTTATTTCGTCTTTTTTATAGGTTAAAGAGTTTTTGTGTTAATTTTTCTCCTGACTTTACAATTATTCGCTGTATATATATTGTCATCCGCAGACAGATCTGCTTCGCCGTATCACAGCTCATCAGTACGGTTAGATTCCAATTGCTTTTTTACCCAAGATTGAAACCCGACCTAAATGGCGTCAGTCGGCGACTCTACCCATGGGCTATGGGCGTTGGGTGGAAGTAGGCAGACTTTTAAGCGCATATCATTATACGCGCCCGATAGCTAGAGTGCTCTAATTCATTTCACTGAATGAGCGATGCGTACATGCCAGAGTAGCTACTGTTTATCAAAGTCTACTATTTTTCCAGAGTGCTCAATCAGGGTGTGAGAGCGTAAATATTGTCATCCGCAGACAGATCTGCTTCGCCGTATCACAGCTCATCAGTACGGTTAGACTCCAATCGCTTTTTTACCCAGGATTGAAAACCGACCTAAATGGCGTCAGTCGGCGACTCTACCCATGGGCTATGGGCGTTGGGTGGAAGTAGGCAGACTTTTTAGCGCATATTATATATATATATATATATATATATAGACCGATATAGATAGATAGATAGATAGATAGATAGATAGACGTAGGATTATATATATGCACAGGATTAATATGAAGAATTTTGTAAACTTAAATGAGAAGAGTCATGTCGACTTCAAAGTTTCATGAAGGCACTCTTATGATCTTACTCGTCAGGACTTAATTTCAATCTGGTTTTGTGCCCTAATTTTTAATTACTTATCTGGAACTTTTTGTAATTTGATTTTATGGTATGTGCGTGGTTCTACAGCTAGTTAATTGGTTTTGGTTGATTTTGTTGTGTTGAAGTTTTTAATATTGAAATTTTTAATAATGTTTTATAATTATAGTCAGTCAGTTAAGTACCATACATGATACACGCTTGGGCGATCATGTCTCGAAAGAGACATGACTGACTGTGCAGAAGATTATCCCGCCCTAGGTTGCCATTGCTTTCTGCGGTAGACTGGTTGCCAGCCAAGGATATAGAACACAATCTGTCCTGTTATTTAACCCACAGCTGGAAGAAGGAAACTGATTAATACCTTTCCCAGGGGTATTGGTGAGTAAGTGAATAAAATAAATTGAACTGGTATTCGAACTCGGCTCTCCTATTTCTTGTTCCGAGCCGATACCCACTGCCCCACAACGCACATGCCTTATAATTATAATTAGACCTAAATTCGAAAGCGTCCGCAATGGAAAACCCGTTTGTGTTTCGATTGGAATCACCAGACGAAAAATTATTATTCATTTTTTTTGTTTTTGCAGCTAATTTTTGCTAGATTCTGACATCCAAGGGTTGCGTCGTTCTATCTACGTTGTTCTGTTGTTTTGTTTTATGGCATATCAACCTCGGCGATTCATTTATTGCCAACTAAATTTTATTTGCTTATTGCTGGTAATACCTTTTTTCTTTTTCAACAATTTATTGTTGTTTTTATATGAGATTTGTGCCTATTTTTCTTTTCGAGTATCAAGATACATTGGAATTTTGTTTTTAAGAGCAAGGTCCCCAAGTCCTTCCCTTGTTTTTTAACCCATAACTGTACGGATGGGACGGATGTAATAACTTTCCAAAGAGTACCAGTGCTTAAGTGAATGCAGCGTATTCATCTGGAATTCGAACGCGGCTCACCGATTTCTCTTTCCGAGCCGATATCCACTGCACCACAACGCACATCCGTCACTAAACGCTTACAGCACCTGGTATTCCCAAGCGGTCACCCATCTAAGTTCTGACCAGACTCAACTTTGCTTAACTTCGGTGATCGAGCGAGAACCTGTGTATTCAACATGATATGGCCGTAAGCCCTCTATCTATGTAGTCGACTCCGGAACTTCATTTTAAATTGTAAATAACTGAGTTAATATTATGAGGAGGTAATATGTCTTTACGCACACAAGGAATGAAAGATCTTGTTTTAAACACAAGGTGTACTTTAGCTGCAAAGTAACACTCACTTAAACTCGATGAAATACGTTTAGCAAAGATTTCACTAACCCTACCCAACCACGTTATTCGAAGATAGACTGGACATCTTCTAACCGTTAACCGTCTAATTTTATTAAACTCAACATTCTTATCTCAAATATCCATCTGAAGAACAATGTCCGAAGGGTAGTTATGTTTCCAAAAGAAACAAGCTACAGAATTAATTTCGTTTTTGAAGGTTTTATCAGACCAATTCATCAACGCCCAATGGGTCAATGTCTTGATCAAATTGATCTTTCATTGTTTAGGAGAAAAAATCGTCTCACCGTGTGTAGAGATCCGTAAAGGTAGGCTTTTATAAACTCAAAGAAAAGAGGAAGAACAACGAGCAATTCACTTCATTAAATTAAAATTTTTATTTGCAAATAGAACTATAATGCTGTACCACTGACTGAGACATTATAACAAGCCACTTGACGAACGTATGTTTAGAAGACCTGATCATAGAAAATATGGGTTTCAAGGGGACCCCTTTCTTATGAATCTTAGGTAATCCATAAAGTCGCGGAAGAATAGAGCCAGAAGGTTTTAAACGCTCAAATATATCAGAAGAAAGAACACAACTTTTTTCACATTTTTAATAGACGTTTCTGACATCTAATTTCAGTGGACAAAATATAGTCACGTGTATCAAAGGAACTAAGACTTTTTAAACTGGATGGGTCATTAAGAATAGATACCATTTTATTAATCTTGTTTTATTTTAATTAACTAGCAATATCGCCCGGCGTTGCTCGGTTGTAATGAAATCTTTAAAACTAATCCATGGTCCTGGAGCTCAGACTCTTTGGACGTTGGCACGAAAAACTTGAAAAGCAATAGTTGTTTCCAGTTAAAGCGAAACCGTAGACTGGAAGAAAAATGAATGGATGTAAGTCAAATTTTGATTTCCTGGTATCGATATCAAATACGTTTTTTCGTCGTAAACTGAATTTTGAAGGCTAAATAAGGCTTCTGAGTAAATGGTATAATGGCTGAGACTAAGAACTACAATTATATCTACTTAGAGCCAAACCCGAAGCAAAAACTAAAATAAAAGGGCTGAAAAAATACAGACATACAGGCAGATAAACAAACACACACACAAACATCATGCCTTTTATATATAAATATTATCGATTTTCTGCTCTATTGTAAGAACTGCGACCTTGAAACTTCTGAATTTCGTTTCTTATGTCTTTGTCTATGAGTGTATCAAATTTGATTAAAATCGGACCACTCCTTCTATAACCCGATTTTTTCGATTATCGATTTTCGATATTTATCGGGGGTATCTCGACACAAAACCTAGCTAAGAACACTCGCAAACGCTTATAGTACAACTGTGTAATTTTCTCATGAAAATCGGTTCAGCCGTTTCGGAGTCTATAAGCAACGGACGGATACACACAGACAAAGTTCCATTTTTAAATAGTTTAGATATTTTATTTTGTTGGCCAATATTTAGAACACGAGCCTTTATCAGGTTTAGTGATAACGAAAGACCGGTGATGCTTAAGCGATTTAATTATCCGATGACATTTACTTCTTTATTTTGATTCTGAGGAAAAATTAAGAGGACTTGCATAAGAATGAGCCAGTTCATTAAATTTGGCGCAAAAGTCACAGGAAGTATCTAACGACATTGGCTGAAGCTTACAGAATTGAGCATAAAATACATTAAACTTCGAAAAAAATATGTTCCCTTTCGAGAGAAGTACAAGAAATGCTGAAATTTAGGCCATGAGCCTGAATAGCGGGCACCATCTCTGAAGGACGTTAAGAGGATAAATAAGGAGGGTAAAAGGATAAATCCACTCCATGTTTAGTAGCATAGTGGATATCAACTCGGAACTACAAATCAGTGAACCGAGTTTGAATTCCAGTTGAATGCCTTGCATTCACTTACACACAAATACCTTTGAGAAATGTATTAATCCGTCTCTTCCCCCAATTATGGGTTAAATAATAAGACAGATTGGGTTCAATAGCCTTGGCTGGCAAATAGTCTACCGCAGAAAGCAATGGCAACCTACTACGGGATAATCTTCTGGCCAGTTAGTCATGCCTCTTTCGAGACATGATCGCCCAAAGCGTGTATCACGTATGGCATTTAGCCGGTTGACTGATGGTTCAACCACGTAGCCAGATCTTTTGAAAATGCAATGTTTTAATTTCTTCTGAAAACTGCACGCCGTCTTAGAATGACAACATTCATGTATCAGACTATCATCATGTAGTGTTTTGATATATATATATAAAAAAAATTACATGCCTCACGCCATAACACCTTATATTTCTTTTTTGGCCAAAGCACTATCTAGAAAATTGCAATAGAAAATCCTTAATAACTAGGCTTCCCACGCAAGCCCGGATGTGACACATGGTCATTTTAATGTGGGAATTCCCGGCCATATAGCCGGGCCAAAAATATGTCTGTCTATTTTTACCGAGTCTATTTTTACCGAGTCGTGGTTCTACCCTTCGGCGGAACCACGACTGGGTTTGTGCTCTCTGCTCGGAAGCAGAGAGCTGACAGTGTTATAGGGTTACAGAGCAGTCATCCGAAGACGACTGCTCCAATGCAAACCCTGCATTCTCTATCTTTATCCAGACATCAAATTATACAAATGTGAATTAAGAAAATTGATGATAAGGTGAAGAACATTTTTCGTGAGATAAGTTTCTTCCTTTGGGACTTCATTGGATTAAAACGATATTCCGTTAATATAATGACACATGTGCACGAATGAGAAATTTTAATATTAAAACTTTTGAATTTAAATTTTTCTATGTTCTCTTTTATAAAAAAAGTTATTTTTTTCCATATAGATATAGAAAAAAATGATGAAACGAACACATTTATATCACTGATTTAAAACGGACATCTTTACAAAAGTATATATGTATATATATAAAGCAAACATAAAACTGATTAACATCACGGGAAAGATTTTTTCTTCAAATCTATTAAACGAACTTCCAGTTTTCTCGTTCTTTTGTCTGAAGATATTTGTATGCATTATACATTCAAATATAAATTTAAAAGGCATTTTCTTTTTGTTTTACATGTCTAAAATAAAGACGGACAAAAAATAAAATAATATAATATAAAGTTAGAAAATAATTTACATTCATATATATATATATATATATATATATATATTATAAATAAATATATATATATATATATATATATATATAGAGTGAGAGAGAGAGAGAGAGAGAGAGAGAGAATCGCCGACTGACGCCAATTCGGTCGGGTTTCAATCCTGGATTAAAAGCATTCGGAGTCAGCGAAACAGATCTGTCTGCGGATGACTATATATATATATATATATATATATATTGTGTGTATTTTGGCAGCATTTTTTCATTAATGCAGGTTTCATTGAATAATATAGACAAGTTTTGTTTATTGATTTTGTGTAGGATCCGTTCGTACCGTCTGATATATTGATGGTGATATCGTTGAAAGACAACAAAAAAATCACAGTAATTGTTGATTTTTTTATCGGGTCTAAGCTTTCGGCTCACATAAGCCATTATCAAAGAGTAAATATTAACACACAGTAAACATAAAACATTTAAGCTATTAACAATAAAGAGAATTAAATTGAAAATATAAGTCCATCCCTACCGTGGCGGATGGCCGAAGACAGTGACAAAATAGTGGTGTTGTGGTCCCTGATCTGATTACAGGCATTTGAGTACGTTATTGGAAATATCAAAATTGATTGTATTCAAACCAGGGTTAAATTGTTTAATGTAGATTGCTTCCAGGATTTTTAGTTTCTGTTTATTATTTTCTTGTTTAAGTATGTACGTGTTATCAAATATATTCCGTCATTTAAAACAACACGGTTATCACTTCTGAGAAAAACGCTCGTTGATAACACGTACATGTGCAGGGGCTACGTAAAAGATTGTTAAAGAGAAAACCGGCAACCACATCCTAAACAGGGAACAAGGGATGAGCCTCTTCACCTGTTCAATAGACGTGGGTGGAGTGTGAACCGGGCGATAGTTTAGCCTATCTACTCCATATATATATATATATATATATATATATATTAAATAAATCATCGAGCTTTATATTCGACCTCAACAGAAAGCACGTTTCGTCCTATATTTGGGACTCATCAGCAGTGCGCATCCACTACCAGGAATCGAACCTTGGGGAGGCACTATCCTATGGGTAAAGAAGCTTGGATTAGTTCCACCACGTAATTCGTGAGGATCGGCGCACTTCATCGAGCTTAATTCGTTACCAGGGCCCGTGGTACAGTTGGTATAATATCAGCTTAATAACCAAGATGTCTAGGTTCGATTCCTGGTAGTCGATGCGCACTGCTGATGAGTCCCAAATAAAGGACGAAAAGGCCGTCCAGTGCTTTCTGCATTCTGTTGAGGTCGAATATAAAGCTCGATGATTTACTTAATAATTGTTCAAATCCTCCTACTACTTCTTGAATTATATATATTGTTTTTTACTATCGTATTCAGTTTTTTGGTATTGCTATTAACCTACCTAAATTATACATTTAATAAATGCTTATATTTGCACAACCGATTTACAATAATTTAAAACGGCCTTAACTTCATGAACGTTAATATCCTAAAAAATAATTCAAAACAAGAAACGTTCAGTTCATAATATGCACCTGATTATTGCATAACTCATGAAACTCCGCGTTGTACTTAAAACATAGGATAATATATATATATATGCCCTCTATTTTAAATAAATGCAACACTTACTTTTACAATAAAAAACGTAATCTTTTCTTAATTGACCGCACACGAATGACGTAAATGATTTAAATTTACTTTATTAAAATTTAAATAGTGTAAAGGTCTGTCGCGACTCAACACCTGATGATTGTGTTGTGCATGAAACTCCGAGTCTTGCTACTAGTGTGAATATCTATCTATCTATCTATCTATCTATCTATCTATCTATCTATCTATCTATATATATATATATACCACCGGTCATAATTAAAAAGCCACCCTAGTTGTTTAAAAGAAATGATGTATTTCATGCTATTTTTAGTATTTATTGGCAAGTGGATAATTCTAAATGAAAATAGAATGGTTCTTTTGTTATTCTTACTTTGCAAAGTCAAGGTAGCAAAGATTAACTCGTCAGAATCACCCTAAATTTTCTTCATTCTTTTGTTGATGAACCTGCAATATAGGCAAATAAATATTTATAAATTCATTTGATGCACATGTTATTGTGCAGTATTATCACAAGTGCCATCCTGTTTTCATTTACAATTATTCATTTGGCAATAAATACGAAAAGATAGTATGAAATAAATCATATTTTTAAACACTGGAGTTGCCTAATAATTATGGCTGGTAGTGTATATCGAGAGAGATTGAGAGAGAAGGGAAAGTGCGCCAGCAAAAATCGAGAAACTCAGTAAATGAAAGACAGAGAAAATGATCTAAAAAAATGTAAAACCTGTACAATCTAAGCTTATTTTATTTTTACTTTTATCACTATTAATGTCCTGCTATTTCCTTACCAAAATATACTAAATCGATCCACCTTTTTTTTCCTTCCGAATTTCGGTACAAATATATTATCAGGTCAAAGGACAAACACATCATAAAATATTAAAATTTAGCGAAATGTCATATTCGTATTCATCAAGTGCCCTATCTCGTTTACATCGAGGTCCGTTCACCTGTGTCTTCTTTTCTCTTTTGCCTCCGAACATGGTGCGTGCATAATATCGCTTTTTAATAACTTATTCATCCACAGGTTACTTCCGCAGGATCTTCTGTTTGCCGTGGTTACGTTCGCTTTTAAATTAGCACACATTCATTCCCAACACCGTCTACTTTTGTCTAACATTGCCAAATGTAAACTTTAATCGTTTCAGAAAGATATCTTATGCATTCAAATCTAACGCCTTGTCATATTCATCTTAAACGTCATCTCGAGATCGTAGAGTTGGCAACCCCGCTCCATTATTCACAATCCTGTATAAATGACCTTCTTATCCACCTATTTTTAGTGATAATATCAGGTTAGGCTATCTTCTCGCTAAACCTGCGATGACTTTGAAGAATCCAAAAATGGTGGAATAGCATTTTTGTTGAAGAGCTTACTTTTCTTGTTTCGATTCTTACGGCATAATTATTTCTTTCTCCATAAATGTTTCGCTCATCCAAATAGCACCTTGTAGAGTTGGCGACGTAAAAAGAGATATATTTTACAGAGTTAACAATAAACTTGTTGTCCAATCTACATTAGTTGATATCAACTGTTTTTTTAAATCATGGGCTATTTTTCGCCTCAATATTTTTAGTAGGCACCCCATGAAAAATGCTGATCTTTTTTTCTTTTTACTAATATTTACAATATTTCGGCTTTTGTATGCTCTGGTAGTCTTCAGGTATTAAGAATGTCGCACCGAACCCTTTATTTTCATCACTGGAGTATTCAGTGCCGGTATTCATTCTCATAGCATGTGCAATCCATCTCCCTTTTAACTCAACTCTGTATGTTATTTGTTCACCACTGCTGTAGCCTGGTATTGGACCCATAACTATTTGGCTCAAGCCACAGGAACTAACGAACGCCTGGGTTATTTGTCCTTGCGGACATCAGTGTATAAATTTCTTTTCTAATATTCCAGTAAACATTTTTTTACCAGAGCTCATATCGAAATATTTGACGCTTCACTAGTTCCCACATTGTACTCATTTCTTGCCTGCTTAGGATATTTTTGGCTGATTCCTTAAGTTTACGTAGTTTCTAATAGTGTTTTCTATCAATTATTTAAACTTCATTCCATGGGGAGCGTGATCCCCTATTTACTTCATATGTGGTCAGCTACGCCTGATTTTCTATCTCTACTCGTGTTACAGTCTTGCGATGTTCATGCAACCATGCCTTAGGAGAACGGCTCGTTTCTAATTTAGATATTTCCACAGCTACTTAAAATGGCGTACACGCAGTTCTTAGTCAAGTTCTCCTCTAATGTAAATATTACGTTTTCCAAGAAGTATAGACAAATACTGAAGTATATAATTATCATAATTTTGCATATATCCGATACAACAAAATCATTTGATCTCATTTTCTGTTTTAAAGTTGTTTTCTATTTTTAGTATTTTAATATGGCGTCGATTACCATAAAAACGCCAAATCTCAATTGTCCCCAAAATTCCCAAGTGAAACTGCTTTATTGAATACTAAAATATTACCATGAACCCAGTGACGATACTACAGGTGGTGGGAAGGCAGAAGTGGTTAAGACCTTCTCTAGAATTTTGTCTGGCCATTCGGTTGTCTCTCCAAATTTTATCAGCTTCAAAGTTTTAAGAAACAGATCAGTAAAATTTGGTCTTCAGCACATTTCCCTCTGCGATTTCTTTTTCTTTAACGTTTTAATGACACATATAACGATCACTTAAAAACAAAAAAGGTAAAACAAATAGATAGAAAGAGACAGACCACGATTTAAGGAGGGAAATAGTTTTAAAATTAATGTTTTCATATCTGAAAAAAGATGTTAATTAGAAATAATGTCTTTCAATTGATATGCCAATACATAGGCACTCACAAAAGTTGTTTATACGTTAGTAGTGTAGTATGAAAGTGAAGACACTGCTTGCGTTTCACCTTCTCCTTCTCCAAGAAATCTCGACCCCAAAATACCCCCTCAAAATTTTCAGAGTTCCGCAATCACCACTGCGTAAACCCACAAGTTGCTATGGACCGCAAATAATATTATTTGAACTCTGTGGTCAGTGTGGCTCCCGGTTGAGAGTGACTACTCTACAGTAATTCTTCATAAATTCTTTTTAAATTTTCACTATTATTAAAATATTTATGCTTTTCCTTCTTCTTTTGGGTACCTTTACACAAATAACTTCAGAAAATAAATGAATATTTCTTTTACTCTATCCATGTCCCAGAATGCTGTCTAGATTTTGACTACGTGAAAGATAATGCAAAAGCGCTTGAATGAGAATTTCCAATCTGTAAAATCTTCATTCAACAGAAATTGTAATAGCAACACAAAGCATATTAAGGTTGTGACGTAATACACGAGGAAAACATTTTTGAACGCATTCCAGAAGCTGAGCAGAGTATTGAGAGACGAACATTTTGCTAGAAACAAAGAAGAGAGTTCTGGATTGCTATGTGATGTGATGCTATGACAATAAATGACGGAAAATATCATCAAAGTTGAAAAACAAAAAACTTGAAGCAACTGAAATGTGGTTCTGGAGAGGAATGATGCGAATATCATGGATCAAGCATATGAGCAATGATGAGTTTTTAGAAAGGATGAAAAATAAAAGAAAATGAATAATGAGCATCAGGAAGAGACAGCTGAATTTTTTGGAATTTTTGATGAGGAAGGAAGGTTTGAGAACCTGGTACTTACAGGTCACATAGAGAGAAAAAGAGACAGGGGAAAGCAGCGGATAACATAATTGAATAGCTTGAGTAGGTGGATGGCAGAGAGAGGTTTGGGTGGGGTAACATGAGAAAGTGTGCTAAGAGCCACCAGAATAGGGAGACGTGGAAGGCCATGATTGCGTACGTACTGAAAAGGCATGGCACATAGCAGAAGAAGCATGATGAGCCAGCTTGTCTCGCTAGATCAGTTAAACTGAGTAATGAGTTCGATCCTCTCTTGGTGTTCCACACATGCAAGTTTGTGGAACATTAAAGTTATGCTTTCAAAATCATTTTCAATCCTTCAAGTTGGTGTAATATTTAGCAACGTTCACACTCTTTCTGGTCTTCGAAACAAGCGTAGAATTTATCCGGTGTTCCATTTTAAGTCTCCTTCCACGCTATATTTCTAAAGTCTCAGACTGAACTCAAAAATTTTATTCCTTAATTAAATATTAATCTCTTCATTCCTTCATAGTCCCAACAATTTCCCTTCTTGCCATTTCTCATATAAGAATAAACAATAATCTTCTACTTCGAGTGGCTATATGGCTTTCGATTTGGTTAACATTGGTACACAAAAAAAAATGTCACTTCCAATATTTCGAGGCTAAAACAACATATATTGTTTATATATTACGATTGAGATTTCTACAGGAGAAAAGGTTAAAAACAGTTTCCAATTCTGCTATATATGCGTTACTCTTCAGAAATGAATTGAGTTCTTTTGGTGACTGGCATGTGTGTATACACTGCTTCTTTACAACACATTAAAATTTACCTTCTCTGATTCCATGTGTCTATGGCTTAGAGGGCAACGACTCCGACTGACACCAAATTGGTCGAGTTTCGATCCCGGCCATAAAGCAAGTGGATGTGTCTAGCCAAACTGATAAGCTGTGATAGAACGAAACAGTCTTGTATTATGATGACTAATATATTATTCTCTCATTACGATTTAGCTCTCTAAGGAAGGACATTTTAAAAGGTTTCCACTTCTGCGATGTATGCGTTACTCTTTAGAAATGAATTGAGTTCTTTCGGTGACTAGCGTGTGTATACACTGCTTATATACAACACGTTAAAATTTCCCTTCTGTGATTCCATGCGCCTCAGGCTTAGAGGGTAGCGACTCCGACTTACATCAAATTGGTCGAGTTTCGATCCCGGCCAGAAGCAAGTGGATGTGTCTAGCCACACTGATGAGTTATGATACAGCGATGCAGGTTTGTAAGTGGATGACTAATATATATTTAGATAAGATACAAACTGACAGGCGTATATATAATGTGCAGTCGGTAAATTGTCTCTATTTTATATTTTTAATTCTAAGCATTTTGAATTTGCCAACTACAGACTACAATAGTGTCAGCTGGGCACCGTCTGTGAGAAAGTGATCACTATGACTCCATTGCCTTCCAAAGAAATTTGAAACTTCATTCTGTACTGCATCCCATTCGCAGCGGAAGCTCTAATACTAACAATTCAAGAGTGGTAACCTGAGAACAATGCAGAAGATTCGGAAAAGTTAGATGAGTCTAATGGTGATTACGAATGTATGGAAGCACTAAAAACACACTCTGCTTGTTCTGACACGAAAAGAAATCCCGAATCTTTCAGTGAGTTACAGGTGACTGAAAACGTTTCCTTCAAAATCAATCAAGTTTAACAGCAGGAGAGTCTGATTTTCTTCTCGGAAATGTTATGCATGAGGAAATTCGCTATTTATCATACACGATGAGAAATGGTTAGTTTTTATTCCATGCCATGGAGGACAAGTGAAAAAAACCGTGCTACTAAACATTTAAGCAAACTCAAATACCTTCCCCAAGAGAAGGTAGGTTTGTTTCAGTCTAAAAAAATTCTGCAAGGATTTGATAAGTTGAAGAAAGACGTTAATTAGAAATAATGTCTCCCACTTCATATGTCGATACATAGGCAGTCACAAAAGTTGTTTATACATTAGTGGTGTAGTATGAAAATAAAGGCACTGCTTGAGTTTCAACCTCTTCTCCTCAAAAAGGTCTCGGCCCTCAATACCTACCAACTTTCAGAGTTCCGCAATCATCACTACAGGGACCCACATATTGCTATGGACCACAAGTAATATTATTTGAACTCCGAGGTCAAGATGGCTCCCGGTTGAGAGCGACTGCTCTACAGTAATTCTTCATAAATTCTTTTTAAATTTTTACAGAATATTCGTTGACTTACTGTGTCCCCAAACGTTGCATCGAGAATGACGAAAACTATGAAGTCAACATCAAGGCGTTTGTGATGGCAACGGTATGTTTCCATTTCATCTTCTCACAAGACCTCAGATTCGTCACTAAGATCTACACCAAGTACCTTGAGGAGCTAGTGCTGCCCTGGGTACAGAGTGAGGCTTCTTAAAAAATTATATCTTCCAACTGGAATCTGTCCAATGTCAAACAATCAAAAGAACCATGTCATGGTGTCAGACAATTCTGCGACTACGTCACTGTTACCTATTTTCATCTAAATCTCCAAACTGCAAACACCTGATTATGGGGGGGGGCGGAGTTAAGCGAGAGACCAACAAAACATAAACTGAACATAAGGATTATGACAGCATTCACCAAATTAAACAAGGACACCGTCCAGATGAGATGCTGGAATTTTTGAGTAATTCCGAGGCCGAGGTTAAAGGTGATTATATTGAATAAATTTATTCTTTTGCATTCATTTTGGTAAATGTATCTTTTAAAATAATGTCAGTGGTATTGTTATTCTTGCGTAATTTAGATGACAATTTATCTATCGCACACTGCTGAATAGATAGATAGATAGATAGATAGATAGATAGATAGATAGATTACGAAGAGACTGGAATAGATAGATAGATAGATAGATAGATAGATAGATAGATAGATAGATAGATAGATAGATAGATAGATAGATGGGACAGTATGCATTGGTAGGTGTAAAAAAAAAAACAATTTAAAAAGAAAATTCACAAAAATAGAGAACAAATAACTTCCATTAACTTGAATTCAAGAAAATTAACTGATATTTCTCGATTGCACAATAAATAAATAGTTACTTTAATGATTTTCTTCTGGCTATGCAGACCTTGTTAAAGTCGTCATCGTATGTCTATTGGATGCATCCGATTTCGAAATAAATTCCAATGATATTTTGCAATGCCGTACAAAGAAAGACGGTCGGTGGTAATTAAAGATCTCTTATCTCTTATTCGACGAGCACCACTTTGATGGAAAGCGAGTCAGCATTCTATTAGTCAGAAAGGAAAATGTGAAATCGAGAGTATATTGCAAGGCGGCCAGACAATCTGTCGTCAAGCAACCTGTCTTGTCTTTTCTGTGGATCTGTTTTCATTCTTTCCTATTCTCTAATTTACATTTACGTCGAATGTAAGGGGGAAATTAACGCCTTCTTTCGCCGAAATTAGCATTTATTGAAATACTAGATTTGCGTTTTTCGAAGAAAAAAATCAACAAACAAAAAAGAAACAACCTATGTCTGATTTAAATGTGATTATTCCTTCTTAGAAGGTGTGCTGAAAAGTCTAATATCCAATGTAAAAGGGTTTATACAAATATTAAACTCTGGTTTTGGTCATTTTTTCCCAGATTTGTTATACCAAGAATCTTTCAGTTCATCGAAGTTTGAAGGAATTGATAGTAATTCAGAATTTGGTGAATTTTGCTCATTGAGATTGACAAAAATGCTTTCAAAATCTAAACAGAATATTAAGAAACATAAAATAAAGTTTACAAGAAGGCATGAAAAGTACTTGACCGTTACGTGATATATGAATTCGTATTTCTCATTAAATGATGATCAACCACCTCAAAAATTATGAAGCAACAGAAATATGGCCAATCTCCTCAAAGAGGATGAGGCAACAGAAATATGGCCAACCACATCAAAGATGATGAAGCAACAGAAATATGGCCAATCTCCTCAAAGATGATGAAGCAACAGAAATATGAACAAACTCTTTAAAAATGATGAAGAAACAGAAGTATGGTAAAAATTCATAAAGATGATGAAGCAACAAAAATATGGCCAACCACCTCAAAGATGTGAAGCAATATTAACATGTCCAGCCTCCTCAAAAATTATGAAGCAACAGAAATATGGACAACATTTTCAAAGATGATGAAGCAACAGAAATATAGCCAAACTCTTCAATGATTAGGAAGCAACAGAAATATAGCCAACCTCCTCAAAGATGAGGAAGCAACAGAAATATGGCCAAGCTCCCCAATGATGATGAAGCAACAGAAATATGGCCAACCTCTTTAAAGATGATAAAGCAACAGAAATATGGGCAATCTCCTCAATTATGCTGAAGAAAAAGAAATATGTTCAAACTCCAAAAAGATGATGAAGCAACAGAACTATGGGCAACATCCTCAAAGATGATAAACAACATATATATGGCCAACCTCCTTAAAAATGATGAAGCAACAGAAATAATGCCCAACCCCCCTAAAGATGATGAAGCAAAAGAAATAATACGGCCAAACTCCTTGTAATGATGAAGCAAGTGATGGTATTTTTTTAATCATTTCACACCAAGCAAGGCATTCCACTGCCACTATTGCGCAGGGGGTTACATAGGGGAGGGTGGTGAGAAAGAGTGATTAGATATAGAAGAAGGGTGATAGACGGGTAAGGATGTAGATGGGAAGAGTGTTTGGGAGAATGAATGCGTGTTAGTGCGTTAGGAGGTGTCTATTGATCTTACATTTAAACCCCTGGAGATTGTATCTGTCGGGGAAGCAAGTATGCTGAAGTGAATTGCGAGAAAAGAAGCTGTTGGTGTAGAAATTGCGGTTACATTTTATCGGTTTGACTGTAAAAGGGTGGAACCTAGTTGCTAATCTAGTATCTCGTGCAAATTCGTACCTAGAGGGTACCAGTGATCTACGTTCATCGGAGCATAAGCCGTGAAAGTATTTAAGCAGAGGCATAGGGAAGCCACGTCACGCCGGTGAGAGAGTGACAGCAGGCGGTCTGCCAAGTCGGTATCCATCACGTTACAGATTCTCCGTGTGTATTCTGTCAAGAACTCCGAGGAGAATGGATTTTAGGTCATTTTAAATGTTGTCACACGCTGAGATTGCCTTCTCCACACCGATAACATGAAGAAATCATTTTCCTGACGAATCGACCATGGTGAGATTTGAACACGGCAATCATAATCAGAAAGCCAACGTTCTTAACACTTCTTCATGCGTGCATATAATCACAGAACATACTAAACGCCAGAAAAGTAATGTCAACTTTAAAACTATTTCAGCAAAATGGATAAAAATGTAAAAACTGTAAATATTATCACATACAACGTAAAACTAATCCCTGAAGGTGTAAATCCTCTCGTGGGAGGCGCCAATTTAATGTTTAATGAATATAAATTTAAGAATTAAAATTAATCTTCTTCTTCAGTTTTACAAACATTCACAATGACGTGTGAAATCCAGTTTTTTCTCAAATAGAAAAAGGATTGACCATGAGCCTAAAAAATCAGTCGAAACCAGATTTCACAAGTAGGTGTTAGATTGATTTTGACCAAGTCTTGAAGCCTTAGCGGTCCAGTGCTAAATTCAAAAGGACTATATAATTGACCTCCATCAGAGTCAGTCAGTCAGTCAGTCAGTCAGTCAGTCAGTCAGTCAGTCAGATGGAAGCAGCGAGAAAGACAAAACTAAAATGTAACTTCAACTTCAAATCGACCAGGAGATAAGCTCAGGTCGCACCTTGTTCTCTTTCTCTTTCCTTCTCGAGTGCTAATTCCTTTTACTTCTTCTTCTCCATTCAAAGACATTCCTACTGAATACATACATACATACGTACGTACACATATATTCTTTCAACAATTACTGCTATGAAAATTTTCTACAATTCTTGATACCCATAACTTTATCATTGAACACGAACTCTATCCTCAAGTTCTTAATGTTTCTTATTAAGTATTAACGCCTACAACTTATGTTATTCTTTCCTTTTAATAAATTTCTATTTTAAAATGTATATTTTATTCTTACGCTATTCCACACGATTGCACACATTCCAACCTGCAAACAACCTTCTGATGAAAACCTGACAATTCTTTTGATGATAATTCTGGATAAAACTTGTAAGCTGTAGGGATTTCGGTTAAGTCTGACACAAGGGCGAATCAAAGAAAAAATTAACAATCTCCCTGCGGCTACATATGCAAATCTAATCAGGTAAATCTCGTTAAAAGTGGAATAAAAATGATGAGAATTTAAAATATACACGTGAAAGACAAACAACTAATTGTAGAAGATATAACTATCGTTGAGGGCGTAAATATCATTGTCGAAGGCGTAAATATAATCATGGAAGGGGTAAACAGAATCGTGAAAGGTGTATAATATAATCGTAGAATGCATAAGTCAATCGGGCGAGTATAAAACAGGAAGTCATAAATATAATAGTTGAAAACAAATACAAATATTGACATTAATTCAAATGTCAATGAGTACATCAAATTTTTAAAACATCATAATAATCTAATATTCGTAAGGTCTAAAAATTAAGTTACTAATTTTATGTCTTATTGTTGGTCTCAATAGAAAATAGGAGTCGGGAGGCATTGTTTCTATGTTTTATTTCAAACTTATACTATTTTTCTATACATATATGTATGTGTACCTTGAGTATATATCACGTTGAATACACCAGTTCTCGTCCGATCACCGAAGTTAAGCAACGTTGAGCCTGGTCAGTATTTAAATGAGTGACCACTTGGGAATACCAGGCGCTGTAAGCGTTCAGTGACGGATGTGTGTTGTGGTGCAGTGAATATCGGCTTGGAAAGAGAACTTGGTGAGCCGAGTTCGAATTTCAGTTGATTACCCTGCATTCACTTCAGCACTAGTACTCTTGGGAAAGGTATTAATCGGTCACTTCCCTCCAGTTATGGGTTAAATAACAGGATGGGGCCTGAGGAAACTCATCTAGTGTTGGTGTCACAATAAAACACCCTTGGTAGCCATGGCGAAGCATCAAGTATTCAGCTATTTGACAAGATTATGAATTTCGCTACAAACTGCGCCAGGGTTCCAAATCCACAAGAAATACTGGAAGGGTGTAGTGAGTTCGATCTCGGCCAAAGCCGCAAGACGACGTCGAGTGTATATATATATATATATATGCGCGCCTTGTGTGTGTGAACATGTGTGTGTTTGTGCTTACATTAAATAGGAGAGGCACATGTAACTCAGCCATGCACAGACACGCATATTTATTAAATTACGCAATTTTAAAAACACTGGCAGGGTGTGCGTGACGGACCGACAGTACGTCTGTCATTTATAGTATAATAGCATAAAAAAGCACTCCCTGTAGATTGTAAGCTAGTTATTGCTGAAGGCTAATATCAAAATTAAAGGAAGCTCTGGTACAACTTAAAGAACAACAATGATAAATTGTGAAGAAATAGTTGAATTTCTTAATTCCCTCCAAGAGGAGTGATCGGTTAAAAATCTTTGATTATCATGAGACTTGGAGGTGAAAACATATACCATTGTATTATCGGCATAGATGTTTACGAATGACTAAAAGATGTTCTTAGGAAAATGATTTATGTATATTTATTGACCATGTCAGTGATACTCGGAAACAATTCTCCTGTTACGCTTTCAAAGATTTTGAGAAGATGTATGGATTTAAACATATGACATCAAGTTTACATTTGTGGAACTCGCTTCCATATTCTTGCTTTCCTGAGGGCTACAACTTCCAGGAATTTAAATGCAATGTCAATACTCATCTCTTAACCACTTGTCTCTAGTTCTTTCTTCACCATCCTGTATATCCTTTCCTTTCTCACTACCTTTGCAACTGTCATCACACCTGTATTTTCATCCTTCTCTTGTTCCTTTCTAACTGGTTCGTCTTTCTCTTCACTCTCCTCCTTTCTAATCTTTTTACTCTTATGTAGCCCCCTAATCCTTTACTCTTATGTAGCCCCCTTATCTTTTTACTCTTATGTAGCCTCCTTATATTTTTACTCTTATGTAGCCCCCTTATATTTTTACTCTTATGTAGACCCCTAATCCTTTACTCTTATGTAGCCTCCTTATCCTTGACTTTTATGTAGCCCCCTGCACATCAGTGGCGTTACCGCCTTGCTCGGGGTGATACGATTAAAAAGAATTGGAGAAGCGGTAAGTACTGTTAAAATAGCTAAGAGATTTTCGAAACAGACACGTTTCGAACATTAATAGTATACCGAGGTACACCAATTCAAGCTAAATTAATAGTATACCGAGGTACACCAATTCAAGCTAAATTAATAGTATACCGAGGTACACCAATTCAAGCTAAATTAATAGTATACCGAGGTACACCAATTCAAGCTAAATTAATAGTATACCGAGGTACACCAATTCAAGCTAAATGTATCAGACTCTCACTTAATTAATTTGAGGGAAGAAAATATGAACTACAGAACATTTACATCCAAAAAACATTATGATAAAAATGACCCGATTTCACACGAATCAGACAAACTGGCAGAAAACAGAATAGAAAAAAATTTAACATATTCCATGATGCCAGAAATGTCAGTCAGTTAAGTGCCATACGTGATACACGCTTGGGCGATCATGTCTCGAAAGAGACATGACTGACTGGGTAGAAGATTATCCCGCAGTAGATTGCCATTGCTTTCTGCGGTAGACTGGTTGCCAGCCAAGGCTATAGAACCCAATCTGTCCTGCTATTTAACCCATAACTGGAAGGAAGAGACGGATTAATACCTTTCCCAAGGATATTTACGCGTAAGTGAATACAATGGATTCAGCTGGAATTCGAACTCGGCTCCCCGGTTTCTCGTTCCGTGCGGATATCCACTGTACCACAACGAACATCAGTAACACTGATCATGCCAGAAGACACTGACAACAGGTCATTTTTTTTTTAAATCATCTCAATGCATGCAAGGCATATAACTGCCGCTGTTGCGCAGGGGGTTACATAGATGAAAGTGATCAGAAAGAGGGGTTAGTTATAGAAATGTCAGGCGGAGGGTAATAGACGGGTGAGGATACCAAGGATGGGGGTGGAGTAGATGTAAAAAGAGCTTGTGAGAATGGATGCGAGTTAATGGGATAGAAGATGTGCATTGAAATTACATTTAAATTCCTGGAGTTTGTAGCTGTCGAGAAAGCAATTATATGGAAGGGAGTTCCACAGGTGGGAAGTGCGAGAAAAGAAGCTAATAAAGAGTGACAGGTTATATAAGGGGTGTCAGGGACTGTGTAAGAGAAGGGTGAATGTGGCCATAAAGTGGGGGATCAATGTATGTATTGATTGTAATGTAGAATTGATCCCCCACTTATATCCACATATATAATAGAATCAGACAAACTGGCAAATAACAGAATAGAAAAGAATTTTAACATATTCCATGATGCCAGAAATTTACCAGTTCTAAAAAGAGGAGATAGATAATAAATAATAAAATTAAATAAAGAGAAATACAGTAACACTGATCATGCCAGCAGACACTGACAACAGGTCATACTATTTTTTTTATAAATCATCTCACCCCATGCAAGACATTCTACTGCCACTGTTGCGCAGGGTGTTACATAGGTGAAAGTGATGAGAAAGAGGGGTTAGTTATAGAAAATGCTAGGAGGAGGGTAATAGACAGATGAGGATACCGAGGATGGGGATGAAGTAGATGGAAAAAAGAGCTTGAGAGAATAGATGCGAATTAGTGAGATAGGAGATCTCCATTGACCTTACATTTAAATTCATGGAGATTGTAGTTGTCGGGGAAGCAAGTATATGGAAGGGAATTCCACAGGCGGAAGGTGAGATAAAAGAAGCTGTTAGAATAGAAATTGCGGTTACATTTTATTGGTTTCACTGTAAAAGTGTGGGACCTCGTTGCTAATCTAGTAGCTCGTGTAAATTCATAAGTAGGAGGCACCAGTGATCTATGTTTATTGGAGCAGCCGTGAAACTATTTATAGAAGAGGCACAGGGAAGCCACGTCACGCCGGTGAGATAGCGATTGTAACCGAGCTGCCAAGTCGGTATCTATCACATTACAGATTCTACATTGGATTCTGTCAAGAAACCTGAGGTGAATAGCAGGGGCACCCGACCAGACGTGGCAGCAGTATTCAGTACACGGGCTGATGGTTGATATACTTGTGACAATCAAGTAGATTTCTGAAGAAATAGGAATCTTTTAATTTTCCGGTTTTGAAAGTAGACTTTTGATATATAAACCAATCAGTTACTATTACAAACAACTTCAAACTAATAATGATAGAAAAGATATTACTTTAAAAATTGGTGAGGAGGAAAAATACAAACTTCAAAATACGTAATATTTTTTTTTTTAAATTAGTGAGCCATAAACCTTGAACTGTGGGCAAAACAAATAATATCATTATTTTGTAATTTCGAATAGTTATAAATTAATAAAGAAAATAAACTACCTTAGGCGGTGGATGTTATAACAACATCATTAATGACGATGATGATCAGGAGAAGAATTGGAAGTATCCGGTCCCGCTGGGTAATGCTGGAATCAAGACGAATCCTGCTGGTAGTTGAAATAAATGAATTATGTTTACCACGTGTCGTGTCATGTTTATGTAACTTCGACTTTTCAGCGACCATTTTTCATTCCTAAGCTCAGTCAAATGTCATGTGTCTATATATTTAAAAATATGCATAATGTGTAAAAGAAAAATATATAAAATCTTACTTATGGCTAAAATATTTTATTCATCTGTTTAGCAGAGAATTCCTCCTTTACAGGATTTTTTTTCAAATTATTTTCGATTATGATTATTGCAGCACCCAATTAGATTTTACTTTTCGTATATGGTAGAAAATTAAGTCACTTGATAATTACAGAAATAGCCTCCAACGACATTTGAACTTTAGAGAGAAGCCTATCTGATATAGACTGTGTCTTATCGAATAGCTTAAGGCAATCGATTAGTAAACAGCTTTTGAATTTAGTAATAAGTGGGGGAAAAGTTAATAAGAGAATGTTGGAAGATTACGTGGAATTAATCTATGTAAGTACATGGAGTTTGTTTTGAAAATCAGTATAGGAAAGGAATGCTTTTTAGAAACTACTCGGAGGATATATTTTATAACTATCCCAGATTCACGTTTAAAATATCATAATCATAAAGCTAATGTTTTTTTCTCATATGAATCAGACAGACGAAGAAACATTCAATACAATGAATCAGATACACGAAGCAACTGGTGTTTATTTTCTTCATTCAAAGAAACATTAAATACATCTACGATATATGATCACAAAACTTGGGCAAGTTTATTTAACCGAGAACAATATCAAAAGCGGAAAAGACAATTATAGAAAAGATAATTTAATACCGGTTTGTTAATAAGGAGATTTTTTGGTTCGTCTTCAGCCAGTAACAAGTTGAGATAATGTAGATTATACAGGCGTAGCGTAGATGCGGCGTAAGACCAAAATAATGTTTCATCCATTTAGTACCTAATTCACTTTTCACTCGCATTCGATCAAGCGAGTCAATCTTCGCAATCATTACAGCATGTCGAAATGTTTCGAAACAAAATTATTAAGAACCAAGTAATGATAAAACTCATCAGAATTGGTCTAGCTAGACAAGGTTGATAATACTGCAGCCACAACCGAGTCGGGTGAACCTGCTATTCACCTCGGGGTTCTTGACAAAATCTAACGATGAATCTGTAATATGATCGATACCGACTTGGCAGTCGCTCTCTCACTGGCGTGACGTGGCTTCCCTGTGCCTCTTCTACAAATACATTCAAGGCTTCTGCTACAGTCAACTTAGCTCACTAGTGACCCCAATGTGTGAATTTACACGAGCTACTAGACTAGTAACTAGGCCACATACTTTTACAGTGAAACCGATAAAATGTAACCGCAGTTTATACCCTGACAGCTTCTTTTCTGTGGAATTCCCTTCCATATACTTGCTACAATGACATCTACAATCTCCATGAATTTAAATGTAAGGTCAATAGTCATCTCTTATCTCACTAACTAGAATTCATTCTCGCAAACTCTTTTCTCCATCCACTCACCCCCATTATACCGGTATCCTCATCCGTCTATTATCCTCCTCCTGACATTCCCTATAACTAACCCTTCTTTCTCATCACTTTCCCCCATCTAACCTCCTGCGAAACAGTGGCAGTAAAACTGCCTTGCTTGGGGTGAAATGATTTTTAAAAAATGAAACCACACCGCGGCAAAGTGCTCTGGAGGTAAAGTTGTTATATCCTTGCTCAAATTAACTATAAGAAAATTTTAAAAACAGTTTCCACTTCTGCGATATACGTGACACTTTAGATAATGAATTGAGTTCTTTCGGTGACTGGCGTGTGTATACACTGCTTATATAAAAAACGTTAAAATTTTCTCTTCTCTGATTCCATGCGCCTATGGCTTAGGGAGTAGTAACTCCGACTGACACCAAATCGGTCGAGTTTCGATGCCGGCCAGAAGCAAGTTGATGTGTCTGACCACACGGATGAGCTGTGATACAACAAAACAGGCTTGTATGTTGATGACTAATATATATATATATATATATATATATATATATATTCAAAATAATAACTAAATAGACTCTGTAAGTATTTAAGTTTTAAATTTATACTAAGATAAACCTTAAGAAAAACCATTAACAAACAGAACCTAATTCCGTTACAATCCGGTGCACTAAGAGGGGAGAAAAAAAAGAAATCCGCGGAATAAGGACAAGACATACGATACTCCGCAGTAAAGAAAACAAAAACCCAAACGGAACCAACCACAAAAAAAAGAAAAAGTGCTCGATACAAAGTACAAACGAAATGCAAAAGTAGAGCAAAGACACACAAAGAATCTCAAGCTAGCCAAAACCTACCGCGGTTTCACACTACGGCTCGCCAGGGCGTAGTGTGAAACCGCGGTAGGTTTTGGCTAGCTTGAAATTCTTTGTGTATATATATATATATATATATAGCGAAACAGATCTGTCTGCGGATGACGATATATATTGTCATCCGCAGACAGATCTATTTCGCTGTATATATATATATATCACAGCTCATCAGTACGGGTTTTTACCCAGGATTGAAACCCGACCGAAATGGCGTCAGTCGGCGACTCTACCCCTGGGCTATGGGCGTTCGGTGGAAGTAGGCAGACATTTTAGCGCATATCATTATACGCGCCCAATAGCTAGAGCGTTCTAATTCATTTCACTGAATGAGCGATGCGTACATGCCAGAGTAGCTACTGTTTATCAAAGTCTACTATTTTTCTAGAGTGCTCAATCAGGGTATAACAGCGTAAATATTGTCATCCGCAGACAGATCTGTTTCGCCGTATCACAGCTCATCAATACGGTTAGACTCCGATTGCTTTTTTACCCAGGATTGAAACCCGACTGAAATGGCGTCAGTTGTCGACTCTACCCCTGGGCTATGGGCGTTCGGTGGAAGTAGGCATACTTTTTGGCGCATATCATTATACTCGCCCAATAGCTAGAGCGCTCTAATTCATTTCATTGAATGAGCGATACGTACATGCCAAAGTAGCTACTGTTTATCAAAGTCTACTATTTTTCCAGAGTGCTCAATCAGGGTGTGAGAGCGTAAATTTTGTCATCCGCAGACAGATCTGTTTAGCCATATCACAGCTCATCAGTACGGTTAGACTCCGATTGCTTTTTTACCCAGGATTGAAACCCGTATATATACCAACCGCCCTTGCATTGAATACTGCTACCATAACTGGTCGGGTGCTCCTGCTATCCACCTAGGTGCCTTTGACAAAATCCAACGGAGAATCTGTAATGTGATAGATCTCGACTTTTCAACTCAGATGCAGTCACTTCATCACCGGTGCAATATGGCTTCCTGTGTTTCTTCTACAAATACTTTCACAGCTTCTGCTCCATTGAACTTGGCTAACTGGTGCCGCTATATATAAAATTACTCTAGCCACAAGATTAGCAACTAGATTTCACCATTTTACTGGGAAACCAATAAATTGTAAATGCAAATTCTACTCCATCAGCTTCTTTTCTCGCACTTCCGGCCTTCCATTTACTTGCTTCCCTGACAGCTATAATCTCAAAGAATTTAAATTTAAAGTCAATAGTCATCTCCTATCTCACTAACCTGCATCCTCTCTCCCTCATGCTCTTTTCTCCGTCCACTCCACTCTCATCAGTATTCTCATCCTTCTCTTACCCGCTTCCTGACAATCCCTATACCTTATCACTCTTTCTCATGACTTTCCTTCTATGTAACCCCCCTGCAAAACAGTGGCAGTAAAATACCTTTCTTGGGGCGATATGATTATAAAAAAAACAAAATAAAACTGAAACAACGACTTCAGATTCTTTTCTTTCACTATACGGTCACTTTTTGACCCACTAGAGTGACATGATGTAATCGATTTCAAATTTTTCCTCAGATTAGATCATTTGAGGTGGTGTACTGTGATACGAATCTATTTTCGAGGTCTGTAATGAAATTTGTTTGACTTACAGAAATATTGATTCATCCGTAATCTCTCTCTTTTTTTATCAAACCCAGAAAATATTGTCTCAGCGGTCGATTTGATGCTTTACGGCCATTGTCTAGGATGCTACAAGAAAGCCTACGAAAATTGTAACGCTGCAGGAATACACTGGCAATTTTTTACAGAGAGATCTCAGATATTGTTGGTATCAGCCTTTCAACTATCAGTCGTGTCATCAATGCAAAGAAACAAGCTGGATCCATCAATCCAAAACGTAAAAGAAAATTTGGTCGGAAAAGAAAAATAACGCCAGGAGACGATGCATAAGTGATCAGTAAAAGTGTGAAAGATCCAAAGAAAACATTATTCGTTCGTATTCAGTTAATTTGCAAAAAGACCTATCTATCTATCTATCTATCTATCTATCTATCTATCTATCTATCTATCTATCTATCTATCTCAGTTTGTTCATATCTATCTATCTATCTATCTATCTATCTCGATTTATTTATATCTATCTATCTATCTCGATTTATTTATATCTATCTATCTATCTATCTATCTATCTATCTATCTATCTATCTAGCTGTCAAATACATAAAAGAAAATTGAGATCGGAAGAGAAAAACAACACCAAGAGACGACGTGTACGTGATCAGGGAAATTGTAGAGGATCCTAAAAAGACATCATTTATTGTGTTTCATTTAATTTGTACAAGATCTCTGTATCTCTGTTCATATCTATCTATCTATCTATCTATCTATCTATCTATCTATCTATCTCAATCCGAAACTTTAATGAGAGGTAGTATTGACAGTATTTTCATTAATCGGACTATTATCCTCCTTTGTTGCCATTTGTGCGACGTTTCGGACGCTGTACGCTCCGGCCTTTTTCAGATGCTAGGGATTTCGAACTGAACCGTTCATTACAATCACTGGGGTACTAGAACTCTATTCCTTGCGTAAAGCCTCGACTTGAAGTCATGAGTTATCTCCATCTAACCCTGCAAGTTACGAGAGTTCAATGCCAGGCTACAGCATTGGTAAACAAGTAACTTGCAGGGTTAGTGGGAGATAACTCATGACTTAATATTATATTAATATATCTTATTATTATTACTCTGACGTATTATTTAACCCATAATTGGAGGGAAGAGACGGATTAATACCTTTCCCAAGCGAATGACATGAATTCAACTGAAATTCGAATTCAGCTCCCCGATTTCGAGTTTATCCACTGTAGTAAAAGTAGTCACAAGATAAACCTTTCCAAACAGAAAGTATTGCCTAGAATTAGAATAAAATGAGGGAATGTATAGGCCATGAATTCATAAAAAAAAAAAAAATCGTGGATTTAGGAAATGCCAAACATTTCAAGTACCGATTGACAAACTTAAAAGAGAAGATAAGAAAACAGCATAGGATTTTTGAAGTGTCAGTCAGTTAAGTGTCATACGTGATACACGCTTGGGCGATCATGTCTCGAAAGAAACATGACTGACTGAGCAGAAGATTATCCCGCAGTAGGTTGCCATTGCTTTCTGCGGTAGACTGGTTGCCAGGCAATGCTATAGAACCCAATCTGTCCAGTTATTTAACCCATAACTGGAAGGAATAGTCGGATTGATACCTTTCCCAAGGGTATTTGCGCATAACTGAAAGCAAAGATTTCAGCTGGATTTCGAACTCGTTCCGAGCAGATATCCAGTGCACAACAGCGCACATACATTTTGAGGTGTAGTTTCTCCAAATACCGCATATTGCTACAAAAAAAAAAAAGAAAAAACATTAGCATGGACACTGGAGTTATGTTCTTAAATAGCCTTGTCAGACCGAAACCTACATGTGGGGGTCATGCATTAAGCCTAAATACGTTAAAAGTGTTTAAGCAGTTAGCTGTATAAAAACACTTCTGCAACCAATGATTAAAATGACTGTGTGAGTAAGTCTAATGGAGCATTTCAAAGACCAACTTTCTTCTAACCTTAATAATGGCGCTACAGAAGCGTAAACAAAGAACTGTTCCAAATAACAAAATCTACAACAATTGAGGACTTTCGACATCAGCAATCGATAAATAATATTCGATTGCAAGTCGGACTTAAAATACTGTGATAATAAAATTCCATAATACATCAGATAAAAGTTTAGAAAAGAAAACGTCTATTAATGCAGCTTAGAGCGATAACAATGACTTGACATGAGAAACTAATTTTCTAGAAAATTTATTTTAGGAGAAAGATTTATTAAATTTCAAACGACATAAATTTTAACTCTTCTATACCTATTCTTAATCGAAGAAAACATAATCTGAGGTCGTTTAACTAGCACAGATTAATTCAGTTATACATTTTTAGAGCTTCACCATAGCCTTGGGGAGGCGCAGTTAGTTTAGGACCAGAAAAATAGTTGATGAAATTTATAATCACGATGCTAGAACAACATAAGGACGACAATAAAAATGAGACTCTTCTTCAAGTACCTTGACTTTGCTGGCTATATACGTACGAGGATAGATAACAAAACTATCGCGACTGTTGCCGTAAAAAAAAAAATAAAAAATTACAACAATACATATGAATCCAGCATTTAATCTCAATCGAAGTAGGAACATTAAGAATCCACATAATCTATCCATCTTACTTTCCGTCGGTGGAAGCATTTCTGCAACATCTTTCTGGCATACTTGGAGACCGAGTAATTCTGATGGATTTTTTTTTTTTTTTTTTTGCATGAAACTTTCCGTGGCGGATTCTGATATTATTGAAGTAATAATAAGATAGACATAAATAATATTATACATATATATATATATATATATATATATATATATATATATATATATATATATATATATAGTGATGATCCACGTATACTGTCTTCATATGTATAGGAAATAATATTAATAAAAACTTTTGAATTTAAAAATGTACTTTTTTTGGACATTATTTGTTTATTTTTATTATTGTATTTAAATACAATAATAAAAATAAACAAATACTGTCCAAAAAAAGTACATTTTTAAATTCAAAACTTTTTATTAATATTTTTCCTATATATATATATATATACATATATATATATATAATATTTAAATATATATAAATAATATTAAATATATATAAATAATATTATATATATATATATATGTATTTATATATATATATAAATAATACATATGTATATATATGCGTGTAGTTATATATATATATAAAAACATTTAAATATATATAAATAATATATATGTATATATATATATGTATTTATATATATATAAATAATACATATGTATATATATGTATTTATATATATATATAAATAATACATATGTATATATATGCGTGTAGTTATATATATATATATATATGTATTTATATATATATAAATAATATATATGTATATATATATATATATGTATTTATATATATATATAAATAATACATATGTATATATATGTATTTATATATATATATAAATAATACATATGTATATATATGCGTGTAGTTATATATATATATAAAAACATTTAAATATATATAAATAATATATATGTATATATATATATATATATATATATATATATATATATATATATATATATATATATATATATATATATATATATATATATATATATATATATATATATATATATGAACAATGATTTGTACCCACAGCAACAACATATTAACTTGAACAATACTGACGTTATTGTGCAAACCTGGGGAACCTTTCAACCAACATTTACAAAAGTCTTCTTTTGCGTTATCGTTAATAAAAATGCTAGACACAGGAAAAAAAACAATAATTTTATTTACAAAAACAGAGAAAAAAGATGCTCGTTTAAAAGCACATTTTAATCAAAATAATTAAAATGTAAGTGGGTGTACATACAAAGCTCTATAAGAGTGTTAAAAATGAAATATATAACACTCACAGACCCTCCAATAGTTGTAAGGAGTGAAATAAATCGCTCTTTATGCCTGTGAAGGCTCGGCTGATGAATCTTAAGGCAAACAGCTCCCAACACTTCAACACTTCGAACAAACAGCTTCCAACAATCGTAAATGATAAACTGAACGAGCATGAATAGATAGATAGATAGATAGATAGATAGATAGATAGATAGATAGATAGATAGGTGTGAGTTTATAACTTTACAAACTCACGCCTATCTATATGAAGATTTCAGCTCGATCGCTAATATTGAGTGCTATCAAATAAGTACCACGCATACATAATATATAAATAACAGAATATACATAACACATTGCATATATTGATATTTATAAATATATACATACACTTTTCGCTCACACACACACACACACACACATATATATATATATTTTTTTAAACGAGTTTTTTTCGCTCACCAGGTTTCTACCATGAGTAGCATTTTCACTTTTAATAAATCGTTATATAATATTATATAAATTCCTTTTAATATAATATTACAGAACTTTTTAAATTATTCAAAGAACTAGATTTTGATATTATAGTGGACAGAAATAATAAAGTAGTACAATATTTAGATTGTAGAATTTAATTTACAAACTGAAAATGTCTCGCCATACATGAAAACAAACACTACGTTATCATAAAGAAATACAAAGTTCAATCATCCAAATAGTGTAATTAAACAGATTTACAAAGGAATAGAACACAGACTATCTAATAATTCGTTAAACAAATCAATATTTAATGAAAAGAAAAATATCTATGAGGATGCACTAAAAAATTCTGACCATAAAAACATTTTACAATATAATTCCCAACCAAACAAACAAATCATGAACAACAATAGAAAATGAAACATTATCTGGTTCGACCCACCATTTAATCTAGAAGTAAAGACCAAAATAGACCATTTTTTTAAAAACTAATAGATAGACACTTTCCAAATGAACCGGAACTAAACAAAATTTTCAAAAGAAACACAATCAATATAAGCTATAGTTACACTAATAATTTAGATAGTTTCATTAAAAAAAAAAACGCCAAGAACTTAAATATCATCGTGCAAAATAAAACCACGAACAAAGAATGCAACTGCAGGGACAAAAATAAATGTCCACTTCAAGATCTCTGCAACAGAAAAAGAAAGAATTTACAAGGCTGAGGTATATGACCCAGATGGCCAAAACGAAATATATTTAGGCTCAACCAAAGACACCTTTAAGACTAGGTGGTTTAATCACAGCTCTACATTAAAACAGAAAAATTAAAAAAACAATACAAATTTATCTAGTAACGTGTGGAAATTAAAATCAAAATATGAAAAAGACCCAGACATAACGTGGAACATTGTAAAACCAGCCAAGCCTTACAACGGTGGAAAATATGTAGACTATGCCAAGAAAAAAAAATTAGAAATTATGATATTCCCAAATAAAGATGAACTGTTAAATGAAAGAACGGAAATTATGACGAAATACATCCACACTAAGAAATACTTCTTAGGTTCATACAACCATAGATGAAAACGCCATAACCCGTTTTAATTTAAAAATAGCGCGTTCATAAATTCCCTGCCACGTGAACGTTCAAATAAAACACTGTTACAAGGGCGTTCTTAAAAGGAAAAACGGTAAACAGTAAAATCAGTTATTAGAAATTGCCTGAAGACAACATTCATGGTAGAAACATGCGTAGCGAAATAACTCGTTTAAAGAGGGATAATATTCAAAATTTCTCCAATATAATTGTATCGAACACTTTTTAATACAAATGTGTACTGGTCTAACCCTATTATGACCAAAAACAAAGTATTAAACAATCAATATATATATATATATATATAGTCATCCGCAGACAGATCTGTTTCGCTGTATCACAGCTCATCAGTACGGTTAGACATCCGATTGCTTTTAACCCAGGATTGAAACCCGACCGAATTGGCGTCAGTCGGCGATTCTCCCTCTGAGCTATTGGCGCTCGGTTGAAGGAGGCAGATGTTTTAGCGTGTACATTATCATTATACACATGCCCAATAGCTGAGAGTGTTCTAATTCATTGCTGAATGAACGATATATATATATATATATATATATATGTGTGTGTGTGTGTGTGTGTGTGTGTGTGTGTGTGTGTGTGTGTGTGTGTGTGTGTGTGTGTGTGAACGTATGTATTTACAGTGATGAATCGGTAGACAGCTAATTGTTTAAATGTATTCTAATATATTAATTAACAATCCTTCAATACCAAACGGCTCTTCTACAGATAGAAATAAAACAAAACAAACATACAAATAGGCAGTCACTGGAAGTGATAAGATAGGGTAATTAATTTTTATCTATGATACCCGGATATCATAAGATAATCCATGACATTGTCTCCACACACAGATTTATTTTTCTTACATTCCTCGGACGAAACGCGTCTTTAATAGAACTTTCTAATTTGTTTCTTCATCAATCTTGTTTCGGATATTTTTATATCTTTATGACAGAAGAAACTACAGACACGCCGCTAAGGGAAGATGAAAATGCAGAGGTGTTATATGACACTTTTGAGCTGCAAATGCCTCAAGAAGAAGATGTAAAAGAAAGAAAGTCCACCAGGAAAAGAAAGGCGACCCACCAACTAATTTTTGATCCAAAAAGAAAATGATATTAGGACTGATTATTAAAAGGAAAAAAAAATCTTAGGAGGAAGGTGTTGGAGCGCTCTCCACCTTTGTCTACAATAATGGACTGTTCCAAGCACTGCATAAAGTATTAGTGACGATACCTCGAGAGAAGACCTCGGAAGTCAGCCGAGTAGCAAGTCAGTCGAGTATTTACGGTAGTGAACCGGAAGTGTGCTATTGGTCAGACTCTTACGTCTCATGACAATACGTTCTACTAAGTCCTTGTTTCTGTATTCTACTAATGACATCTTTTGTAAATACCGCTCTCCCTGGTAATATACCAACTTACTACAATTCCGTTGTTTGTATTTATTTGCTCAATAATTATGTTGCATGCAACATACTTTTTTCATACGTAAATTCAAATTTTACATGAAAAAAAAAACAGCCATTTCTACATCCGCTTTATTCAACCCCAGCCGAGGGTAATATGAAGAAATTCTAGTGTGTTCGGAAATAAATATTACTCAGAAAAAGGAAGAAGCAAAGAAGAAGAGAGAGATAGAAGAGTAGCATGTTAAAACGTAGATGTGGAAGAAAGCATCTTGTCCAAGAGTCCAAGGGTAGCCGATACGAATAAACTTAATTAAAATTCTAATCGATATCAATAAACTTAGGCTAAAAATTAACATAAACATTGAACTGGAACGAAGGGAATAGTTAATATCTTATTAAGGAAGTTTAAATCTCTTTCCATGGCAACACTTGCTAATTAACTCGCTATGTTGGTTACGAAGTTACTGTATATACGTGTATAGTTTTTATTATTGATAATAGTGGATAGTGTTTCATTGTGAAAATATATAGCGCCAAAGTTGTTTTATCAGTGATCATACAAATAAAATGTGTTTTGGCAAGCAGGCTTTTTATCGTAAAGTGCTCGATATCAGAATGAAAATAAAGCATTGATAAGTATATATATATTGCAAATCGCCTGAAGACACCACATAGTAAAGACCTAGTTCGCTTAATAACTCGTTTACAAATGAAGAAATATATATATATATATATATATATATATATATATATATGAAATGATTTGTTGGAATAGTTTTGATCAATACTCGTATTTAAGTAGATATTCTGTTTATAATCAAACAGCATCATATACTTTTTGTTATGAAAATGTGTGGCATTCGGCATGATTCGAACCTGCGACCACTATCCACATAGGGGAAGTCACCATGTGATCTGGCGCGTCTTAACCCTCTCGACCCTGAATGACGATCAGTCTAAATGAAGGTTCAAATCCTGCCGAATGACGCACATGTTCGTAACAAAAATTATCGTAAATAATCAGAACGATAGAAATAAATATTTTAATACTATTTGATTATAAAAAAATACCTACATAAATACGAGTATCGATAAAATAAAACAATAATGTTCAAACAAATCATCTCAAATTGTTGGTTGTTTATAACCGGTTTCGTTAATCTTCGTTAATTTCCGTAATATATATATATATATATATATATATATATATATATATATATATATACCTCACATTTTCTTAGCGTTCCTCAACGTTTTAAACTCTTGTTCTTTTCAAGTATGATTTGATTTTCGAAAAGGGAGATTTGGAAAATATGGTACTTGTCCGACTCATGGAATGTTGTCCTTGGCCTCCAAATTCCTCAACAAGTCATGTCCAATGATGGCACATCTCTAGCGTGGTAAGACAATCACAACGTATACACATTACTTCCAAGCGCTGCTAAAACAGATGAAGTATGCGAGAACGATATAACGCAATATGCAACATAGGTCAAAGCCAATATATTCCAAGAGGCTTCACTCTGCAAACTACAGTTCGGTTATTGTAGTAACTGTCCTGATACTTTTTGATCTGACCTCGTTCAATTTGGCGTTTGAGATGTCTACTTCGAACTGACTATATGCATGGCCTTCCGTATAATTTACATCATGAATTCTATGAAATAAAGCGGCAGTCAGACAATTTATTTATTTCCTGTTTTATTTGCATTCAGTCTCGTATGAAATGAAGAAATCTTTGTAAAACCTTCAATTTCGACAAATCTTTGACCATTTCGGCTAATCCTAAGGATTAAGACGTCGAATGTTGTTAGCTGAGGCTCATGTCGGTGCCTGGAACGGTAGTCACAGACATGACAGATAAGTTAAGCCGATTACGACCAGTCTTTTTCGGACTGACAAATCTATTTGACAAAGTCTCCATTCTCCAGAGAGTTGGTGTCGCGTCTCATCTGGAAAATATATTCACTGCTTAACGCGTAATGCTTTTTTCAAAAATGATTGATATGTACTGTAGGCATATATATATATATATATATATATATATATATATATATATATATATATATATGCGTGTGCAGGTGTGGTTGCCTGTGTTAAGAAATTTAAATAGAAATAAATGCATATATAAAGAAAATATTCATAAATAAAATGAAAATAAGAAAAGCCTTCTATAAGGAGGCGTTCTTTTTCTTCAGGAAAACACGTGTAAGGATAATTATATTATGTCCTGATGACCTGACTATTCTGTTCAAGCTTGGAACACTCTATTGTCTTTGGGTGTTCACTTCAATGTCTACTGTTATATTTACATACGATCTATCCTGATGTTGAGCACTTTAATCCAAAAATATCTTCTTCTTCTTCTTCTTCTTCTTCTTGTGCCGTGTCTCCTCATAACGTACGTGAGCATGGACTTCCATTTGGCTCTGTCTCTTGTCGCTCTCAAAATTCTTCCTCTTGGTATCTCTCCTAAACCCGTTCTCCTACCCTTTAGCTCAGGCCTATCGTGTAGGTCTGGCGGTGTTTTCTCCTGTCTCTATTTCCTTCTATCCGTCTTGTGAGTATTTAATTTTTCAAGCCCTCCTCATTACGTGTCCCAGAAGCCTCATCTTTCTCTTGCTTATATTAAGTATGAGTTTTCTCTTCGTTTCCATCCTCATCCAACACCTCGTCGTTATTCATGCGATCAGTCCATGGTATGCTCAGAATCCTTCTGTGAAAGCAAATTTTTGCTGCCTTAAACCTCTCCTTCATTCTTGAGGATATCGTTCAACATTTGCTGCCACACAGAAGAACACATATCACATAGCAATTCAGTCCTCTATTCCTTGTTTCCGATGAGATTTTCCGGTATATCGGTCCTCTCGTTAGCATTTGAAATGCGTCCTTTTCCATAGCAATGCGTCTTTGGATCTCAACATCGCAGTTTCCATCCCCTGTCAGTACGCCTCCTAGATATTTAAATTTCTTTACTCGTTTTATTCTAGTTTCTCTGACCTGTAGTCGGCATTTTTTTTTTGTTTTTTTGCAGGTGACCATACATTCAGTTTTCTTAAAGTTTATGCATATTCCTTTCTTCTAGCTATCTCTTGCTACCTTCTGTAGGAGGTCTTGCATTTATCTTTTTGTATCTGCTATCAGCACTATGTCATCTGCATATCTTACATTGAGATTGTGACTCCAATGACGAATCCTGGCAAGGGTTTTATTCCTCTCCAAATTGTTTCGTTGTATATTTTGAATAGATCCGGTGAGAAAACACATCCTTGTCTTACGCCTTTTCTATTTTTGTATATCCGCTAAATTCACTACCTATCCGTTCGCAAGCGGTTTGCTGCCAATATATATCCCTGATTATCCTAACGTCGAAGCTGTCAAGCATTTCTATCAAGTCTTTTTGTCTTACTTTGTCAAATGCCTTTGCGTAGTCTATAAATCGCTAATAGAGTTCCTTCTGCTTTTCTATTACTCTTTCAGATAGAATTCTGATTATAATTATCACATTCCTTGTTCGAGTATCTTTAACAAAACCACAATGTTCTTGTCCTATCTTTGGGACAATTCTGCTGTGTGCTCTGTTCATCAGAATCCGGATGGTGAATTTTGTTATGTGATTCATTAAGCTGATTGTTCGGTGAAGTTTAAATTTTTTTGCAACTGAGATCTTAAGTAGTGCAATGAAAATTGATCTGCTTAGGACCTCCGGTATATTGCCGCTTTCGTAGATCTTGTTTATTGTTTCTGTGAGCCTGTCTATAACAAAATCTTCTAAGGGCGTCAGCATCTCTATTACAATCCCATCGGGTCCCGTTGCTTTATTTTTGTTCAATTTGGCTATTGCCGATTCCACATCGGTTTTTAATATTTCTGGTCCATCCGTATTTTTGTGTATTGTTGGTTGCACTTTCTTGTCGTGAAAGAGATCAGCAATATACATATATATCTGAAGTACGTTTTTCTTTTTCTAGAATGAGTGTATCGTTTTTTGCTTTTATACATCGTATCGCTGAGGTCTTTTGTCCTGTCAGTTCCTTTATTTTTTTATGCATATCACCATTATTTGTCATGCTCAGTCTCTCTACTTTAACACATTTGTCGTTGATCCATCTTTCTTTAGACTGTCGACATTTTTTCTTTATTTCCTTGTGTAGTTTCTTGTATTCCGTTCCATATATTGGCATTGTTTTTTGTCTCTTTCGCATCAAGTCAAGAATCTCTTCAGTAATCCACTCATTTATCATTAGAGCTACTTTTAGTACGCTCCATTTTGATTATCCGTTCCTAACTTGTTTTCCGTTTTCACACTGTCTATATACATTTCCTGCAGGTTCAAATCATACACGAATCTACTGTATTGCAGTCTTAGGGCTGTGTTAGATTTTTTTTAATGCACTTAGTTTTATCATATCTGAAACTGGTATGTGATCACTTCCGCAGTCAGTATCTGGGTAGGATTTGCAGTGAAGGAGTGCTTTTCTGAATCTCTTGTTGATAGTAACATAAACAATTTGATAATTACTCTCTCCTTCTGTACTTCTCCATGCCTCACAGGTTTCATGAATGCTTTTGGAACGAGTTGTTAGTTATTATCTGGTCATTCGCTGTCCAAAAGTGGACCCATTTTTCACCGCGGCCGTTGCAGTGTCCTAGTCTGAAATTGCTGACCGTTTCACCTTTTCTCCTTTAGCCGATTTAGCATTGATATCTACGATGATGATTCTAATGTCTTGTGATTTGCATTGTGTCTTGGCATAATCAAGCATGGAGCAGAATTACTCTATTTCTTCTTGTATATTTTGAGTTGTCGGTGCATATGCCATAATTACCGATTATTCTTCTTCATTTATGTGCCATATCCTTTCAGGACGTAGGCGATCATGTCTTTCCACATCTCCCTGTCCCTTGTGGTTCTTAGCACGCTTTCTCTTGTTGCATCATGCAACATTCGTTTCGTTATCCACATGATTAGGTCCTTCAAATATTCACCTGTCTTTTTCCCCTCTATCTGGCCTGTCATTATCAGTTTCTCCAGGCCCTCCTCCCTCATTTAGCTGACTCTTCCTGATGCTCAGTATTCATTTCCTTTTCGTTTTCATCCTTTCCAAAACCTCGTCATTTTGATCTTTGACCAATACTTATTATTTTTGTTCGTTTCACATTACCCAATACATTTTCAATAATTTTGATCGTTGACCAATACCAAGCGCACTGCTAGTGATTGGGTTCAACGATCAAAAGTATTGAAAATTGATTTGAAGAATAAACATTTTCTTTAAAGAATTTGTTCTTGATGCACCTAATTTCAGAAATAATTATATGGGCAATACGACTAAGAAACTGATGTGAATGTGTTGTGGATTCCGCATGAAAAACTACATAAAATAATAAATAACAAAAACAGATATGGAGATAGAGAATGTAAGTTATATTGAACGAAATATACAAACTGTAACACGGGTTAGAAAATTTAGGAATACTATTAGTAGAAATAAATAAATAAAATCTTGAAGTGAAACAGTATATCCGGGTAACTTATTCTAGATCCAACCAACCCCAACTAACTCTGCACCAACTTACAACTTCAACCAAACTCTCAACTGACCAACTCTGTCGTTCTCTCTATGGGCAGAATTATATGTACACTCAGTTGATTCCATTATTGTGTACAAAGGGGCGATCCCACAACAGAAATCTTTCGTCGCATCTCTCAGAACAAAGCTAAATTCGATCTCAATTAAACACACATGAATACCTACCAAACCTTATCCGTAACATACTTGTTGACAACAAAAATGTCATAGCATCATTCACATACAAAAAGGCTAAAAATAATAGAAGCATTCTTAATAAAAGCAGAAAACCCAACACTCAATAATACCAACTACGAACGCGCTAAAAACGTGCTGTGTTCAGAACATAAAACATATACAGAATTCCACAAACATACAGAAAACTACATATATTCAATTACACGGAAAATAAAAATCCAACCTCGCTAATGGCTAAATATATACCAGAAATCGCAGGGAAAAACAAAACATTTAAAATGACAGAGAAGTTATATATATATATATATATATATATATATATATATATATATATATATATATATATATATATGAACAAATATAATTTTAAGGTGTGCTTTATTTATAGGATATACTGCTCAGTATCCTTGACAGAGCTTATGTAAATATAAAATGAACATTAAAGTCAGCACTCGGAGGCGACAGTATATTACATGCTAAGTACAATTATTGTGCCTAGCATGAAACATTCTGTCGCCTCTGTGTGTTGATTTTAATGTCCTCTTTCTCTCTCTCTCTCTCTATCTCTCTCTCTCTCTCTCTCTCTCTCTCTCTCTCTCTATATATATATATATATATATATATATATTATAATAGTGTTAATAAAATAATATAAAAGTTCGGTATTCACATTTTCATGCAATAATATTACTCCAAAGATTATATTAATCTCTGTTGTGCAAGAAGAAAATATCGATACCAACCCGTGTAGTCAAACACGGACCTCCAGGCAACAAATGTAATTGTCGAATAGATTGTGCTACTGTGATCACGTCACCATAAGTATTTGTATATAAAACACCCAGACAGATGTGTGAGCGTTTCTGAGAAAGGACTATTTTGATTTACATTAAGTTCATTTAGTTTATCTTTGAATTTGTTTTTATCCAACAGTTTCTTTCCTCGCACTTCCCGACTGTGGAATTCCCTTCCACACGATTACTTCCCCGACGGCTACAATCTCCAGGAGTTTAAATGTAAGGTCAATAGACACCTAACACAATAATAACCTGCTCCCATTCTATCAAACACTCTTCCCATCTGCCCAACCCTCATCCTCGGTATCCTTACTCATCTGTCACCTTCCTCCTGACATTCCCTATGTCTAACCACTCCTTCCCTTTACCTTCCCCTATGTAGCCCCATGCGCAATAGTGGCAGTGGAATGCCTTGCTTGGGGTGAGATGATTAAAAAAAAATGTCATTTGCATTATTTTTGTCTCTGGCCGACATTTATTTTTCATTTAGTTTCTTTATTGTTCTATATTTGTTTTTGTTTTTGTATTAAATACCTATTTTCTTTTCACCACACTCCTTCTACCTTTTATTGGCCAAAGAAAGGATATTATCACTGGTTCCAAATAAATAAAAAAATACTCAATATGATCGACAAACGTCGGTCGGTGAAGATGACCCTGTGTAGTTCTACTTCAAGCCCCCTTTACAAAGTAAAAGTAAACCTTAAAAGGCAATCCGACTTATGAAAGTAAAACGAGTAAAAGCAAGACCACCATGCTGGAAGTCCTCATGCTTAAAGTCCCTACCAAGTTGTATTACAATAATGGTGGACTTTCTGGAAAAGGCCAAAATTTCGACCATCTTTTGAAAGATGACGGGCTTTTAGCAACCGCCCACACAGTAACTACAGAAGTTTGAAAAGAAAAGGGTGACAGTCTTCGTGGTGGGCAAGCGTGAGCATAAGATTTGTCGCCCCACGAAATACACAGTCATTTGATCACTGGTGTCCCTGTGGGATAAACCACAAAGAGTAATAAAAAAACCTGGCTTTTTCATGTGGGACCTATTGCTACTAATCCCAGAATAATGCCAAGAAAAGGCTAGCAGATAACTTATAACCAAGGACCTCATTATTAAAAGTATGAGAGCCTAAAAAGGCCCATCGTAGCATCCTTAGGTCGCCGGGGGTCATCTGGCTTTGTTTTTCTCAAAATATGGCCAAATACTGGTTGCCTTCTTCGACAACCTGAATGGCGTTGGACATTTGATAATTGATCGTGCGGTGTTTGTCTTCATCCCCAACTGCCTGGACTATTACGCCTGGAAAATGTCGATCATTGTGACCGACCGAAAACCAACTTGTTGGTAGTGCTGAGATATTTGTCACCTTTCTTTCTACCCATAGAAGAAGGCCTCTGGTGCTTCGGCCGCAGTTAACCCAAATACTACTAAGTTGGGACTGTAACTTTCGCAGCACTTGTAATGGGCCTACCAGCGAAGCAATCCGGGGTAAATAAACCCCGGCCGTGTTTCGGTCCCCGTTCTCTCAAAGTCCAAAGCCTTCCGTGTATAAGGAAAAGCAGGAAGGAGAATGGTGTGTCGTTGTTAGAGGCAAAGTGGGGAGCCGACAGTGGGACCCCAGTCTCTTAGATCTCTCAGGGTTAATGACACCTAGAGTCCCACTTTCTCTGTCAGCTCTAATGGAGACGTCTCTCCAGTCCATTTTGATACTCCTTTAACTGACGTTATAAAACAGATAAAGCCTAACTGGGAAAAGATCCACAAAAACCAAAAGTTTAAGCGTCGTCACATTATCGTATAATCGTACTGTGACAAGAAACGCGTGCATATGTGAGACATTTCGTGATTACTTTCAGGGTTTGTTGATCAGAGAGCCTGGTCTCAGGTTTGCTCAATTCGACGCGTATTTGGCCGATTCTCCCAGGCTGAAGCAGCTGGGTTCAAGAGTCCCATTACAGAGTCGGAAATCTGGGAAGCGCTGAACCTGGTTGACCGAGAATTACTCAGGGTTTAGATAGTCTACCCTACAAACTGCATTTGTTCCTCTGCTGAAACTGATTTTCAACAACAGGGTGAGGCAGGAGTCTATACCTCAACACTTGACCAGACTTAGTATGGAAGGATAAGAACGGTGGGGATGGGTTAGGTAATTTTCGGCATTTTTGACGATGTTTAACACAGAGTTAAAAAGTTTAACCAGGGTTTTAACCGACTGTTTCCAGGCTGCCCTCACTTGTTTTATTGTCTCTTGTTTTATTGGCTCCAAAGAGTCTTGCAAGTTTTTTGAAGGTATCATATTTCGTACGCTTCACGGAATGTTTTTTCTCATCGAGGCTAGTTTGGTCTGTAGCAAGGTTGTGCCACCATTGATAAAAGCTGAACACTATGTGTTCTTTTCCTTGATGGGCGTTATGAGAATCGGGAATTTGAGGATTCGCCAGAAGGAGCCGTATGGGACGAGAAGTTTTCCTCTTACTAAATGATTTTGTACTTTAAACCACAGTTTTAAGTCAAGATAAGAACTGAAACGCGGCGTATGCCGCCATCAGCGTTCAGAGAAAGGTGGGTGGACCTTGCAGGTTTGTATCGAGTGAGAGGCGCCGACTAGAGTAACATTTCGATGCCCGTTAGGCATGAGGACATTGTTCTAGCTGCCTTGAACATTGCCACCCACACACACACCCAGCCCAGATATAGACTAGATTAGACTTGTTTTTTGGTCTTTAGTTTTTTTTTCTGATTTTACTTAGCTAGGGATCGTGTGCTCATATTTCTACCTTACTTTGTTTAGTTTAATTCCCCTTCCCTCGCCACTGTTTAGGTGACCAGATATATCAATTCTCTAGTGGATAACGGGATACTTTTTTTTAAGTGTGAATTTTGTATTTGTTTTTGTGTTTGAATGTGTGTATGCTTGTATGAGTGGTTTGGATGAATGAATATTTTATATTATTAATGTTTCTTTTTTTTAATCACGTCACACCGAGCAAGGCGGTAACGCCACTGATGCCCAGGGGGCTACGTAAGAGTGAAAAGATTGGGAAAGAGAAAGCCGGAAACCACATCCTAACCAGGGAACAAGGGATGAGCCTCTTTACCTGTTCCATAGACATGGGTGGAGTGTGAACCGAACGATAGTTTAGTCAATCTACTCCAATTGAAAATAAAAGAAATATGAAAAAAATTAATATATATATATATATATATATATAAGGGGAACGGAAAGGGGAATAGAAATAGAAAAATTTTAAACATTTTGGAGGGGTACAAGTTTTACTTACTTTCTTACGCTGTAAATAAATAGGATTTCAAATGCATCTGTTACTCTTTTATATAGAACTACAAATTCCGTGGATCGAATTCAACACCAAATTTATTCAAACAAATTTACAAATGTCTTGCAATAAATGTTCTCAAACAAAAAGTGTAACAGATATTAATTGTTATTATTATTATTTGATAAATGAAAATGAAATGATATATTCTTGTTTGAAACCAGCCAATAAGTTTGGAGTAAGTTATTTTCCTTACACCGGCTGTATTACTACTTAAATTTTTAACGTAACATTTTAAATTGACCTTTCGTTTATAAAGAGATAATATTTTTCAAATCTCAGTATTAAATTTAGAGATATATAGTAATTTGTTACACTTATAGAAAAAACATTTCACCGGTTCTTTCTAATTTTATATATTTTGCACAATTAAATACGCAAAATGTAAATAACATTTAATGATGTATTAACCTTATGGTTTAAATACTTGAAAAGACTTTATTTAGGCAAAAGTCAAAGCCATTGAATACAAGTTATTAAAACTGTAATTTTCATTTGAAGAAATTACATATTAGAGCAGTTAATATGTAAATTATAAATAAAGCTTTAAATAAAACTCTTAGTTTTAAATCACTTCAAAAATAGTAGCAATTATTCACTACTTAAATTTTATCGGAAAACATCGGAAAACGTAATTTAGTTTGTTACGCACAGTTTTTTTCACAGTTAACATAAAAGGCAGAGGTTAGTAATATCTACCTCTAAATTAATAATTGTTAAATATTGCAATTTAAAAAATAAAGATTTCACTTATAGTGAAATATAAAAGAATATGAAACGTCCATCAACTGGAATCGTTAGAAGATTCTTGAATTAAAAAAGAGAGGAATTGGTTTATCTTATAGATACCAAAATTTTCCTCCAAATATCTAAGTTGCTAAGTTTACAACTTAGAAAATAAATAACGATTTCACTTATAGTGAAACCGGAGAAAATCTGACACGTCCAAACGATGGAATCGATCAAGAGATTCTGATTAAAATTGGCTATTTTAGCAAACAGGAAAATTCTTACAGAAGATAACATTCCCGCCTTTCCTAAACCCAGGTGTTATTGCTTCGCGTTCTTTGCCATATACGTAACAAAGAAACGCCCATTTTCCCAAATAAGGAAAATTCCAAATATGGTTATTTTACAATACCAAACGCGCTCTTGTTTTTGTTTTTTAAAATAAGGAATTTTTTAGAATAAATTCTTATAATTTAACAAATTAGTAAATATTAAAAAATATTATTATCATTTGGTTGAAATATAAAAAATAATTCTTACAAATAGGGTAAAAAGACTGAAAAAGAGAAAGCCGGAAACCACATCCTAAACAGGGAACAAGGTCTACTCCAATTGAAAATAAAAGAAAAAGAGTCAAAAGATTGGGAAAGAGAAAGCCGGAAACCACATCCTAAACAGGGAACAAGGGATGATCCTCTTCACCTGTTAAATAGACGAGGGTGGAGTGTGAACCGGGAGATAGTTTAGTCTATCTACTCCAAGTCCTGCATTGATTTCGTCAAGTTAACGATTTGATAGTTAGAATTTGTTGAGGGGGTGTCATTACTAACAGAGTTTTGTTTAGTTTCTTGTAAAAAATGTTTTAATGTAAATAATCACTGGGGTTTTAAAATTGTTATCCCGCTCCCACAGACAAGAATTGTACATATGTTTCTTTTTTTTTTTTTTTTTTTTTTTTTTTTTTTTTTTTTTAGTTAGGACTTTATAGAGAGGCTGTGGTATTATAGTGGACGTAGTAAGAAAGGTAAGTATGAAAGTGTTTATTTTATTTATTTATTTTTTTTTTTGTCTAAGGAATACTTCGGAATGCTTGGGTCAGTAATTGTGTCTAGATAATTATAAGACAGAAGACAAACCTTCCCCATTCCCATTTTCAGAATTGTGCCAGACTTTTTGTAGAAATACAAACATAAATATTGTTACGGTGTTCCAGTGTATTCTGGTATTGTGTGTCTTCAGTATTCAGAATTTTCTGGTATATTCTGGGTTTTCAGTATTCTGTATTTTTTCGATGTTCTACAGCATTATTGTGTATTATTCGAAGGATTCCTTACTACGTTGACTAGACACAAAGATTTCGAAATATAACTTCCAGACAGGGAATTTCTAAAGTCCACTTCAGACTAACGTTACGAAAACTAACGTTATAGAAATAGCGACGAAAAAGTAACGTTCCCGCAAAGATTATAACAACATTCTCATAGTCGTTGCAAGAAATTCTATGTAGCGAATTTTGATTGGACTGTATTAATATGATTATAGTATATTATATTTAGGTTATATCGACTTTGGAATTTCATTGAGCCCTCAGTTTATTTTATAATTTAGCAATCATGTGTCTAGCCGTACTGATGGGCTGTGATAGAGCGAAACAGGACTGTATACGGATGCATATATATATGCATATATTCGTCACTAGTAGCACAGATATCAATCATCAGGGTAAGTTACTTTATTTTTACTTCTATTCTTTATTCTTACCATTGATATATATATATATATATATATATATATATATATATATATATGAGTAACCCACCGAGGACGAACTAGGAAGGAAAAGGAGGGGAAGTAAAAAAAGAAACAAACGAAGTACATGAATAAAAAGTCAAGTACTCTTAAGAAAGAAAAAAAACCCAAGACGAAAACCCTATATATATATATATATATATATATATATATATATATATATATATATATATATATATATATATCACACAAGCCTGTTACACTATATCACAGTTCATTAATGTGGCTAGACATCCACTTTGAAAATATGAAAATAAATAAATAAAAACCCCAAAGCAGGGTGGATAATTTTTTTTTCAAATGAAGCATGAAAGCCAAAAAGCGAAAAAAAAAATACAGAATTAAGAAACAATTCATACTTACCACGCAGTTTCACACAGAAAATTGGAATTAAGGAAATTCCACTATCTTCAACTCTTGCTTTTCCCAAAATTTAAGATCGAGGTAAGCTGCTTGGTAAATTTGAATTTGAAGAACAGACCATAGAGATTTCACAGGGGAGGAGTAACAAGTGACCAGTGACTGTCGATACATTGGTCAGGATAGCTTCGCATAACAGAATATATAAAATAAATAAAAAAAAAACCCAAAGCAGGGAGGCTATTTTTTTTTCCAAAGCCAAAAAGTGAGAAAAAAATACAGATTTAGGAAACAATTGCTTCCAGTCGGAACTCGACATAAACTCGATTGATTTTATGTCAATCGGAGTCCCTACCCCCTAAGCCATAAGAGTATGGAATGAGAGAGGGGAAAATTTAGAGTGTTATGAATATGCGGTGTATACACATGCCAGTCACCTAGAGAACTCAATTCATGACTAGGGAGTAACGCGTAAATCGCATAAGTAGTAACTGTTTTTAAAATGTTTCATCTATATAGAGCTCAATCGCAATGGGAGCATAATATATTAGTCATCCACATACAAGCCCGTTTTGCTGTATCACAGCTCATCAGTGTGACTAGACATATCCACTTGCTTCTGGCCGGGATCGAAACTCGACCAATTTTAGTGTCAGTCGGAGTCTCTACTCCCTAAGCGATCGGCGCATGGCATCAGAGAAGGGAAATTTTAACGTCTTGTATATGAGCAGTGTATACAGACGCCATATATATATATATATATATTAGTACTTAATTGTGATAACATTTTGCGTCAAGGTTGTTATTTCTCAGTGGTTATTAATGATCAAATATATTTAAGAAATCACGTTTTTTATCGTTAAGTACTCGATAACTTAGTGTAGATAGAGCGTTGATAGTTACAAAAAGTTTATCTCTTTAATAGACGAGATTCATGCTGACTTCAAAGTTTCGTGAAAAAACCGTTATGATGCTCTCACTCGTAACAGCTTTTTGTTTTACATATATATCCAAACTAATTTAAAGGTCGAAGGAAACCACCGAAGGTAAATCATAACAAGAAAAACACTGCAAGGAAAAACATAAATCTACCTATATTAAATTTCATCAGTGTTAAATATTTGCAGAATTAAGAAAAATATATTCATCTTCTTTTGAGAAAAACCAAACAAGCAATAGCATCGACATTTTCCACTCTCTAGACATAGATTTGTAAACGTTACTTTTAATTTTAGCCATCCGTCATATTCAGATATGTGCAAATCACAAACATCCACAGACCACAATTGGTTGTAAAATTTGAGTAACCTTTCAGGACCGAAGTCCGTATTCCTTTTTCATAAGAAACTTGTCTCTCAGCACATTTTTTGTGGAAGTTTTTTTTCCTCAGGTAATTATGAAATATTCATATTGGACATATGTGCATTCTCTTCACGTGCATAATCTAAACCTATTTATAAATGAAACTTTGTCTCTGTGTGTGTGTCTGTGTGTATGTGTAGCAGTTACCTATAGACTCCGAAACGGCTGAATCAATTTTCTTGAGAATTTACAGTTATACGATAAACGTTTGCGAGTGTTCTTAGCTAGGTTTTGTGCCGAGGTACCTCCGATAAATATCGATAATCGAAACATCGGATTATAGAAGGAGTGGTCCGATTTTAATCAGATTTGATACACTGATAAACAAAGACATACGAAACGGTATTCAGAAGTTTCAAGGTTGCAGTTCTTACAATAGTGCAGAAAATTTGATATCAATACCAGGAAACCAAAATTTGATTTAAATCCATTCATTTTTCTTTCCGTCTACAGATTCGCTTTAACTGGAAACAACTATTGCTTTTTTAGTCTTTCGTGCCAACGTCCAAAGAGTCTGAGTTCCAGGACCATGGATTAGTTTTAAAGCTTCCATTACACCCGGGCAACGCCGGACTATACTGCTAGTATGTTCATAAAAGCCGCGATTTTTTCAAAATTCACCTGTCAATTGCCTGATGATTGCGTTAAGACACATGAAAGATTTACTTGCGGTCGACCATTATTCACCTAGAAGTCACGCACACACACACACACACACACACACACACACACACATATATATATATATATATATATATATATATATATCAAATATAAACACCTAACCCGTATTTACGCATCGTTCTTCAGTAATGAATTGAACATGCTTGGCTACTGGCGTTTACATTGTGTAAATAACACGCCTTCCCTCGCTGTGCACCGATAGCTTAGAGATTGAATCTCAGACTTCATGTCAAATTGGGTAGGTTTCCTCTAAAAACAATCAGATGTCTTGCATCGTTCATTCGGCAATGAATTAGAACACGCCCAGTTATTGGGCGTGTATAATGATAATATACACGTTAAAATCTGCCTCCTTCTACCGAGCGCCTGTAGCTCAAAGGTAGAATCGCCGAATGACGCCAATTCGGTCGTTGTTAATCCCGGGTAAAAAGCAATCGGCAGTCTATCTGTACTGATGAGCTGTGATACAGTGAAACAGATCTGTCCGCGGATGATTATATATATATATATATATATATATAGATATATATGGGAGACAGTAGCTACTCCGGCATATATGCATCACTCATTCAATAATGACTTAGAGCACTATGGCTATTGGGCGTGTATAATGATATACGCGCTAAAATGTCTGCCTTCTTCCACCGAACGCTCGTAGCCCAGAGGTAGAATCGCCGACTGACGCCAATTCGGTCGGGTTTCAATCCTGGGTAAAAAAGCAATCGGAGTCTAACCGTACTGATGAGCCGTGATACAGCGAAACAGATCTGCCTGCGGATGACTATAGTATAATATATATATATATATATATATATATATATATATATATATTCTTAACTAGTAGCACATATATGAATCATCAGGGTAAGTTATTATTCAACAGGCAATGATTGCATTGTGCCTGAATCTTGTGCTACGAGTGGGAAAAATGTTTTTGTAATATAACATATCTTTATCATTATATATGGAACACTATTTTATTATGAGCACTGCTAAACTGTTGCAATGTCGAACGAACTCCAGAATGTATTTCTCAATTACTACCATCTTAATTTCTCCAAATTTAATCTAGCACGTCATCTATCCTCCGTATACACATGATATGTAGATATTCCTGCATTTTTATATACTCTTTTATTATCTGCATTCGATAACCTTCCCCCCTCAGATGGCACTTATGTATAAACGTGCATATATGTGCATATATTTAAGTAATTATAATTTCTGTATGCCTAAGATGAAGAACAAATAAGAAACATATATATTGCTAACATATTTCACTTTTATTAAAGCTTTATCAGATACTGATATGTAGCGGAAAAGAAGAAAGAAATTCTAGTAATTTTTTTTTACTTTTCTGTTGTTTGATTTTCATTGGTCAGTTGTGTATCTCATGCGTTCGAATCCTTTAAACCTACGTAAGTATAATTTGTGGCGTTCCTACTTAAAGGAGAGATTATTTGTCCATCAGAAGTAGTTTTTAAACTGAGGAAGCCAAAAAGAGCATTTCCTTTGCTCGCAAAATGCGACTTTACTAAATTTTCCACATTGTCAATCGTTATCATTTTTTCCGATACTTTCGTATAAACAGACATATCTCGATTTGCAAGATGTAACAGTAATATAAAAATTTTGCTACAAGTTTTACCAATCTATTTGAGGGGAAATTCTTTTATTATATACATAATACGTTTCTGCTTCAAGTTTAAAGCTATTTTCATATTATCTTCTGTTGATTGAATCCCGTATATTTTCTCTAGTCCTGAAGACTGCATATATACTTTCCAATTATGGCCTTCATTGTGTTAGTAGGTGGCATGGTAAGAAACGTTTTGCGACGGTTATTTACATAATTTTATTATTTCTTTTTCTACACGTTGTGGGATTTTCTTTTTCGCTTTAACTAGGAAATGATAAGGATATTGAAAATGCTTAAATGTATTTTCAACGTATTTGGCTTAACCTTGGAATAAATATTAATTAGTGGAGACATTTTTTTGTTTTAGTATAGATAAGAGGAAATGAGATCATTTTTGTATTTGGGTAGTATGATTTAATACTACATCAAGAATAGTTAATTACAATTTCTCAAGATATTTTATAAATTATTTCACCCCAAGCAATGCGTTAACGCCATTGATGTGCAGGGGTTACATGATTTGAAGTATTAGGCAAGAGGAAAGTGAAGACAAAGACAAACCAGCTACAGGGAGTGAAAGGGAAAGGACAAGAGAAGGATGTAAACACATGAGGAAAGACAGTTGCGAAGGTAGTAGGTTAAGTGCCATACATGATGCAGGCTTTGGGCGATCATGTCTCAAAAGAGACATGACTGACTGGACACAAGATTATCCCGTAGGTTGTCACTGCTTTTTGTGGTAGAGTGGTTGCCAACCAAAGCTATAAAGACCAATCTGTCCTATTACTTAACCCAGAACTGGAGGGAAGAGACGGATTAATACCTTTCCCAAGGGTATTTGGGCGTAAATGAATGCAAGTAGCTCAGCTGCAATTCGAACTCGGCTTCCCAATATCCACTGCACCACAGCGCACATCCTGCGAAGGTAGTGAGAAAGAAAAATAACAAGATACGCGGTGTGATGTATATTAATAAAGTGTTATTAATATTTTAGATATATTGATCCATTATATATGTATATACTTTTTGACCTATGGTTTTTTTTCTAATTAAACGGTATATTCATTTATATCTACAGGCTTGAATAATCGGAAAATCTTGGTAGAAAAGTAAGCATACTCCGGTAAGATTCGAAGCTTCTTCTTCTTCTTCTAGAGAAAACAGTATTTGATGTGATGTGACTTAAAACTACTCAACCACGAAATCCTATTGTTTTGGAAATGAAAAAACAGAGCTACTACTCATATATGAATATCGTTTAAAATGTTTATACAAATAAACTAAGAATATATCGGATCTAATTAATTTCCTGGCTGTGCAGAAGATTTTCCCACAGAAGGTTGACATTACTTTCTGCGGAAGACTGTTTGCAAACCAAGGTTATAGAACCCAATCCCTCCTGCAATTTAACCCATAGCTGGATGGAAGGGACAGATTAATACCTTTCCTAAGAGCATTTGCACATAAGTAAATGCAAAGAATTCAACTGGGATTTAAACTCGACTCTCTGATTCCTCGTTTCTGTGTCGATATCAACTGCATCACAACGCACATCCAGCACCACAACGCACATCTTCCATATAGGATGTACATATATATATATATATATATATATATATATATATATATATATGAACATCCTATATATAAGATGTTCATATATATATATATGTCAAAGGATGCGTATAGGATGCATATATATATATATATATATATATATATATATATAGAGAGAGAGAGAGAGAGAGAGAGAGAGAGACAGGCTCCAAAAGAGAATCTGTAATGTGATTGGTCCCGACCTGGCAGCTCGATTCCCGCCACTTTGTCATCGGCGGGATGTGGCTTCCCTCTGTCACTTCTATAAATATTTTGATGGCTTCTGCTCTGACGAACTTAGGTCACTGTTTCCCCCTCCACCAGAATTTACTCAGGCAACCAGACTATCAGCTTCCTTCATCGCGCTTCCATATACCTGCTTTCTTGACAGCTACAACCTCCAGGAATTTAAATGCAAATCAATTCTATCTAAATAGGAAACTTAAAAGACGGTACGAAATTGGCTAGCCACGTGCGGAAATGGAAATTAAATTATGAAAAGACCTAGTCATAACATGGAGTATAGTAAAAACAGCCAAGCCTTACAACAGTGTCAAAATATGTAGAATGAAGGAAGAAAAGTTAGAGATTATGTTATTCCCAAACAAAAAAGAACAGAAATTATGAGTAAGTGTAATGTAATGAGTATGTTAGAAGTGTTTTTTTGCCTCAAAAGCCTTGGGTCATGACTAAAATAGTCACAAACGTAACAGTAGTAGTAAAGGGTCATTTGGTCAGAGTTCTGCTACTCCAGAAATGAGAGTAGTATGAATGTGGTCGCTGGGTAATGTCCTACTCTTCCCAAAAAGAGATTAAATACCCTGGTAACTATGGTTACTGTAAAAAGAAGAAAAATACCAGAGAAAGAGAGGGGCAATAAATATAGGCCCCTGTTTCTATATAAAAGAGAAGAAATAGTAGAAAACACCATAGAGCTGTTGGGCTACCGGCCAGGCGTAGACCTCTCTCCGGCTATTCGTTCAAGGCGTCGAAAGAATTTTCCACCAAGCTACCAGCCGGAATTCTCCACACGAAGACCTTCCTCAACATCCATTGAATACATTGCGTGCTGCCGTGAAAGGTAAAGATTGTCTTGTTAATCACTCTGACCAAACCCTAGCTGTGTATAGTTATATATATATATATAATCCTTATCCGAGTTGAATGACCTTTTTCCATTCCGCCTAAACTTCCTCCAATTATCTTCCTCGTTAGATTCACCTCTTATTTTCCAGTGAATATTGTATGAAACTAGTACGAAGTTGAACTCGTTCTAGTGTCTATTATAGTTCTGTCACCTTACTCCTGTGTTTTTGCTGAATATTTTTTTTTTAATTATTTTTGTGTGTTATAATAAATTTCCTTTCTGTATAAAATTATCTTGCGTTATAGTTTAATTCACTCCCTTCAGCATTATTCCAACTAAAATTGTATTTTTATGTGTTGCTGATCCAAACGGGTTTGTAGCAATATGACTATCACAGCTCATATATATACGTAAATATATATAAGTAAATAATTCGTTATTGATATGTATGACTTTGCAATATTCCCTCACGCAGTCTATTATTATATCAAATATGTAATTATATATGCACGCAAATGAACATATATTTTTTTTGTATAATCGTATCGCCCCAAGCAAGGCATTATACTGCCACTGTTGTGCAGGGGGTTACATACAGTGACAGAATACAGAGGGTATCAGGAAGTCAGTAAGAGATGGATGGGGATACTGAAGAACTTATTTGAGAGCATGAGAGAGAGGATGCAGGTTATTGAGATAGGAGATTACTATTGACTTTACATTTAAATTTTTAGAGACTGTAGTTGTAGGGGAAGCAAGTAAACGGAAGAGAATTCCAAAGGTGGGAATTACGAGAAAAAAAGCTGATGGAGTAGAATTTGCGTTTACATTATATTGAACTCACAGTCAAAGGGTAGGACCTAGTTGCTAATCTTGTGGCTTGAGTAAATTCATGTACAGGGGGCACCAGTGTGTTAAGTTCATCAGAGTAGAAGCCGTGAAAGTACTTGTAGAAGAGAGATAGGGAAGCTCCAATGCGCCGGTGAGAAAGAGACTGTATCCGAGCTGCCAATCGGAAACTATCACATTGCTTCCCCGTTAAATTTTGTCAAGGACCCCTAGGTGGCTAGCAGGAGTACCCGAACTGATATGGTAGCAGTATTCAATGCACGGGCGGATGGTAGATTTGTAAATATGCAGGATTGTTTCAGACGCAATAAAAACTTCCTGGTGCTAATTGTTATGCAAACAGAAGTGTTTCGATACTACATATAATCCGTATACATAACAGATTGATTTTCTCCATTTTTGATCCCATCCCATCTTGTCCTTTTTTTGTTTCCATCAATTATTCATAACCGTTATTAATCTTTCTAACTGCTGTTCCGTATGATATATATATTTTATAATCTCGATACATTTTAGGGTTGGGGCGAAATGGATGATGTAGAAATAAATATTTCTACCTATAAATCTATTTATATTTTATCTGTCTATCACTTCCTCTCTCCCTCTCGTTCTCTCTTTCTGCGTATATCATTGTTCATGATTTAATACTTGCCAGTTCCGTTATCTCCAAACAGTTTTTTAAACTCTAATCTATAAAATGTAGAAATGCATTTATTTGTATATGTGTATTTGTTGCTACATCAATAAATTGTGCCTAATTATGAAAGCGAAGTCATTTTAGACAGTGTATATTCATTTCTTATCATAATCGCATTCCTTGTCTCACTACATTAATTCTGTGACAAATCTAGATCAAACATTGCAAAAAACATTATAAAACATTTTCAAAAAATATTTACAAAAATACTTTGGTGATCACAAACACAAAATGAAGTAGAATGAAATACAAGAAGTATACGCACATAAACACACACACAATAAATGCCTTGCTTGGGGCAACACGATTATATAAAAAAAAACTCCACTCTTATAAGTATTCTCATCCTTCTCTTACCCTCTTCCTGATACCCCTCTGTAACCTGTCACTTTTTCTCATAACTTTCCTCCTATGTAACCCCCTGCACAACAGTGGTAGTAAAATGCTTTGCTTGGGGCGATATGATTATAAAAAAGCCCTCTTCCACTTTGGCAAGTCCACTGCCACTATTACGCATGGGGCTACATAGGGGAAGGTAAAGAGAAGGAGTGGTTAGACATAGGGAATGTCAGGAGGAAGGTGACAGATGAGTAAGGATACCGAGGATGAGGGTTGGGCAGATGGGAAGAGTGCTTGATAGAATGGGAGCAGGTTAGTGTGTTAGGAGGTGTCTATTGACCTTACATTTAAACTCCTGGAGATTGTAGCCGTCGGGGAAGCAATCGTTTGGAAGAGAATTCCACATTCGGGAAGTGCGAGGAAAGAAACTGTTGGAGTAGAAGTTACATACATACCATAAACACACACACACACACATACATTCTCTAGCACACACACACACACACACACACACACACACACACACGCACTCACTACAATTAACGACAACAGGAGAGCATCCAGGAAAGATCATTTTTGAAAGGCAGGAACTCAAACACAAGCTCTTCAAACATTCTGAAGATGAGATTTTAATCTCGAAATATGATTGCATAATAAATAGGTGATATCCAACAAATTATTTACCTTCCTTTAATTTACTAATCGCATTGTGACAGCCTTCAAAACTTAACCATAATCCTAATATACACAATGCTTCAAACAAATTACAAAACTTTCTTATAAAAGTTTTAACTTAAGAATAAAATAATAACCCAGGGTCAGACAAGAGATTAATTGATCAAGCTTTTATATAAACAAGTTTGTGCTTCTGTTTTATATTGAGTATGGGTTATGTTGAAAGATCATGTCATCAATGGTGATTGCTCTTCTGTTCTGTAGCAGGAAGATTCTTAAATGACGAGCAGAGAGTAAACATTAAGGTAACTCTCGCATTGACTAAGTTTAAATCATTTTCTAAGATTATGAAAGTATTTTTGACCAAAGTATCATTTACATTCTCTAATTCTCGTGCAGTTCCCTTAGGCTTTAGTAGACAAGATTTCAGACTGAATCTGACCAATCGTTGATATATGTGGTCGGTTAAAGATTCACATCCATAGACAGTACGAACATTTCTTACAGTTTCACTTGCTAAAAAAAATATTTGTAAATTCATGTCACATTCATATGGAATATACAGTAACGGCCATAATATAAGGAACGGAAACAACAGTGACATAAATATGTGTATTACTTAAAAAGTAATGAATGATTAGCAATTAAATTTTTACCCAATAAAGATTAGAATGTCATGCATAAATATTATACAATGTTACAAAAATGTAGATAATATATATTTTTTAAAGATTAAATGGAACAAAGGAAATAAGCTACTGGACAAGAGTTAAAGAACGATGTTAATAATTTGTATAAACTTTTAATTTCAATCAAGTCAATTAAGTGCCAAACGTGATACACGCTTGGGCGATCATGTTTCGAAACAAACATGACTGACTAGGCAGAAGATTATCCCGCAGTAGGTTGCTATTACTTTCTGCGGTAGACTGGTTGCGAACCAAGGCTATAGAACCCAATCTGTCCTGTTATTTGATCCATAACAGGAAGGAAGAGATGGATTAATACCTTTCCCAAGGGTATTTGCGCGAAAGTGAATGCAATGAATTCGGCTGGCATTCGAACTCGCCCCCCTCCCAATTTCTCGTTCCGAACCATTATCAAATGCTCCACAACGCACATCCTTCTAAAACAATAAGTAAAAGTTTATTATTAGGACTTTATTCTTAAGCAAGATGGCAAATTCTACACGCAAAACACTCTCTTTTGAAGAAAAAACTCATTATCGCTAACAATCAAGAAACCCGAAATATAGATATATATATATTTCGGGTTTCTTGATTGTTAGCGATAATGAGTTTATATATATATATATATATATATCCGCAAACCTGTTTCGCTGCATCACAGCTCATAAATACGGTTAGACCTCCGATTGCTTCCACCCAAGATTGTGTGTGTGTGTGTGTGTGTGTATGTGTGTGTGTGTGTGTGTGTGTGTGTGTGTGTGGTCTTAATTTAACGTTAATGTTTACTAGACAGCCATATTTGAGTAGATGAATAATACAAACCAGGTTTTCAGTTAAAAATGAAAAGTAATATCATCCTAAATAACAGCCAAACATATATTATTCCTTTTCTAAATAATCAGTGTCCAGAAAAGAAAAAGATATATGAGGGCACAATAAAAATAAATAAAACCTTCTACAAATACTTTCAAGGCTTCTGCTCCGATGAACTTAGCTCACTGGTGCCCCCTATACATGAATTTACTCAAGCAACAAGATTAGCAATTAGGCCCCATCTTTTTTTTTTACTGTGAAATCAATAAATTGTAAACGCAAATTCTACTCCATCAGCTTCTTTTCTCGCAATTCCCACTTGTGGAAATCCCTTTCTTTTATTTGCTTTCTTTGTCATTTCAAAATTTTTCCTTGACCCAATATAGTTTTGCATGACCTTTTTTCTAGCGACAAGCAGCTTAAAAGGGTGTATGTTCTGCTACATGGCACATACGAAAATACAGAAACTTCTATTCCACAAGGTTCCCAAACACTATTGTGGCACTCATACAGCTAAATAATTGTCCCAATAAAAAAGTATGTATAATCATTTTATGTAGTTGGTTCAATATTTTTAAACGACATTTACAAAAACAGACAAATGATGAAAATTTACTTTACACAAAAATATTAAAGTGCGACGCAGAGATCTCAAGGCGAATTGGCATGGCAAAGGACGCGTTCCAGAAGCTGAGTAAAGTACTAACACACAGGAAAATTTCACGAGAAACAAAGAAAAGAGAGCTGGATTGCTATGTGATGTCCTTCAATACGGCAGTGAATGCTGGACAATATCATCGAAAATGAGGACAAAACTGGAAGCAGCGGAAATGTGGTTCTACAGAAGGATGCTGCGGATATCGTGGACTGAGCGTGCAAGCAACGATGAGGCGTTGGAAAGAATGGCAACAAAAAGGAAATTAATACTGAGCATCAGGAAGAGACAACTGAAGTTCCTGGGACACGCAATGAGGAAGGAGAGCCTGGAGAACCTGATACTGACTGGCCAGATAGAAGGAAAGAGAGACAGAGGAAGGCAGCCGATAACATATTTGCAAGGTCTGATCAGGTGGCTGACGGAACAGGGGTTGCCAGGAGTAACAGGAGCAAACATACTAAGAGCAGCCCCTCCACCCACAGAATGCAAGTTTCACCCCCACCCCACATCATACTGAACCCACAATAAATGGTACTTTAAAGAAAATAACATACTCTGAGAACGCAGATATTTTGTGATCACGAAAACCGGAAGAAATGGCGGAATTGGCGTTTACAAGCTATACATTACGAACGTTTTACAACTTTTAGCTATGTTTTATGTATGTTGAAACAGATATCTATAATCTATTTCTTTCTAAAGTTCATTTTTTTATTTACAAATGATTTGCAGCCTCTTCGGGACTGGATAGCTTCTATCAAAGCTTATATATATATATATATATATATATATATATATATATATATAAAGAGAGAGCGAGATGGGTTGATAGTTGTCTATTTCAACATACAAGTAGGATAATAATTTTACAGTTAATCCTAATAATTATTTTGTTATTTTTTTTCATTACAATAGATCTGCGGAACCAAGGAGCCTTGCAGCTTCGCGGCAATTGCGGGGTCTGCGGGGTCCCAAAGCAGGACCCTGATTACCCACGTTCTTATTTTATTTTTAATTGGGCTGAGAAAATCTATTCTTGTTAGGCTCCTTTCTATTGCGAAATATAATTTGAGAAAATCGTTCGTTATTGGCATGAAGAGATTATTTGGTTAATTTGTTCATTTACGTTTATTAATCATTCACAGGTTATTTAAAGCCATAAAATATCTAAACTTATTTATAAATGAAATTTGTCTGTGTGTGTGTGTGTCTGTGTGTGTATATCCGTTACCTATAGACTCCGAAACGGCTAAACCGATTTTCTTAAAAATTTACACAGTTGTACGATAAGCGTCTGCGAGTGTTCTTAGCTAGGTTTTGTGTCGAGGTACCCCCGATAAATATAAATAAGCTATAATCGAAAAAATCGGGTTATAAAAGGAGTGGTCCGATTTTAATCAAATTTGATACGCTCATAGACAAAAACATAAGAAACGATATTCAGAAGATTCAAGTTAACAGTTCTTACAATAGTGCAGAATATTTGATATCGATACCAGGAAATCAAAATTTGACTTACATCCATTCATTTTTCTTTCAGTCTACGGTTTCGCTTTAACTGGAAACAACTATTGCTTTTAGTCTTCCGTGCCAACGTCCAAAGAGTCTGAGCTCCAGCACCATGGATTAGTTTTAAAGCTTTCATTACACCCGAGCAACGCCGGGCTATACTGCTAGTTTAATATATTAGTATGACCTTTAATAAATTCTCACTGATCTTTCATGAAAAGGTGATGCTTATTTCCAAAAAATTAGTAAGAAATATATCACTAAAAGTATTATCCATCGCTAGCCGGTACTTTTTTTCCATCTTTCTTAGACATTCCTACCTTTCTTAGATATTGTAGGACATTAGCCCTTACTTGAGTGCTACATTAAGGGTTGGCGTTTTATGGAGAGTGTAATAGTGGGAAAGCGAAGATTCTAATAACCCCGGACCGGATATTAATGATACAAATACTGCCTAGCGCTATGATGGTTAAGAATTTGTGGAGAATCATAACTGCTCACGTCAGGCATGAAAAAAATCTTATTTCTAGGTCATGTGAAAGATGTTTTTCTAAACTGAGACTGCAAGCAATGCAGAAGTCTTAACTCATCCAGATTAACTTGAAGTTCCTTATGCTAATTGCTATTGATAAAGATAGTGCAATGAAAATCAAATTGAAAAGAAAATGCAATGAAAATCAAATCAAAGACGAAATCATTGATAAAATTGCAGAATTCTTTGCTGAAATGAGTACAATGTTGTTACTGTAATCAGAGAACGTTAATATTTGAAACTTCTTGTTCAGTATTATTGTAAAGCATGGCACATCATATATTAGGGTGTGTTAAAATGTAAAATATTATTTTAAAAATTATGTTAACTCATTTCAATATCTGTTTCTAATATCTATTATTAGATATTTTTGTACATATTTTTGTACATATTTTATCTAATTGTATATATTTAATAATTTTCCCACAATTTTATCCCCTCGCTAATTGTTTACACGCCTCTGTTCCCCGACGTTTTTGCACACGTGAATATCTTATTCGTTCTTTGATCACGACCAACGATCCTCTCCTGATGTGTTGTTGGCGAAAGGGAACCCTTGAGAGATGGTTCTGTATGTGATTTTTAAAGCAATATCTATTATTATGAATTTTATAATTTTGTACATGGCTTATATTTTAATTCGTAGTAATTACATGAAAACTTTGTTTGACATGTCATTACGCTTTGTTGTTACTATCAGCATGTGTCCTTGAACATCTTTATGACCTTGAAGTTTTCAAATCTTTTTCTGCATATAAACTCATATATATATCTTAAAACTAAAGCCCTTACTTAGTTATGCCAATATGCACAGTTCACCTGCTGAACAACATCTACATGTGGCATTTAACTGTAAAGAGCGGGAGGTGGGAGCCCATTGTATTTTTCCCCTAAAGCCTATAACAATCTCAGTCCGCCCCTGGTGCTACACTAAAGGTTGACGTTTTATGGACAGCGCAACAGTGGGAAAGCGAAGGTTCTAACTACCCAGGACGAGAGATTAATGATAGAAATATTGCCTAGAGCTATGATGGATATATGTTTGTGGAGAACCATAATGGCTCACGTCAGGCATTAAAAAAATCGTATTTTAGGTCACAGGAAAATTTAGAAGTCAAATAATCAATATATTTACAAACTGTGTCATGTTAGTATTAATTTTAGCAAACCATCTGTAGCTTTAAATATCTTTTGTCTTTTGGCCATCACTCCCATAGCCTACCCAGGAATACACTCACGTATGCTCGTCTGGTAGGTTGTACGTTGCTTTTCTATTTCTCGCTTATTTTCACTGTGTCATGTTAGTATTAATTTTACCAAACCATCTGTAGCGTTAAATATCATTTGTCTTTTGGCCATCTCTCCCACAGCCTACTCAGGAATACACTCACGTATGCTCGCCTGGTAGGTTGTACGTTGCTTTTCTATTTCTCGCTTATTTTCACCGTGTCATATTAGTATTAATTTTACCAAACCATCCGTAGCTTTAAATATCTTTTGTCTTTTGACCATCTCTCCCACAGCCTACGCAGGAATACACTCATTTATGCTCGCCTGGTAGGTTGTACGTTGCTTTTCTCTTTCTCGCTTATTTTCACCGTGTCATGTTAGTATTAATTTTACCAAACCATCCGTAGCTCTAAATATCTTTTGTCTTTTGACCATCTCTCCCACAGCCTACCCAGGAATACACTCATTTATGCTCGCCTGGTAGGTTGTACGTTGTTTTTCTATTTCTCGCTTATTTTCCCTGTGTCATGTTAGTATTTATTTTACCAAACCATCTGTGGCTTTAAATATCATTTGTCTTTTGGTCATCTCTCCCAGGAATACACTCACGTATGCTCGCCTGGTAGGTTGTACGTTGCTTTTCTCTTTCTCGCTTATTTTCACTGTGTCATGTTAGTATTAATTTTACCAAACCATCTATTTATTGGTTATTTATTTTTTTGTGAATGTAGCATGAAGAATTGTTTTTTATTACTGTCAATCTTTTCTCTTATAATATCGAATTTCGAAGAATGGTTGTACGACCAATTTTTATACATTTCATGTTTTGTTATTTATTTATGCTGCTTATATATTAGGATTGTGGTACTTACCTTTGTTGTTTTGATCTCAATGCTTCCGTCAATGCTCAGGTATATAGTAGGTACCTCCAATATTTCGGCATAAATTTTCGATACCTAAGTTTAAAATGAAATTGTTAAAATGAAAAAACATTCCTGAAGTTTCATTGTAGATTTAATTAAAAGATTAATGATTAAATTTCTTATTTCCATTAAGTAAAAATCTTGCTGCATTTCAGGTAGAAATTATATAGATTTGAAGTCACATTTAATTTTGATTGCATAAAATTTTCTTAAAAGCGGCTATTTTCTATATTTTGAGAAATTTGTAGACAAACAAAAATTCATCGATTTTAAAAATATTTCAAAAAATTTCTGACACTTTATTTTAGTAAAAAAAAAATTGAAAGTTAAATTAATCTGATTTTAAAGAAATATTACTTATAATATATATATAACTTATATTTTCGTTCTTCCCTGTTTCAAAACTACTTACTTACCTGAGGAGCGGATACATCAAAGACATTCCTTACTTACAACGGTCCTACATACCTAAGTATTAATTCTCTTTTCAGCATTTTATTTCCATGAACATTTTAACGTCCGTTGGACCCATATTCAAAGAATTACTTTAATTGTAAAAATCTTAATTGATATGTGTATATATAAAATGTTATTTTTCAACTCCATTTGCCGTTCTTGATTTATAATCTTTTCAAGACTTATAGTGGGCTATCTACAACGAGGCCAAATTCCGTTAATCTGCAACAAGATAAAACTACTCTCCTAAAGAACGCCTACCCACTATAATAGTTAATCCCTGTCGCCCGAGATATCCGTAAGGGGTTGATTAATTAGGAGGCTGCACTGTTTTAGCTACTAGTCAAATTTATGCAAGAACGCCTGTTGAAAACTCAGCCTTGTGCTATATTCTTTTCGGGCGAATGTAAAGATATACTCTGAATAGATAATTTCGGTAATTAATAAAGATTGTAGATAGTTTTCATGCTGATTCTTAAAATTATTTATGGTCGTTTCATACTTTCAGATACAGTTTCGTCATTCTTTCTTTTGTTTATAGTCTTACAATTACACCTGAAAAATAAATGGAACCATAAAAGTAAAAAATATTCGTTGTGGTGACAATTAAATTGCGTCGGCCATTTTGTTGAACAAACCACTAACCGTCGCCATAACATCAATGTTTGTACAATGTATACTAATTGATTAACACCAACTATTGAGGAATAAATATAGGAACAGTAAGAAGAGTTCATTTGATTATTTAGGAATAATTATATAAATTTATTTTATTGTTGTTGTCTGTGATGCTTGTACGTCTGCCTTTCACACGGTGTATAAAATCAAGCAGGTACAAAAATTCAAATACCTGGGAAGTGTTCTAACAGAAGATGGAAAGTGCGACACAGAGATCCGAAAACGAATTGGCATCGCAAAGCAAGATTCCAGAAGTTGAGTAAAGTATTAAGAAACAGGAAAATTTCGCTAGAAACAAAGAAGAGAGTACTGGATTGCTATGTGATTTCGGTTCTTTAATGGCTTCTGCTCGGACGAGCTTAAGTCACTGATGCCTCCTCAACAGGTGTTTACTCGTGCAACCAGACTG
>JBBBDQ010001509.1:600000-717500 GCA_037127315.1 Ascarosepion bandense
CTCCAGGACCATGGATTAATTTTAAAGTTTTCATTACACCCGAGCAACGCCGCGCTATACTGCTAATATATATATAATTTCGAAATTTATTCCGTTGGATGACTATTTTAACGAGGAAATACTCGCTTCATCACCAACAGTGGAAACCAAAACCTTTATTAATTCAAATGTGTTACAAGATTTTTATACCGGTAGAATGGGTGTTGACGATGGCTGACCCTAGCTCGAAATCAGGCCTTGGCTATTTCTTGTGTACTGTGTTACCACGCCAATTGATAAGAGCAGGCAGACAAATGGGGGAACGGTTTTTACTATTGGAAGTCGAAATGGTCAAATGTAATTGTTTCATTTCGAACTAGTAAAAGTTACACTTGGGAGGGAAAAGGGAAGAAAATGAAGACCTTAGATCCCTCTTTCCCAACCTGGTTGGGGGTGCTTGCTTATCAAAATCAAAATGCAAAGAAGAATTTATTGAGTAGGCTCCAGTGTCTTGAGAGAAAAGGTTTAAAAGAGATTTAAAAATACGGTCGGCATGAAAACTTGCCTGCTGCTAAAGGTAGAAGATGACGGGAGATAGAATTTTTTTGTCTTTATTTTCGACTGAAATTAAAGTCAAAATACGATGGTTAAAACGGCTCATGATTAAACATAATAAACATTCATTGTTCGGTATGTTTAACAATACGTGATACACGCTTTAGGCGATCATGCCTCGAAAGAGACATGACTGACTGGGCAGAAGATTTTCTATCCTGCTCTTTAAACTATAGCTGAATGGAAGAAGAGATGTATTGTATTAATCAGTAGTAATTAGTGGGGGATCAGTTTATTACTTTATAACAATGGAAAACCTATCCCCTATTTTATGCCCAGTAGAAGACTTAATCATGTTTCCAACTATTATATTCAGTCAGTCAGTTAAGTTCCATACGTGATACACGATTAGGTGATCATGTCTCGAAAGAGACATGACTGACTGGGCAGAAGATTTTCTATCCTGCTCTTTAAACTATAGCTGAATGGAAGAAGAGATGTATTGTATTAATCAGTAGTAATTAGTGGGGGATCAGTTTATTACTTTATAACAATGGAAAACCTATCCCCTATTTTTTTCCCAGTAGAAGACTTAATCATGTTTCCAACTATTATATTCAGTCAGTCAGTTAAGTTCCATACGTGATACACGCTTTGGGCGATCATGCCTCGAAAGAGATATGACTGAATGGGCAGAAGATTAACCCGTAGTAGGTTGCCATTGCTTTCTGCGGTAGACTGGTTGCCAATTAAGGCTATAGAACCCAGTCTGTCATCTTATTTAACCCATAACTGGAGGGAAGAGACGGATTAATACCTTTCCAAAGGGTATTTCCGCGTAAGTGATTGCAAGGAATTCAACTGAAATGAACTCATTATATGTTTAGAAAATTATCTTTCTTTAGTTTTTTTCTGTGTTAATCTTGATAGACTTTAGTAACTGATTTAGACATTTGGTATAGTACAAACGATTGACGGAGCGGTCCTTTGGAAAGCAGTTAATAAGCAGTAGACGTAACCCTAATCGAGCATAAACCTCCGTCATGCCAAATTCATTGCGCATAATCTTAACAACGTTCTCAGAGGAAATGCTAATAGACTCGGTTATTTAGTTTCTATTCCGTTACATATTAACGCTCCGCTTGTGGTGAACACGGTCAATGCTTTCATCGATGCAGGCAGTTACTGGACGTTCAGGCTTTTCGGACCCCATCAAGGCTCTCACTTTTCTCGTAAATTTTGCTGATAACATTGTGAATGTTAATAAAACTGGAGAGTAATGTATCACCCATATCAATAATAATGTCCTTGGGTTTAAATTTTTTTTCCTACAGGTACCTGATAAAACCGCTATGCCATATTTCGCCCTTCTTTAAGGGAAATCGCTATTAGTTAGACTAGAAAGATGCAATGGAATTATTAATAAGACGAGTAGAAATTAATGCATGCCAAATTCACCAGCTATGGAATCATTCATTTATACTCAGCCTATGATCATTTCATCTCAACCTCATACCTAGACAAGAAAAATTTGCAATTATGAATAGAACTAGCAATATAGTCCGGGGTTGCTCGTGTGTAATGAAAGCTTTAAAACTAATCCATGGTCCTGGAGGTCAGACTCTTTGGACGTTGGTACGAAAGACTAAAAAGCAATAGTTGTTTCCCGTTAAAGCGAAACCGTAGACTGAAAGAAAAATGAATGGATGTAAGTCAAATTTTGATTTCCTGGTTTCGATATCACATAAGGTTTTTCGGCGCAAACTGAATTTTGAAGGCTAAATAAGTCCTCTGAGTAAATGGTATCATGGCTAAGACTAAGAACTACAATTATACCTACTTAGTGCCAAACCCGAAGCAAAAACTAAAATAAAAGGACTGAAAAAAATACAGACATACAGGTAGACAAACAGACACACACACAAACCTCTTGCCTTATACATATATTTTATCGATTTTCGGCACTATTGTAAGAACTGCAACCTTGAAACTTCTGAATATCATTTCTTATGTCTTTTTCTATGAGTGAATCAAATTTGATTAAGATCGGACCAAATCTTCTATAACCCGATTTTGTCGCTTATCGATTTTCGATATTTATCGGGGGTACCTAGACACAAAACTTAGCTAAGAACACTTGCAGACGCTTATAGTACAACTCTGTAAATTTTCAAGAAATCGGTTCAGTCGTTTCAGAGTTTCACACAGACACACACACAGACACAGTTTCATTTATAAATAAGTTTAGATGAGTATCGATTTAGTCAGTTAAGTGCCATACGTGATACACACTTGGACAATCATGTACCTTTCGAGACATGATGGGCAGAGGATTCTACGAAGTAGGTTGCCATTGCTTTCTGCGATAGACTGGTTGCAAACCAAGGCTATAGAACCTAATCTGTCCTGTTATTTAACCCATAGGCCGAGGGAAGAGGCGGATTAAGACATACAAAATTACACAGATCTATCATCATTCATTCATTTGAACGGATTTTATTAAAAATAAGTTGATACAATGTTGGAAATTTATTTATCTGATATATATATATATATATATATATATATATATATATATATCCTTTGTTGAAACTGAGGAATATATCAATAATAAAAAGTAAATTACAGTAGTTAAAGATTATTTGGTAATAGTTGAATCTTAATGTCAATCTGAAAGTGATAGGACGACTTGTAGAAATTAAGTGGCCATTAGACGTAAGAATAGCTGACTGTTTCATTGTACGGTGTACTAAAAACTCAAATCGTAAATAATTTGAAAATTAAAACAAGAAAATTCTGATTAATTTTCTGTAATTCATATCGAATTGTTGCACATGGTTTGTAGTAGTGATACTGATAAGGTTCAACGTTTTATTTCTATTACTGTTGCTATTGTTTATAGGAAACCTATGATTATTGAAACGATATTTCAATTTATTTGTTGTTGGTCCAAAATAACATTTTACATCGTCTTTAGATTTATATTGGATGCGAGCAATATAATTAATACTAGGAGACATGCACTGGTCATTTAATGGACAGGTTTTATATTTTAAAATAACTCTCATACCTGGAAAAACCATTTCAGTTATTAATGGGATCAGTCGAAATAAGGTCATAGAAAATTTCACAGCTCTATATTATCCCTTCATAGTCAACCTATGAACTTTTCAGCTTAAAAATAAGGAAGAAGAAAGAAGATTAGGACCAGAGAAAGTGCAATTAACGTATCATTTATTGAAAATATTTTTAATTATAAAAATAATTTATGATTTTGCATTAATTGTGTTCGGGAATGTATGTATTTTAATTAAAATTTCATACGATGTTTACGAGTTTGTTTTTATATTGTTTCTTTTAATTTTATCTCAGCTAGAAAATGTGACATATAACAGAAGCCTATATTTCGATTAATCAAATTGAATCATTATAATCCTTTGCGATCATTTATCATAAACGAGATTAAACATTCGCTTGTGCTTAAAAGGAAAAGTTATATTTTGTACATAAAAGTTTTCAAAATCCAATATTTTCAAGCATTCAGTCTTGACATAGATGGATTATTTGCATCAATAATTTACCTTATCTCTCTCTCTCTCTCTCTCTCTCTCTCTCTCTCTCTCTCTCTCTTTCTATTTCTCTAAATGTTTTCAATTCAATGGAGGTCGCGAAGAAAATCGGGAAATGCTTTCTAATCAGGGTATTGGTAGAAAGAATATAAAGTGCTTGAATATGAAGTACAAAATATAAAGTACAAGAATATAAAGTACAAGAATTTAAAGTACTTGTATATAATGTACAAGATAATAAATTACTTGAATATAATGTACAAGAACATAAAATAAAAGAATATAAAGTACAAAAATATGAAGTACTTGAATATGAAGTACAAAAAATAAAGACTTCAATATAAAGTAAGAGAATATAAAGTACTTGAATATAATATAAAAGAATATAAAGTACAATAATATAAAGAACTTGAATAAAAATACTTGAATATAAAGTACAAGGACATAAAGTATTTGAATATAAAGTACAATAATATAATGTAGTTGAATATAAATTACAAGAATATAAATCAATTTGAATGTAAATATTTGAATATAAAGTACAAGAATATAAAGTCCTTGAATATAAAATACTACAATATAAAGTACCTGAATAAAAAGTACATGAATATAATGTACTTGAATGTAAATACTTGAATAAAAAGTACAATATCATAATGAACTTGAATAAAAGTACAAGAATATAAATTACTTGAATATAAAGTACTTGAATTTAAAGTAATGGAATATAAAGTACAAGAATATAAAGTGCAAGAATATAAAGTAACTTAATATAAAGTATTTGAATATAATGTACAAGAATATAAGGTACTTGAATATAAAATACAAAAAAAAATAAAGAGTATAAAGTACTTGAATATACAATACAATAATATAAAGTATGTGAATATAAAGTCCTATAATATAAAGTACAAGAATATAAAGTACTTGAATATAAAGTACTTGAATATAAAGTACTTGAATTTAAAGTAATGGAATATAAAGTACAAGAATATAAAGTGCAAGAATATAAAGTATGTGAATATAAAGTCCTATAATATAAAGTACAAGAATATAAAGTACTTGAATATAAAGTACTTGAATATAAAGCACAAGAATATAAAGTACCCGAAAACTAGTTGGATCTTGGATGCGTTTTATTTCTTTTTTCGTCCCCTTCTTTCAGGGTACCCTAAAATCCTTATCTCTCTCTCCCTCTCTCTCAATCAATCAATCAATCCATCAATCAATGAACATTTCAGCTAACCTTGTACAAGGAAAGAAAACATTGCAGCTATCTATAGAACAAGCAGAAATTAACCCATGAAATTTTCTTAGTTCTCGCATCATTCATTCTTAGTCTTAGCTTTCAAACTTTCAGCCCACTTTTGCACCTGAAATAATAAAAAAAAAAACATTTCACATCTCTAGCGACATTGTCGACATCTGTTTAGCTGAACATATCAACATTTCAGCACAAACTAATGAAATAATATCCCGAGGAGAAAATATGCGAATAACCCTACGAACCATTAACATCTGTTTGAAAATTGTGTTGAATATATACAAATAAAAAGATAATCGTTTAAAAATAATTGCAACTACCGAAAATATAAGACTTGTCCATTAAAGGACCAGTGCATGTCCCATAGTATTAATTATAAAGCTCGCATCCAATATAAATCCAAAGACGATCTAAAAAGTTATTTTGGAGCAACAACAAATAAATTGAAATATCGTTTCAATAATCATAGGTTTCCTATAAACAATAGCAACAGTAATAGAAATAAAACGTTGAACCTTATCAGTATCACTACTACAAACCATGGGCAACAATTCGATATGAATTACAGAAAATTGATCAGAATTTTCTTGTTTTAATTTTCGAATTATTTACGATTTGAATTTTTATTACACCGTACAATGAAACAGTCTGCTATTCTTACGTCTAATGGCCACTTAATTTCTACAAGTCGTCCTATCACTTTCAGATCGACATTAAGATTCAACTATTGCCAAATAATCTTTAACTACTGGAATTTACTTTTTATTATTGATATCATCCTCAGTTTCAACAAAGGATATATATATATCAGATAAATAAATTTCCAACATTGTATCGACTTATTTTTAATAAAAACAGTTAAAATTCACGGATAATCTTTCACGTAGTATATTTGAAAGATATAAAAAGTGATCTGTAACTTTGATAAATGATTTTATTGTTCATTTCTCGATATTCCCAAGTACTTTCATCTTCGGGGGTGTGAGCTCTGGTAACAGAAATAACTGCAACTATATTTACAAGACGTCTTACATTACACACGTCTGATCATTCTTCCATTTCTAGATATCTACAACAACATTCCTGTCTACATTAACAATATAAAAATAATGATCGATAACACAAAAACACAGGAAAATAACAAAAGCAAACTACAGATCCTCGATGCAATATTCATTAAAAAACCTAAGTCATCAATGAAAAAGTCAAAAATATCTATTTACCCTTTAAGTTCTCTGAGGTTCTCTTTCAGATTATAGTTGGTCGGCAACTTTTATATTGAGATTCTTTCGGCTAGATATAAATCCTTGAGTCAAATCGGAGTTGATAATGTCAGCAAATCTTTTTAACAACTACATTTAGTTGCCCCTCCCAGTAAGAGCAACATGTGACACATAGTCAGTTTTGACTGGGATTTCCGGGCTATATGGCCCGGCCTAAAAATGTCTGTCTATTTTTGCCCAGTCGTGCTTCTACCCTTCGGCGGAACCACGATTGGGTTATTGCTCTCTGCTCGGAAGCAGAGAGCGCCCTCTACCCGAAGGCAGAGTGCGGACAGTGTTATAGTCGCAGCAGCAGTGGCAAAAGCCAAGTGCTTACAACTCAATCTTTTTAACAACTAACTAATCTTTTCCCAAAACTTTTTTTATAGGGGCTAACACTTAATTTGCATATTCTAGAAGCTTTTAGAATTCTCTCGATTTTACTGCAACATTCTGCCATTTTCCAAAGCGTTCTCTTCCTAATTTATCTATTTTTACGACTACTTCATGAATTAAAACTTTTTTGTAAGACTCGATAGAATCCCTTACTACAACTTTTTAGATATTATTAATATTATTTTAATATATAAATGCATCTTCATAACAATCTATATATATATATATATATATATAATGTTCATTTCTCTAGTCAAAAACTGTCTTTAGAATAGTCTAAGTGAATTTAACAGTTAATTTTATTTTTCTAAGGTCTCAATGGAAGAAATATTTTTTTTAATTATTTTTGTATGTACAAATGATAATATTTGTGTGATTAATTCTGTCTGGGTGTTTTTTGGCATGTCTATAACTTTCTCTTTTTTTCTGTGTGTAAAATTTATCATTTACTTCCTTATTTTCTATTGTGCTTTATATTTGATTTCATGAATCTATCTTCAATTAATTTCCAGTTTAAAAACCCACTATTATAAACCGTTTTTTAGATAGGCTGAGTGGAATTGACATTAATTTTTACATTGCTGAAGCAAATGCTGGATTCTTAACCATTTAATTATGCGTTGAGTTTTTTTTTTTGTTTTATTATCTTATCTTGCGTTGAATAATATCTATTGAGCTCTCTATTTTTGTTTAATTTATATTTTACATTTGGAGAGGTGTGACAGTATCTCTCACGGTGATACTTTCCCTTCTCCCGCGGGGATATTTTCCTTTGGTTGGTTTAAAACAACGGAGAGAGAAATTGATATTGGTGATAGTATTAATGTTTTATTGCCTCGCGCGATGTGTGCTTAGGAAAAAATAATAATTTTAGTACCATCAAGTGCTTCTAAAAACACGGGAGCATAAAATAATGTTATTTTGGGAAAATAATAATTTCTCGTCTTTCAGGATTACAGAAATGTTGTTATCTTTTCATGTTCATATAAATTTCTCTTAGATTTGAAATGTATTCCGCTAATCTGAAAACGCGTAGACAAAACAAGTGTCAGAGTGATTTGATAAGGTCACCCGGATGTCAAGGCCACTCTTTAGCACAACAGTCCGTAGTGACCCGAGCTGGATTCGGTTCGATGTGAGTTGGCATGATCTCATTGGACGAGCTAAGGCATCCGCAAATCGAAGGGGCGGAGACCGATTTTCATTGGCAGAAGACTGTGAGCCGGCCGGATCCCCAAAGAGGATCGAAATTGGTTATAATAATAGATGCTAACATGAAAAAGTCAGTTGGAGAGCTATATGGCCCGGAAGACCCACTATAAAATGACCTTGTGTCACATCTAACCTTGCGTGGGAAGGTTGGTAAATACCGTTGCAGTCGGCATTTGCTGCTGTTACTATGACACTGTCAGCCCTCTGCCTTCGGGTAGAGGGCGCTCTCTGCTTCCGTGTAGAGAGCACAAACCCAGTCGTGGTTCCGCCAAAGGGTAGAATCACGATTCAGTAATAATAGACAGACATATTTTGGAAGACTCACTATAAAATGACCTTGTGTCACATCTAACCTTGCGTGGAAAGGTTGGTAAATACCGTTGGAGAACTAGTTAGCTCAGATTTTGGGCAGAGTGCCACCGCCGTCAGTACCCCCACACACTCCGCCAGCGGCCGCTTCGATTCGGCACATTCCGTCAGATTCCGTCAAGAACCCGAAATAACTTTGCAGATTTTGAAGTACATTTCAACGCTAACGAAATTAGATTAAAGATTAAACATTTCGTTTAACGATTGGAAGCTATGATGCTTTTGGCAAACTTTCTCTCTCCGTTGTAAAAATCATTTTAAAAAACTGTATATCATTTCCGACGATTGTATATCATTTTCGACATCTGTATTCTTGGGGAAAGACAGACATTGTTTTTTTTTTTGTCTTTATATAAAGACATTCTACGTGGCTCTCCATTCGTGTTCGACTTCGTTCACTTATTTTATTATTATTATTATTTATTTTTTATTTTTTTATTTTTTTTTGGTACCGTGTTTATTTTTTTTCAACCCACAAGTGTATACCAGTGTCCGGACTGGCTAAAAGGGACGACTATTGAAATTGCACGACGGGACTTCTGGGATCTAATCACAGCGTGAGACAGTGGTCCGTTGTTGCAAAAGACGTCCTGTAGTCCAGCATTTGTGGCGACGTCATCGGACGGGATCGTCCCGACCAGCGACTGCGACCAAACCAACCGTACGACCGGGTGGCAGTGTCACAACTGGGATTGTCACGACCGTCGGCGAGAACGAGCGTCACATTAGACAGACGGCCAGCCAAGCTGAGGCGTCACATCTGGTGCCGTTTCGACCAGGATCTGGCTTGAGGGCAGCAGTTCTGCCTGCGGTAGTATCACAGAGGGTGATAAGAAAGAACAACAAATAAACTGCAAGAAAACCGAATGCCTGGTTATCAGTAAAAAGAGCAACCCAAAATGCCAAATATAGGTGGTGAATATTAAAATCAAGTAGGTACAAAAATTTAAATACATAGGAAGTGTTCTAACAGAAGACGGAAAGTGCGATACAGAGATCCGAAGGTAAATTGACATAGCGAAGGACATGTTCCAGAAGCTGAATTAAGTATTAAGACACATCTTTCACAAAAAACAAAGAAGAGAATTCTAGATTGCAATGTGATGTCGGTTCTTCAATATGGCACTGAATGTTTGACAATCTCATCAAAGATGAAGGAAAGACTGAAATGTGGTTCTACAGAAGGATTCTGCGAATGTCATGGACCGAGCATGTGAGCAATGATGTGTTGGAAAGAATGGAAACGAAAAGGAAATTAATACTGAGCATCAGGGAGAGACAACTAAAGTTCCTGGGATATGCAATTAGGAAGGAGGGCTTGGTAAACTTGATACTAACAGGACAGATCGTGGAAAAAAGAGACAGAGGAAAGCAGCGGATAACATATTTGAAGGGCCTGAGCAGGTAGATGACGGAACGGGGGCTTCAAGATGTTACAGGAGAAAGCGTTCCACCAGGAATAAGGAGACGTGGAAAGCCATGATCGCCTACGTCCTGAAAGGACATGGCACATAGAAGAAGAAGAAATAATGACCCCGAAGAATACATGCTAACCATCTTATTTCCTGTTTTTTTCTTTTTCCTTGACCCCATTCTTCTCTTGTATGTTTCCCTTTTTTATTGTTTTACCTCCCATTAATCTGTTCTTATCATTTTCCTTTCAGTTTTATTACATTTGATGTGATATTCCTTTTGAGTACCAATCCCCTATTTTTTCCTTATCCTTTTTAGTCTATTTGTCAAAGAAAAGATTTTATAAAATTCTAAGATTCTATAGATTCTATAAAACAACGCCAGAAAAATACAACATGCTAATAATGAAAAACCTAACAAAAGACTCTTCTGCCCAGTCAGTCATGTCTCTTTCGAGACATGATCGCCCAAGCGTGTATCACGCATGGCATTTAACTAAAAAAAAAAACAAAAGACTATAAAAAATTGATAAGAATAAAGTGGACTTAGTGGATAAAATTAATACAGATAACAAAAAAAATCATGGATAAATTAAAAATAAGCGACAGAGTAGCAAAACTTAACTCAAGGGAGTGCCATATAACAATAAAAACACCACAAGGAAAACTTTAGTATGAATCCCACCACTAGGATGATAAATCCAACCAGACCAGAGATCGGAAAAATTAGTAAGAACATTTTAGAAAGAATCAACGAACAAATCAAGGATTCGCAGGAACTGAAATTATGGAAAGACACCAAAGACGTAACAAATTAGTTTTATAATATAAAAGAAAAGAACTGCTCTTTTATCCAATTTGATATCGAAGAATACTATCCATCGATATCAAAGAAACTATTTGTTACGGCCCTGGAATTCGCCACTCTTTACTCGGATATAACGGAGGAGAAATCAATAATCATGAATGCCAAAACATCTGTGCTCATCCACAAAGAAGAACAGTGGAAAACAATTAATTCCAACGAGAACAATTTTGATATTACGATGGGTTCAATGGATTTTGCGGAATCTTCAAATCTGGTAGGATTATTAATATTATATAATCTCACAGCCTATTACAAACACTAAAGACATTTGGCTTTATAGAGATGACGGATTTATAGTAATAAGAAATATCACAAACTTCAAAATAGACAGGGTTAGAAAAATGATACACAAGGAGTTTAAAAATCTCAATTTAAAAGTAACAGTTAACGCTAAGATAAAAAATGTAGGTTTCCTCGATGTAACTTTGGATCTAGAGAAAAATATACACCAACCATACAAAAAATCAAATACTAATCCTTTATACATCCACCCAAAATCTAACCACCCTCCTTCTATCATCAAATATATACCCGCATCAATAGAACACAGAATTAGTAGAAACTCGGCTAATGAGGAAGTGTTTAATAAGCATAGCAATTTTTATAAAACTGCATTGAAAAATAGTGGTTACATAAACCCAATTATAAATAACCACAAAAATAATATTTTTAAAAAGTTCAACAAAACCAGTAAAAATAAGCAGACAACAGAAAATAACATATTTAGACATGAAAAAATGTAATTGTAAAAACCCCATAGACTGTCCGCTAGAAAACAGCTGTTTGACGGAATCGATAATCTATCAATGCAAGATATCGACAAAAGAAAACCCAAACAATATAAAAGTCTATATAGGGAGTACTAAAAACACTCTAAAGCAGAGAATTTACCAGCATAACTCTTCATTTAATAATAGCAAATACAGAAATAGAACATCCCTATCGAGATATCATTGGTACCTAAAGGAAACAAAAAAGACACCCAAAATAAAGTGGAAAATCCTAAAAGAAGCTGAAACATGTAAGTCCTTAAATGAACCATGTTCGTTATGCTTATATGAAAAACTATTTATTATTAGATCACTTAAAAATAAAAAAAATATTAAATAAACGCAACGAAATTAAATTAGATAACAGGCATATAGCCAACAAGTAGATAAGAAAAATAATCACTGATGAACTAGGTAAAAGTAAAGCCAAAAGTAGAATACCTTTTTCTTTTTCTTTTTTCTTTTTTTAAATAAAACCCCCTTTGTATCAGGGAAAAAACTTTACAACAAATGGATAGATGGAACAAAAATATCGCAGTTTAGGGTTCTTGGTAAAAAAATCTTTTCTTTAACAAATAGACTAAAAAGGATAAGTAGGGAAAGAATAGGTGATTGGTACTCAAAAGGAATATCACATCAAATGTAATAAAACTGAAGGGAAAATGATAAGATCAGATTAATGGGAGGCAAAACATTAAGGAAGGGAAACAGACAAGAGAAGAATAGGGTCAAGAAAAAAGAGGAAAAAAGTTGATTAGCATGTATTTCTCGGGGTCAAACCCCAAAGCGAATCGCCATTCTGATTGGCCACACAAAACAAAAAACACCCACATACATTCACAGCAAACCAAAAGATTTTGTCATTTAAATGTAAATCATCTGCACAACTATACCATCATTGCCTGATGATGAGAAACTCGAAACATAGAAATGTCCATGTCGCAATGTAAAATTGATACATAACTATATAATTATATTATATTAAGCTCTATAATACTCCATTATATTGAGCACTGTTTATAATAAAATAAATACCAGAGTACTCAAAATAAAAAACGTTGAGTCCTCTTCACGTGGAATTATATATATATATATATATATATATATATATATATATATATATATATATATTAGAAAGAATATTAGATATTCTACAATTTCATGGGTAATACATATTTCTCAGGCTGACGTTGCTGCTTGTCAGACCCAAATGATACAACAGTTAATATTAAAAATAATCCAGAAAATTTATTTCAAACAGACGCTCACGTGTCCATATCAAGAATAGACATGTGTAACGATAATCTACAAAAAGATTTTCTTTTCTTTTTCTTTCTCTTCTTTCCTTGACCAATTTTCTATGTTTTATTTATAATTTTCTTTCATAAGTTTTAATTATTCTCACAATATTTATAATATAATTTAATTTTAATTAATTGTAATATAATACTACTAGTGGTTATTTTTTAATTTGTATTAAAAAATGTATAATTTACAACTTATTTTTTACCATAATTATATTTAAGACTAAATTTTAATGTTAAATATCCATGTCATGTCTTTCTAAGAAAGCAGATGAATTGCAATAGACGCTGGTGTCGAGCTAAGACGCTAACTTTAACTTTCTTTCTCTTTATACTGATCGTTCTCCTTCCCGTTCCCGTTGTTTTCTTTTTCATTCTCTTCTTTCCATTTATAAATTTTCTATATTTTTCTTTTTCTTTCTCTCTTTGATTTTTTTTTTTTTAATGAGCCTGGAATTTATCGTCAAGTGAGCATCTGTGAGTAATTATTTTCTAGATTATTTTGAATATTAACTATTGTATCATTTGGGTCTGACGAGCAGCAAGGTCAGCATGCGAAATAAGTATTACCCATGAAATTATAGAATATCTAAATAATTTTCTAGATTATATATATATATATATATATATATATATATATATATATATATATATATATATATATCGAAATACGTATTACCCATGAAATTGAAGAATTTTTTTTTTCAAATTATATTACTCTGTTAAATTTAATAAAGTTAACATTGAATTCTTTTGACTTCGTCAATATCGGAATTTATCTGACTTATATACCAAGTATTCTACGTTATATATATATATATATATATATATATATATATTCTACATATTCTACGTTATATATATATATATATATATATATATATATATATATATATAACGTAGAATATGTAGAATATATATATATATATATATATATAATAAAAAAAACATTTTTTCTTGTTACGCATTGATTAATTTTTTAATAATTTCACCCCAATCAAGGCATTTTACTGCCACTGTTACGCAGAGGGTTACGTAGAGGAAAGTGATGAGAAAGAGGGGCTATAGGAAATGTCAGGAGGAGGGTAATAGATGGATGAGTATACCGGTGTAATGGGGTTGGAGTGGATGGAGAAAAGAGCTTGAGAGAATGGATGCGAGTTAGGGAGACAGGAGATGTCTATTGGCCTTACATTTAAATTCATGGCTATTGTAGCTGTCGGAGAAGCAAGTATATGGAAGGGAGTTCTATAGGTGGGAAGTGCGAGAAAAGAAACTGTTAGAGTAGAAACTGCGGTTACATTTTATTGGTTTCACTGTCAAAGGGTGGGACCTAGTTGTTAGTCTAGTAGCACGAGTAAATGTATACATAGGGAGCACCAGGGAGCTAATTTCATTCGAGCAGAAGCTGTGAAAGTATTTGTAGAAGAGGCATAGAGAAACCAAGTCACACCGGTGAGAGAGCGACTGCAGCTGAGATGCCAAGTCGGTATGCAAGTACCAGAAGTTTTGAGTCTATTTTTTCACTATTTTGTGTCTCCTTTCTCGGTTTTTCTTGTTCCTCAAACAATAGAAGTAACACTTTTTTCTTATTCTTTTAAGCAATTATTATTTTTAAAACGAAAAGAATTGTTCTCTTAGTCACTCATATTTGACGCATCAGTTATGGTCGCGACTTTGTTAACTGATAAACCTCTGTTTGTCAGATGCTGTCAATTTGAGGTAATTGAATATCCTAGTTACGTCCCCTGGGACGAACTGGGGAGACTATAAATAGATCATTGTTTAAGTTTATTTGTCATATTTCTTTTTGAAAGAAAGTTAGCATGAATGTTTCCTCAGAATTATCTGATCTTTTTTTAATATTTCTCTGGGGACAGATTTTATTCTTTATTTTTATGTTTTTATGTATTTTAGGTTTTATTGTTTTATTGCATCTTATTTCCAATTTTTATTTTGATTTTTATTTTGATTTTTTGATTTTTTAGGTTATCATTTAATCAATGCCGTGGTTTTTATTGTTATCTTTTCGATTTCTTCTATGTGCCCTGTCCTTTCAGGACGTAGGCGATCATGGCCTTCCACGTCTTCCTATCCCTGGTGGCTTTTAGCACGCTTTCTTCTGTAACATCTCCCTATATTTGGCCTGTTAGTATCAGGTTCTCCAAACCCTCCTTCCTCATTGCTTGTCCCATGAACTTCAAGTGTCTCTTCCTGCTGCTCAATATTAATTTCCTTTTCGTTTCCATTCATTCCAACACCTTGTCATTGCTCACATGCTCGGCCCACGATATCTGCAGCATCCTTCTGTGGAATCACATTTCAGTTGCTTCAATTTTCCCTTCATCTTTTTTTGATATTGTCTAACATTCATTGCTATATTGAAGAACTGGCATCACATAGCAATCTAGTACTCTCTTCTTTGTTTCTAGTGAAAGTTTCCTGAGTCTTAATACTTTACGCAGCTTCTGGAACACGCCCTTCGACATGACAATTCGCCTTCGGATCTCTGTATCGCACTTTCCGTCTCCTGTTAGAACACTTCCCTAGATATTTAAATTTTTTTTACCTACTTGATTTTAATATCCCCCACCTGTATTTGGCATTTTGGGTTGCTTTTTTTGCTGACGACCATGCATTCGGTTTTCTTGTAGTTTATTTGTAGTCCTTTCTTGTCACTCTCTTCAGCTACTTTCTTTCCGTGTCTGCAATTAGAACTGTATCGTCTGCGTAACTTATGTTGTTCAAATTGTGACCTCCGATGACAAATCCTGGTGTAACATCTAGGGTCCTCAAAATATTCTCGCTGTACAAGTTAAATAGATCCGTTGAAAAGACAGATCCTTGTCTTATGCCCCCTTCTATCTTTGTATATCTGTTGAATTCGTTACCTGTCCGTATACAAGCAGTTTGCTGCCAGTAGAGATTTTTATTACTCTTAGTTCTTTCCCAAATATCTTGAGACTGCGGAGCGTCTCCATTGTGACATAGTTTGTCGAACGCCTTCGCATAATCGATGAAGCACAGTTACAATTTCTTCTTCATTTTTATTGCCCTTTCAGAGAGCATCCTAATCATAATTATAGTGTTCCTTGTTCCAGTGTCTTTGACAAACTTTCACTCGTCCTGTTTTATCTCTGGTGTGACTCTGTTTCTTGCTCTACTCATCAGTATTCGGACGCTCAGTTTTGTAATATGACCCATTAAGCTGATTGTTCGGTGTAGTTCGCACTCTTTTGCACCTGACTTCTTAGGCAATGCTATGAAAATAGACTTGCGTAGGTCGTCTGGTATTATACCACTATTATAAATTTCATTTATTATTTTTGTAATTTTCTCTATACCGAATTCTTCCATTGCTATCAGCAGCTCTGTTACAATCTCGTCTGGACCAGCTGCTTTGTATCTATTCAGTTTGACCATTGCTGCTTCCACGTCCGTGTGGTCCTTTGTTAATCGCAAATCAACACGGTCCTGCTTAAAGAAGTTCCAAGGTTTGAAAGATAATGGTGCTGGAGACTTACAACATTCTTCTTCAGGATGTAGGCGATCATAGCCCTCCACATCTCTTAATACCTCTTCTCTTTTTATCCCACTCAATTCTTGCTCTACCATCCATCTGTTCAAGTCTATCAAGTATGCCATGCATTGCATTCCCTGTGTCTTTTTCCCCTCTGTCCGTCCCGTGAGCATCAGATTCTCCCAGCTCTCCTTCTTCATTGCATATCCCAAAAACTGTCTTTGATGTTAAGTACAATTTTTTTCTCGTGCCCATCCTTTCCAAAACCTCGTCGTTGTTCATGTGTCCCGTTCATGGTATCCACATGATCCTTCTGTGGAACCACATTTCGGTTTCTTCAAGTCTTTCCTTCATTTGTAACCCTATTTCCCATAAAAAATGTAATTCTTAGTTTAATACGACGGAGCGAAAAAAATTATTAGTAGTGGTATTGTTGATTTTGTAATTTATTGTAAATCGCGATATGAGCTCTGCTTAGAAATATTTAATACTTATGTGCTTGTAAATTCCGAAAAATAGAAAAACTAGCTGAAAATTGGGGGAAAGGGTAAATATATTTTTTGCATTGTTACTTAGAAGCGAATTTTTTGGGCCAATAGAGTGAAAAATAAAGATAGTCAAAACAAGGAAGGAAGAGCTTTTGCTGGGGTTAGAAGGTCAGGACCTGACTGTGAGAATAGAAATATATTATAAATCTCGCTAGCATTAAAAATTCCAAGCTAAAGGCTGGATTTGATGACGTAATCATAGAAATAATTATAAATTACAATAATTATCCAATTCTTCCAATTAGTCATAATGAGGTTTTGTTTAAAATTTGTCTAAGCAGTTACTTCCCCACTCCATCTACTACTACTAACTCGAGGGTCAAGCCACATACCTCCCAATACCAAAAAGGAAATTACTACTAAAATTCCTCTAGCTTAACCCTATAAAATCTAATACCTCCCCACCCATTCCTTTACTAGACATAACTACTTGGCTTAGAATTTTTCCTCATTCTCTGTTTATAAGCCGTTGAAAAATGCATGTCTTAAAATGACATGGTGAAAATGGCTATTTCTACGCTAAGTTTTATCTGAATTTACAGATAAATATATATATATATATATATATATATTTTAATTCAGATACTTCAATCCAAGGGAAAAAAGCAGGAAGGTAAATTCCAAAAAACCCGATCCTAATTAATATTAAAAATTTATTTTAATATTAAAAAATGATACAGGAAGAGAGCTCCATGTAATAAAATATTACAGAGCAAATATATATATTAAAAAAGGATTAATTCAAAGATGTTGAATAGCCATTTCGATATGAAGATCCCCACGGGGGACGACACATCACCTCAGCAACAGAAAAAACCTTTCAGAAACTGGAGAAAAATTAGTCTACTTTTCTCCAGTTTCTGAAAGGTTTTTTCTGTTGCTGAGGTGATGTGTCGTCCCCCGTGGGGATCTTCATATCGAAATGGCTATTCAACATCTTTGAATTAATCCTTTTTTAATATATATATATATATATATATATATATATATATATATATATATGGTTGATGTCAATATAAATATATATATATATATATATATATATATATATATATATATATTGACATCAACCATTTTTTCAAACATCATTCATTAAAAGCAGAAGTCAAGTAACATTTAATTAATTTTATATTAAGTTTTTCCAGAATTATAAGTTTTTCCCTTCTGGAGGAATCAAGAAATATTAAAATTGGGCATAAATTTTAATGTTTCAGGCGCTTTCACTTAATTCTGTGGCCATTTTCAAGGATGTTTGTGTCTTTGCTGTCGGTTTTCTTTCTTTCATATTTTTTTTTGTTACGTAGTAACATTTTTTTAAAGCATCTGTTCTAAGCTCTCTGATGTGAGACATTGTTCAAGATTCCGTCTCCTGTGTTGAATGACATTTTATTTAACGTGGTAAATGTAAATTTATTCAATAGATTATACGCATTTGAAATATTTCGTTGCGTTGTATATTTTGGTGTTAACTATTAATTGTTGTATCATCATATTCATTATTGGCTTGTCTATATGTGGACTATATATATATATATATATATATGTGTGTGTGTGTGTGTGTGTGTGTGTGTGTGTGTATGTGTGAGTGTGTATGTGTGTATTAGTAGGATGTAGAATACGTACATTTTTTAACTCGCACAAAGTGAGAAAACTTATATTAACTACGCGTTCTGCCCTCATCAGATAGGCTTCTTCGCATCAGAATAAAACAAATCTGTGCGTGTGAGTGTGTTTTATATATATATATATATATATGTGTGTGTGTGTGTGTGTGTTTATATGTGTGTGTGTTTGTAGGATGTAGAATTTGCAAACATTTTTTAAATCGAACGAAGTGAGAAATTTTATATTGACTACGCGTTCTACCTTCATAAGATGGGCTTCTTCACGTCAGAATGAAACAACTCTCTGTACATATATATATATATATATATATATATATGTGTGTGTGTGTGTATGTGTGTGTGTGTTTGTGCGTGTTTGTGTCTGTCTGTAGGATGTAGAATCCGTACATTCTTTTTAACTCGCACGAAGTGAGAAATTTTATATTGACTACGCGTTCTCTTCTCATCAGATGGGCTTCTTCACGTCAGAATGAAACAATCTGTGTGTGTGTGTGTGTGTGTGTGTGTGTGTGTGTGTGTGTGTGTGTGTGTGTGTGTGTGTGTGTGTGTGTCTGTGTGTGTGTGTGTGTGTTAGTATTAAATCGTTAGTGTCTGTTTGTTAGCCTGGCGTCTACCGGTCGGAAGGAAAGAACAAACTGTCTGCTTTCAGTTGTAAAGACGGTAATGTCTGTTTGTTATTTAGCCGTCATTCGGATTTAATGAACAAAAAAAAACAAAAAAAAAAAACGCAGATTTTTTTCTTCCATTTCAACTGAAAAAAGCGTAAGTTACGAACAGGGATTAACGGCTTTAATATTTTTTTATTCTAATGGAAAGACTCTAGCCCGAGTAAAATCTATTAACGATTTAATTTAAAAAATTTAAAATACACAAAGATTTCTTTCATTGTGATCCGAATAAACTTGACTAACAAAAGCGAAATGCGAAGTTAATAAAAAATAAAATCAATATATATATATATATATATATATATATATATATATATATATGGATAGAAGTTTTGGGGGCGCGATGGATAAATTGTCGCCTCAATTAAGTAAATTTTGAAATAACACTGATATTTCATTTTCACAGATATATTTACCAAAATTGCCTGAAATATTTTCAAATACTAGTGTGTGCGTTCATTCAATAGAATCTCCATTGGCTTTGGAATTTTCTACAACTCTTTTTGTTGAGATTCTTGTTTTAGTTGATGAATGCTAATAATAATCTTTGACTTCAGTTCATCTTTGCTATTTCAAAGTTCTTTTTGGTATTTCGCTCACCTGCGTTCCACACATAGTAGAGACTGGGGAGTTATGTGGCCAGATGTACACTACCGGCCGTAATTATTAGGTCAACCCAGTTTTTTCTTTGAAAAGAAATGATGTATTATAACTGTGTGACACAATATTGTTCGAAGCCGTTATTATTTCTTTTGTCTCTGACTTTACTAAAGTAGAAGTTATAAAACTAACGTCAAATTTCGTCGAACCTAATAAGATTACGAAGAGAACAAACGACGTGACTTTTTTTTAAACCCCAGCAATCTTACAAATGTGGCGACGAAGATTCGAAACTTTGTGACATTTCAAAAGTTTGTCATTTAAATACAACAACTCAATATCCGTAGCACGAATTCAACATTCCAATACCAAATATATATAACTACTGGAATGTTTAGGAAATGTTTTAACATTGGCTGTCGAAAGCGATTGAAATCGTGAATGGTTAGTTTCCAAAAGCTAAGCAATGCAAGGCACAAAAAACAATGTTACTTAGGAACAAAGAAAAGAGTTCCGAACATTTATTTCATTAGCGTTCTTCCTGTATGGCTGTGAACATGGGGCAATTTACCTTATACACGAAGACTAGACCTGAGGCAATAGACATTAGATTCTCAAGAAAAATAGTATCAATCCCAGGAATTGAACATCAGAGTAGCCAGCTGGAAAACGGAAATAAAACATGTATTTTTAGAATTAGGAAAAGGTCATTGAAATCGGTCTTCAAAGATACCTGGAAACTACTTAATATTTTTTTAATTTGCCATTGCATGCATCACCTTAAGGTTGAAGTTGATCGTCGGTATGTCTCTACATCCGAGGGATGCAGAGAATTAGTTCAACAAAAACCGTCTTCTAAAACTACAACAATTGGTTTTCCAAGATACCTGGAAGCTCCAAAAGACTGGATGATGATTTGTGCCAAAGAACATGAAAGAAATAAGAAACGTTATTCAATAATAAAATAAACCAACCAATTCAAAAATTCGTAATTTCGTGAAATTTAACGAGGTGCAAATAAACCATAATGCATTTTTAAAGTGCAAATAAACCATAATACATCGACTGCAAATGCAAGAAACGATGGCAAGATAAGCTTCTTCATTATTTGCATTGTTCGGGCTGTTGTCTTCAGCTTTATTGCCATCTTTACAACGTTTCGAACGTTGCACGCTCCGGTCTTCTTCAGATATTTTAAACTAAACCCTTTATTTCGATCACTGGGGTATATCTTTCCCGTTCCATGTGCGATGATACTTTCGGTCGCCATTTAGTTATCTCCCTTTAACTCAACTCTCTAAGTTATTTGTTCACCACTGCTGTAGCCATGTATTGAACTCAAAATTCTTTGCGTCAAGTTGAGTTAAAGGGAGATAACTAAATGATTACCGGAAGTAGCATGAGAAAGGGAATAAGAATGATATACTTCAGTGATCGAAATAAATGGATTTGTTCGAAATTCCTAGCATCTGAAGAAGGCCGGAGCGTACAACGACCGAAACCTCTTAAAGATGGCAACAACTGAGCGAACAATGTAAATAATGTAAATCTCAGAAGTATAGACAAATACTGAAGCCTCTTTATAGTCAATATTCGGCCTGTAATAAGCAATTCATAACTGGTTATGTAACGCATAAATAAAAGCTGAAACCGTAGGTTTTATTCTTGCTCCACAGAACCAATCCTTCCTGACTAGAAATCACCAAGGTCACACACTGAAAATGTTTTAAACCAAAATTTTACATTCTGCGATAAATATCAGGAATAGTTGAAAATTTTGTATCTGTTCTCCAACAGGCAATATGGATTCCGCTTTGCCAGGTCCACGGCCGACCTGCTAACAACCGTAACGGAGTACATGCTACAGGCCCTTGATGAGTCTGACGAGGCTCGCGCGGTTGCTCTGGACATCTCCTAGGCTTTCGACAGGGTTTGGCACTCTGGCCTCCTATGCAAACTACGCGGTTATGGTATTACCGGTCGCCTGCTTGACCTAATCCAATCTTTCTTAAATAACCGCAAAATGAAGGTCGTTCTGAATGGACGTGCCTCTTCGTCCTACAGCACGAATGCTCGTGTCCCCCAGGGCTCTATCCTGGGCCCGACGCTCTTCCTTATTTTCATCAACGACCTCACAGATGAGATCAAGTCCCAAGTAGGCATCTACGCAGATGGCACTACAATATACTCCCGCTCCAGTAAGAAACCTGTCGTGGCGGGCAGACCTTGAGCGGGATCTACACTCTGTGGTGAACTGGGGCAAGAAGTGGATTGTCAACTTCAATTCATCTAAGACCAAGCTGTTGTCTGTCAACCATTACAGGCAACCTCTTCTGCCTCCCATAAGCATGGACCAAGTGATTCTCCCTGAGAGTAATACACTACGCCTCCTCGGACTTACCCTGTCCTCAGACATCAAATGGAACCACTATATTGAATCCATAGCAAAATCTACTGCTAAGAAGATTGGGTCACTATGTCAATCCAAGATGTTTTTTCCACCTGAATCCATCCTGCATAGAGTACTGCTGCCATTTATGGTCAGGTGCCCCTGCCGTTCTCCTCGGTGTTCTTGACAAGCTCCAAAGGAGAATCTGTAATATGATAGGTACTGATCTGGCGACTCGACTGCAGCCACTTCCCCATCGTCGAAATGTGGCCTCCCTCTGTCTCTTCTATAAATACTCTCATGGCTTCTGCTCGGATGAGCTTAAGTTAGTGATGCCTCCTCAACAGGTGTTTACTCGTGCAACCAGACTGTCAACTGGGTCCCACCCATTCACAGTCAGGTTAGCCAAATGCAGACGACAATTCTACTCCTGAAGCTTCCTCTCTCGCACTTCCCGGCTGTGGATCTCACTCCCGTATTTTTACTTTCCTGACAGCGACAACCTCCAGAAATTTAAATGCAAAGTCAACACTCATCTACTAACCACTGGACTCTAGCTCTCTCCCCTCCCCTGTATAACCTTCCCTTTCTCTCCACCTATGTATCTGTCATCGCACCTGCTTTCTCAGCTTTCTGTTGTTCCTTTCTAACTAGTTTGTACTCCTCACTCTTTTCTAATTAATCTTTTTACATTTATGTAACCCCCTGCACATCAGTGGCGTTTCCACTTTGCTCGGGGTGAAATGATAAAGAAAAAAAAAGTGGCATGCTATTACCACTCACTGTACATAAAAAATACGTAATGACAAAGTGGACCAATATCTGCATTGAAATATGTAACTTTCACGGAAAGGAAGCTGCATGAAACCGGTATGAATACCACCCAGACGCGGTTAAAGACGCAGAACCTGTAACAATTTTATGGGACTTTACAGGACAAACAGACAGAACAATAAAAGCCAATCGCCCAGAAATCTTAATTAGAGACCATAAAAATAGAATATGTCTTCTTATTGGCATGATAGTTTTTACAGACTCTAATGTGACATTGAAGATCTTCAAAAAATTATTCAAGTACAATGATCTTGAAATCGAAATCGAAAATATGTGACACGTGAATGCATCAACATTTTCAGTTTTATTTGGGGCCCTGGACCCTGGATTCGATTTAAAAATGTTCCGATAGATTAATTGAAGAGATTCCGTGCACATATATATATATATTGGAAAGTATAAAGTATATTAAAAAGTTTTAATTTAAAAATGTATTTTTGGACAGTATTTGTTTATTTTTATTATTCTATTTTATATTTCAGACCGCCCTCGGTCTTTCATCAGAAACAATTTGTTTCTGATGAAGGACAGAGGGCGGTCTGAATTATAAAATACAATAATAAAAGTAAACAAATACTGTCCAAAAATACATTTTTGAATTAAAAACTTTTTAATATTCTTTCCTATATATATTAAGACAGTATACGTGGATCATCACTATGTTATATATATATATAGCTCACAAATTACTAAGCGGTTAATCTTTGTAAAATGTATGTAATATATATATTTTTAAATATGCTCAGTGGAAAATGTCCTAATGTCATATCTGAAATTGTGTTTCTGTTCGAGACCCGAAAAGAAATGACTACTCATCATAAATCAAATATTATAATAACAACAATTCTAATAATAATAATGCTTTATTCTTGCTGCGCAAGACCAAAGTTGCTTCACTAGGAACTTTCAGGCAAATATTATACATAATAACGTCGATCCAAAATGCAGGTCCTGTGATAAATTCCAGGAAACAATAGACCATCTCATCTCAGGATGTTCTGTACTTGCCCCAAATGAATATAAAAATCGTCACGATAGAGTGGGGCAATATTTACACTGGACAATGTGCAACTACTATGGAAAATATGTAAATAAAAAATGATATGAGGATCACCCAGTACCAGTTGCGAATATAGAAGATGGCACCATCTATACAGACAGAAAAATTGAAGCAAATAATCAGAACCTTACTGTTAAAAACCAAAAAGAAAAAAACTTGCCTATTAATTGGTATGGCTTGTCCAGCGGGATTGTAACATAGAAGCCGAGAAATTTGAAAAACTGTCAATATAAAAGAACCTGGAAATTGAAATTGAAATAGAAAAATGTGGAAATTGTCAACAAATATCGTACAATTGATAGTGGGGGGCACCTTGGAATGATAAAAACTGGAAAAACAAACATTAAAAGAAACCCCAGCTTAAGAGATATACAAAACATTGTTTTGTTAATTACAGCCCACACAATAATGAGAACTTTGTCTATGTAACGCTAGGGATGTTAGGGAGATATAAAAAAACATGAAATGGAGTCATGACAACACATAACGACCTACATTAGGTCTTCCTGCAGACTTGGTAGGTAGTGTGACCATAGCAGAAATCGAATTATAATGAAAAAGTAACATAATAATAATAATAATAATAATAATAATAATAATAATAATAATAATAATAGAAAGTCAACTAAATAGTGTCACTGTTTAAATAGGTCTGCACAAACCTGATCTGGGAGTTGTTTTCAAAATATTTCTCTTAAATTTTACTTCTGCCATATCAGACGTTGTCATATGTGAATCTTGTATTAAGATATATCCGTCGATAATAAATATTGATAAAACTCCCAATCCTTGTAAACAACTATTCAAAATATCTATTAGCGAAACATTACATCATTTAATTGTAGCAATGATATTTATTTGCATAAAAGATACAAATTGTGGAACAAGACCGAAAAGGGGGTTGGGTAGAGGGTGGTCTTCAGTATCTATCCTATACCTAGTTAAACACTATCATGACCCAATCACTCATTACAATTTGTACTTTCAGCACAAGAACCCATCCATCACCACTCAATCCTTCACACACCACAATACCACATATTTACAAGGGACAGCTAAAATTGGGAAATAAACCCATGACAATAAAAATGCATTTAATTATAGCAATTTAAGTTTAATTCGGTAGTCGAAATATAATCAGCGTTCGTATGGTCAGTTATGAATCATCGTTTCATAAACATTTCTAAATTTCTGGGTGCGGCAGAAACACCTCGCACATATATACGATCCAGACATATCTCCCATAATGCCAAAGGCATTACCGAGATTAAGATACCATTCCTTTTCCTTCTCCCTCCTCTCTTTGCATTTTCTCTGTTTTGATCTACCGACTCTCTTCTTCTTCCTGTTTCTTCTTCTTTCTTTCGTCTTCCACTACAACCTCTTTTTTCTTCTTTTTCTTCTTCGTCTTCTACCTCTTCTCTTTTTTATCTTTTTCTTCTTCTTCTTCTCCCGCAATTTTTTATAATATGAAAATTGCATTTTCTTAATTTGGTGATTTTTCTACTCTTTCTTTTTCTATTTCCAGTGTATTGAACTTTCTCTCTTCTTCTCATTCTACATCATTTTCTTCTTCTTCTTCTTCTTCTTCTTTTTTTTTTCTTTTTCTCTCTTATACACTCTTTCTACTTATTGGTATACTTTTCATTCTTCTTCTACCCAAATTCTTCTTCTCATACATCTTCTAACTCCTCTAATCTTCATTATCTGCTTTTCTTCTGCTTCTTCTTCTTCTTTTACCCCCCCCCCCACTTCTTTTCTTTCTCCCTCCTTTCTTAGCATTATTCTACATTCTCTCTTTTTTGTTCTACTTCCTCTCTTCTTCTTCCTGTTTCTTCTCTCTCCTTTTCTTTACTTCTACTTCTTCTTCTACCCCCTCTCTTTTTCTTCCGGTTTCTAATTTCTTTCTTTCTTTCTTTCTTCTTCTTCTTCTTCTTCTTCTTCTTCTACCATCTCTCTTATTCTTATTCTTCTACCTTCTTTCTTCTTCTTCTGTTTTCTACTTTCTTTCTTTCTTCTTTTTCTTCTTTTCTTTTTTTCTTCTACCTTCGTTCTTCTTCTTCCGGTTTTTTCTTTCTTCTTCTTCTTCTTCTTCTTCTACCTTCTTGCTTCTTCTTGTTTCTTCTCTCTTTTTCTTCTTCTTCTTTTTTCTTCTTCTTCTACCTGTTCTGCTGCCTTCTCTTTTCCTTTTCTTCTACATCTTCTTATCTTCTTTTACCTTCTCCCTTCTTCATCCTGGTTCTTCTCACTTCTTCCTTTATCCCTCTTTTCTTCTTCTTTTTTCACCCCTCTTTTCGTCGTCTTCTTATTATTTTGCTCTTTTTTTCTTCTACCTCCTCGTTTCTTCTTGTTCTACCTCCCATCTTCTTCTTTCTGTTTCTTTTCTCTTCTTCTTCTTTTACATCCTCTTTTTTCTTCTTCTTGTTTCTTCTCTCTATTTTTTTCTTCTTATTCTTTTTCTTTAACCGCCTTTCTTCTTTTTATTCGTTTTCTTCGTTTTTCTTCCTGTTCATGTTTTCCTTTATTTTCTTTTTTTTCCTTATTTTCCTTATCCTTTCTTCCTCCCTTTCACATTCTTCCATCCCCAATTCTCTCTAGTATTTATATTTTCTCCATCATCTTTTTTTCTCTCTGTCTTCCATTCGTCCCTATCATGATTCCTACGTTTTCTCCTTCAACTGTCTCTTAAAAAAAAAGCAAAAATTCCCGCAGACACATTTTTTACTGTTCATTGAACATGTCTCTTTTATTTTTGAGGCGATACCTCAAATAGAGTATCGGCTTCAGGTGAAATTTCACCTGAGAGAAATCGATTTTCCGCTTCTTTGAAATTTCAATTATGTTAATTTTCTGAATTTATTTGCTTACCTGAAACAGACTTTCCCGACTTTATGATTCGCCGTCGAATTTTTAATATCAGTTTTCTAAGTTATTTTTTCCTCCTTAGTTCATTTAGTTAAAATTATCTTTTGAAGCATCAATACCGAGTCTAATGACGTTTAATCAAATGAAAAATTTATGTTGCAAATATTACTCTGTTCAAACGACAAAGTCATTTTAGGATCTATAATTTCATTAGGGTCAACTTCTTGTGGGTTTAATAGGTCATTTTGGAAATATGATATCTTTATATCATCAAGTACATCCTAACCACTTAAACTAGTTTTATGACATATTCTCTTTAAGTCAGGCAATAGAAATTGAGTGGACCCGGAGAAGATTTACACTTCGGTATTAGATTCAGAAAGGATCGACGTAGATTTGCGCATTATATGGCCTTAATTTCCATGAATTAAAAGCCCGGAATCAATATCAAGACAGTTAAATTACCGGTTAGTTCGTTTACATTGTCTTCAAATAAAAGGAATGAGGTCAATTCTGACATTTGTTTACGTCTGTTTCATTAAAATTGGCGCCACGTTGAGTAAGTTATATTCGATCTTTCCGAAAAGCGAATGATTTCATTATTGGTAACGTTGGGTAAGTTAATTTATTTAAAACAACTCAGGTGTTTAAATAACACTTTGCGTAGAGCTAGAACGTATAAGATGCTTGTTAAATCTGACAGTATAATATTTATAATTTCAAATGTCCCGCTCTACATGATTTTTACTCTTGAAGCCGGCAGCTGTAAATTTAAGTGTATTTATCTCACTCAGCCAAAAAATATATATACCTACTAAATAAATTCCTGATGAAATGATAGGTTTTATTTTTTAAACTGACATACATTTATTGATTCAAAAAGTAGTTTTTGGGGATAACCGTATTTGAGTAAACGCTTCTTTTTTTTCAATTTTTTCTTTCGTATTTTATTTAAAACATTTTTATTTTGTTTGCCGGCCTGAACACATGAATATTCAGTGACAGATTTTACAGTTTTTTCTCTTCCATTTATATACAGTCAGTCAGTTAAGTGCCATACGTGATACACGCTCAGGCGATCATGTCTCGAAAGAGACATGACTGGCTGGGCAAATAATTATCCGGCAGTAGGTTGCCATTGCTTTTTTCAGTAGTCTGGTTGATAGCCAAGGCTATAGAACCCAATCTGTCCTGTTATTTGACTCATAGCTAAAGGGAGAAGAGATGTATTACATTATTACGTAGGAGTTAGGGGTGATCAATGACAATAGAAAACTGATCCCCGACTTTATGCTCGGAAGTATTAATCATTAACTATTATATTCAGTCAGTAAGTTAAGTGCCATTCGTGATACACGCTTGGACGATCAAGTCTCGAAAGGAAATGACTGACTGGGCAGAAGATTATCCCGCAGTAGGTTGTCATTACTTTCTGCGGTAGACTGGTTGCCATGCAAGGCTAAAGAACACAATATATATATATATATATATATATATATATATGCTGTTCATAAACTCCCTTTGAATTTACAAAATTATTAAAAAACGAAATGAAAAGACAAATATATAGGAATAGTATAAAAATGAGGAGTATATGTTGCAATTTTTTTTCATTCTGTGGTGCAATAGACAATATCATTTAAGATGTAGGAATAACTTGAAGCAACTGAAATGTGGTTCTACAGAAGGATAATGCGGATATCATGGATCGAGAATGTGAGCAATGATGAAGTTTTGGAAAAAATGGAAACGAAAAGGAAATTTGAAGCAGCGGAAATGTGGTTCTACAGAAGGATGCTGCGGATATCGTGGACTGAGCATGCAAGCAACGATGAGGCGTTGGAAAGAATGGCAACAAAAAGGAAATTAATACTGAGCATCAGAAAGAGACAGCTAAAATTGCTGGGACATGCAATGAGGAAGGAGGGCTTGGAGAATCTGATACTAACAAGTCAGATAGAGGGAAGGAAAGACAGCGGGAAAACAGCGAGCAACGTACTTGACTGTCCTGAACAGGTGGATGGCAGAACGGGGCTTGCGTGGTGTAGCAGGAGAAAGCGTGTTAAGAGCCACCAGGGATAGGGAGACGTGGAGGGCTATTATCGCCTACGACCTGAAAGAAGACAGTGCAATGTATATCAGATCAGAATGAGAAATCGGAGGGCTGAGTTCGAATTCCAGTTGTATTCGTTGCATTCACTTACTTAACCTTAAGAAAGTTATGAATCTGCCCATTTTCCCTCCAGCTATGGATTAAATAGCAGGAAAGATCTATTGAATTGGTTGGCCAATACTCTACCGCAGAAAGAAATGGCAACCTACTGCGAAAAATCTTCTGCCTATTCAGTCATGTCTCTTTCGAGACATGAGCGCCCATGCGTGTATCTCGTAAGGAACTAAAATTACTGAAGGAGACGTAATTAGAAAGAAAAATCAGAATCTTCTGGAAAATCTTTTGGCTAGTCAGTCATGACTCGTAATAATTGCCCAAGCGTGTATCACGTATGGCAATTAACTGTCTGTCTATATGGGCACAAATTAGTTGCACGGTATTCGATTTCCGACAAGATCAATGTTTTTCTCCGATGTTCTTGATCGTCCACTCCCGCGGTTATTGAACAAATTCCCTGTCTCCATAAATTTCTTGTGTCATGGACAAATTGACGGCCATAAAGGTTGATATTTTTCTAAACTTTGATCTGCATTATCGAAGAGTCTGCGTATACGATTTCGTTTCAATACACCATAACGCATACTGAGCCTTGCTTTGGACTGTAACCATTTTTAAGGGATTCATTTAACAGCGCCTCTTTCGCCACCAGGATACGTGAAATACACAAATGGTATTTGAAGAATAATTTTGTGAACTTCTTCCTCTTCTATGTGCCCTGACCTTTCAATACTTAGGCGATCATGGCTTTCCACGTTTAGCTATCCCTGGTGACTCTGAGCGCGCCTTCTCCTGTTACACCACACAACCCTCGTTCCGTCATCCACCTGATTAGGTCCTTCAAATATATTATCCGTTGCTTTCCCCTGCCTCTTCTTCCCTCTATCTGGTCTGTTATTATCAGGTTCTCTAAGCCCTTTTTCCGCATTGCATGTCCCAGGAACTTCAGCTTGATGCTCACTATTAATTTTCTTTTTGTTTCCATCATTTCTAAGACATCATCATTGCTCACATGCTTGAGAACAATCTGATTAATATATCTCAGCAATTGCCTTGGCAATATCATTTTTTAAATAGTAAAAAGACATTACGGACATTCATATATATATATATATATATATATATAGCTGTAAATTTGTTGCTGAACATGTTTCGAAATGCCCACCGAGTATAAACGCAGAGGGGAAAAAATGGAAACTAAAAAGAAACAAACTAAGCACTTGAACATTAGTCAAAGTACGAGTCGAAAGAAAAAACCCGAGACGAGTAACCTAACACGTAAAGCGCTCAATACAATAGCAGAGCAAATAAATAAGAAAGTAGCTAACCTAGAGAGCCAACAAACCTACCAAGTTGGCCCTGAAGATCCAATTCGGTGAAACCTTGGTAGGTTCGTTGGCTCTCTAGGTTAGCTACTTTCTGATATATATATATATATACGACATTGAACAGAAATAAAGCAGCTAAACCCGATGATATTGTAATAGAAGTGTTGACGCCCTTAGATTTTAGAATAGACAGTCTCACAGAAATAATAAACGATATCTACAACGGTGGCAATATACCGGAGGATCTAAGAAGATCAATTTTCATACCACTACCTAAGAAGCCAGGTGCAAAGTAATGTAAACTCCACCGACTAATCAGCTGAATGAGACACATAACAAAACTCATTATCCGGATTCTAATGAACAGAGCGCGCAGCAGAATTGGTCCGGAGATAGGACAAGAATAGTGTGGCTTTGTTAAAGATACCGGAACAAGGAATAAGAAAGCAATAGAAATGCAGAAAGAAGTATAGATGTGTTTAATAGACTACGCAAAGGCATTTGGCAAATCACGGCACAAAGACTTGATAAAGATGCTCGACAACCTCGACATTTTCGGAAAAGACTTTAGGATAATCAAGAATATCTATTGGCGGCAAACCGCTAGTGTATAGATAGAAAGTGAAGTCAGCAGGTATACAAAAATAGAAAGCGGCGTAAGACAAGGATGTGTTTTCTCACCGGATCTATTCAACTTATACGATAAAACAATTCTGAGAGAAATAAAACCCTTGCCAGATTCGTCATTGGTGGCCACAATCTCAACAATGTAAGATACGCGTGTGACACAGTGCTGAGAGCAGACACGAAAAGGAGAATGCAAGACCCATTACCGAAGGTATCAAGAGAAAGCGAGGAGAAAATGCTAAGCATAAACTTTAAGAAAACTGAATGTATAGTCATCAGCAAAACGAAGACCCCAAAATGCAGACTACAGTTCGGAGAAACTCAAATAAAACACGTTAAAACGTTTAAATACCTGGGAAACGTGCTGACAGAGGATGAAATATGCGATGTTGAAATCCAAAGACACATTGGAATGGCCAAGGACACATTACAAAAGCTAACCAGAGTAATGAAAGAGAGGAAAATCTCATTGGAAACAAACGAAGAGAGTGCTGAATTGCTATCTGATATCTGTTATTCTTTATGGCAGTGAGTGTTGGACGATCCCCTCAAGCATATTGGAGAAGCTTGAGGCAGCAGAAATATGGTTTTACAGAAGGATGATGAGGATACCATGGACTGAGCTCGTGACTATCGACGAGGTGTTGAAGAGGATGGAAACGAGGAGATAAATCATATTTATTATAAGGAAGAGACAGATGAGGTTTCTGGAATATTTAATGAGGAATGAGGGCCTAGAACATTTAATACTCAGCGGAAGTATAAAGAGAGAGAGAGAGACAGGAGAAATAAGCGCAAGACCCACTTGATAGCAAATGACCAATTGGATGGTAGAGCGGGGTTTGGGAGAGATACCAAAAGGAAAACAGATGAGAGCGACAAGAGACAGAGCTAATGTAAGTCCATGATCGCCTACATCTTGAAGATACACGGTACATAACGAAGAGGAAGAATATATATATATATATATATATATATATATAGGTGAAGAGAAACAACTTTGTTAGAATTCCGAGTTCTGCGGCATTTACTTTTTTAAAAAGTGCTCAATATAACAATTATTATAATTAAATTGGTTTCTTTTTTTTAAAATCAATATAGTTTACATTGCGGCACGGAAATTTCTATGTTTCGAGATTTTTACCTCGTCATCAGGCAATGTTTGATCATTTTTTGTGAAAATGTTATTACAATTGTTTATAAAATAATTTTATCACTACAGAAAATTTTTCATTTTTTAGAACAATGCTGTTCTTCAGGTGATACGTTAAAATAAATGGTGAAAATTATTTATTTAGAAGATATAAGATGAATTCATAGTTATTTAGAGAACGAAGGAGAGGTTGAAAAATATAATTTTTAGGTGTGTCAATATTGTTCAATCAAAAATCAGATTTAAGTAACTACGGAGTTGAAGATCTGGGTCGCGAAAAGAAACAGGGTGCTTTAATGTCACATTTTAATTTTGTCTAGATATGATACAAAAAAGGATTGCTTAAATGGATAGACAATTATTTTTAACAGCAGGTTGGATTTTATTTATTTATTTCTTTTAATTAGATTTAGTAAATGAGCTGGAATGTTTAGGTTAGAATTAAAATTAAATAATTAAGGTATACTAAGGTATATTTTAGTTAAGAAAAATAATTATAATACTAAGCTCTACTCTGTATCGAGCACTCTTTAGAAAAGTAAATGTTTGTACAGTTAGTTTTAATCCACGTGTTCTTTTACTTTCTTATAACATATGACAATATATATATATATATATTGATTGATTGTTTAATTACTTAGTTTCTGGTTATACTATGGTTGCTCATTCGTATTAAAAAGTGTTCAATTCAATTATAGTGTAGAACTTTTGAATATTTTCCATTTGTAAACGAGTATTACGCGACCTACGTTTCTACCATGAATAGTGTCTTCAGGTGATTTGCAAATCGCCTGAAAACACCACTCATGGTAGGAACCTAGGTCGCGTAATAACTCGTTTACAAATTAAATATATATATAGTCATCCGCAGACAGATCTCTTTCGTTGTATCACAGCTCATTAGTACGTTTGACATCCAATTGCGTTTAACCAGGATTTAAGCCCGACCGAATTGACTTCAGTTGGCGATTCTACCTCTGAGGTTTGGCCGCTCAGTAGAAGAAGGCAGACTGATATATATATATTAACATATATACATATGGGTATTATAGCGCTTCATATAATTATATATCTATGAATTAATTGTACACTGCGACACGGAAATTTCTATGCTTCGAGATAGAGTCTCATCATCAGGCAATGTTGCTGTTGGTTGTGCAGATGATTTGCATTTAAATGACAAAAACCTTTGGTTTGCTGTGTATGTATGTAGGAAGATATAAAACGTTACATGTGTGTTTCTTTTGGCTAATCAGAGTGGAGATTCATTTTGGGATTTGGCCCCAAAGAATACATACTAACCAACGTTTTCTCTTTTTTCTTTTTTCCTCCCTCATCTTACCCTTTTCCCTTGTTTCTTTTCCCTCCTTAACGGTCAAAATGTTAACCTGCCTTTAACCTGATCTTATCATTTTCCCTTCTTCCCTTCAGTTTTATTGCTTTTGTTGTGGTATTCTCATTCAGCACCAATTCTATATTTTTTTACTAGTTAATATTTTTAGTCTACTTATTTATTTGTTGTAAAGTTTTTTTTAAGAAAAGATTTTTTTTATAAAATATAATTTTTAGGTTTATCTATTTATTTGTTTCATAGTTTTTTTTTTATATAAAACTAAAGATTTATGTTAAGAAATAATTTTATGTTCCAATTTATTTCTATATAGTTCGTCAGTAATTATTTTCCTTAAGCACTTGTTGGTTATATGCATTTTATTTTATTTAGATTTTATCCATTTTCTAATGTGAATTTTTTGCAATGTCTACATATGACATTTATTTCGTTGCGTTTACTTAATAAATTTTTATTCTTAAGGATTTAATAATAAATAGTGTTTCGTATAAACATAATGAACACGGTTCATTTAAGGACTTACATGTTTTAGCTTCTTTTAGAATTTTCTACTTTATTGTGAGTATATTTTTTTATTTGCTATTATTAAATGAAGAGGTGGGCTAGTAAGTTCGCTGCTTTCGAGTGTTTTTAGTACTCACTATATAATTTTATATATGTTTTTAGTACTCACTATATAATTTTATATATGTTTTTAGTACTCACTATATAATTTTATATATGTTTTTAGTACTCACTATATAATTTTATATATGTTTTTAGTACTCACTATATACTTTTATATATGTTTTTAGTACTCACTATATAATTTTATATATGTTTTTAGTACTCACTATATAATTTTTTATATTATTTGGATTTTCTTTTGAGGATATTTCGCAATATCTTAGGCACCTGTTTTCTAATGGACCGTCTATGGTGTTTTTACAATTACATTTTTTCTTGTCTAAATTGTTATTTTCGGTTGCTTTTATTGGTTTTGCTGAAGTTTTTTAAAATATTATTGTGGTTTTCTATAATTTTTTCTAGATTGTTCATACAGCTGTAACTTAATTTAATAGTGTTTTTATTAAAGATCTTACTTTGTGGATTTTTTTCTGGAAAGTGTTTCTTAATTAAAGCGAGGAATTTTTCCCCAATTTACTACTAGTCATCTGGTTGAAAGGGGGGTGTACCAGATGATATTCCTATTCCTATTTTTTCTTCGTGAGATTATATAATATTAGTAATCTTACCAGTTTTGAAGAAAACGTAGAGTCTATAGATCCCACGGTAATATCAAAATTGTCCTCTTAAGAATTATTTTTCCACTGTTCTTCTTTATGAATGAGCACAGATGTTTTTGCATTCATTATTATTTTTTTTCCTCCTCCATTATATCTGAGTAAAGCCTCTCATTCCAAGGTTGTAGCAAATAGTTCTTTTGATATCAATGGATAGCACTCCTCGATATCAAATTGGATAATAGAGCAGTTGTTTTTTTCTTATATATTATAGAACCAATTTGTTACATTTGTGGTATCTTTCCGTAATCTTAATTAAAAATATTCCATGATTTGTTTGTTTTATATATATATATATATATATATATATATATATATATATATATATATATATATATATATATATATATATATATATCACTCATTCGATAATGAATTGGAACACTCTAGCTATTGGGCGTGTTTATACGCGCTTAAAAGCTTGCCTGCTTCTCCCGTACGCTCGTGGCCTAGGGGTAGAATCGCCGACTGACGCCGATTTGGTCGCGTTTCGATCCTCGGTTAGGAAGCGAATGGAGTCTAAGCTGTACTGATAAGCTGTGATACAGCGAAACAGATCTGTCTGCCGATGATTATATATACACTCTCGTTCAAAAATTTAAGACCCCTTAAAAATCTTTAAAAAGAAATGTTTTTTTACAGATAGATTTTAAATTCCTCCCACTTAAGGCTACAATCTAAAAGGTTATGGAAACAAAAAGCTACATTCCAAACATTTTATTTAGAAATCTACATTTTTATAAAATGAGGCGATTTACACATGATCAAAATTATAAGACCAGAGACAAAAATTCTACAAAATTGTACAAAAAGTGTATGAAAATATTCGACAACCAAATTTAATAATGATGTCTACCTCCACTGCTTTTGACGCCTAAAAAATTCTGTCGGGCATGCTAGAAATAAGCGTTTCCATGAAGGTGCGGGGAATGTTGCTCCAGCTTCTGAAGATGACTTCACAAAGTTCATTTTTTGTTGAATATTGTTTGCCATTTCGATAAACATCTCTTGTCATCCATCTCCAAATATTTTCAATTGGGTTCAAGTCTGGTGAGCATGCAGGATGTCCCAAGAGATGGACCCCATTTTCTTGTAGAAAGGTCAAGGTTCGTCTTGCAGCATGGATTGCAGCATTATCCTGTTGGGATAACCATCCATCCCTACACAAACGATGGTCCTCCGTCATCAAAGATGCTTTTTGTAGCATGTTAACACAACCAGCCGCTCTCTGAAGACCCTTCATCACCTGGAGCTCCATTGTCCCTCTGTAAGAAAAGGCACCCCATACCATTAGGGACCCTCCATCACTATGACGTGCAGAGAAAATTTCAGGAGGCATGTTTTTGTTATGCCAATATCGTTGGAAGCCACCAGGACCATCGAGATTGATTTTTTTTCTCATCAGAAAACAGGACTTTCTTCCACTTCTCAACGTCCCATGTTTGGTATTCACGACCAGACTTTAAGTGGTCCAACTTGTGACATGGAAGCAGCTGAGGATTTTGTTTATGCTTTTTATTTACCATACCTTTTTGTCTTAAGTGTCGTCTGAAAGTTGGAAATCACAGTTTTACTGCGATTTACCTTAGCTGCGATCGCCCGCTGTGACAAATCTCTGCTTATGGAATTCTAGAATTCGAGAAGGCTCAACTTTGGTAAGTTTGCTTGCTTTCGGCATGGTAACACCTTTACGCAGTGATTGCTAATCTCTAACAATTAAAAACATTGGAATTGCCATAGATCTAACAATTTATACCCCTGGTCTTATAATTTTGATCATGTGTAAATCGCCTCATTTTACAAAAATGTAAATTTCTAAATAAAAAGTTTGTAATGTAGCTTTTTGTTTCCATAACCTTTTAGATTGTAGTATTGGTAACCTTAAGTGGGAGGAGTTTAAAATCTATCCATAAAAAAAAATTTCTTTTTAAAGATTTTTAAGTGGTCTTAAATTTTTGATCAGGAGTATATATTTTAATTTTGTTTTTACAATGATTGATAAAAGCATTATATCACTACACAAATTTTTTTTTTCATGACATTATTGTTCTTTTTCGTGTGATATTTTAAAACAAATGGTGAAAATGATTTATTTTGAAAAATATGAAATAAATTCATGGTAATCTAGAAAGTTAAGAAGGAGGAAATTAAATAATATGATTATGGGTTTTCTCTATTGACCCTTTTTATTTGTCTGGAGATGATACATATTAGGAAACAGCTTAAAGAAATCTGTAGATATTGGTTTTGGACAAGTAGTGATTTTAGGTTTTTACAGAAGGTAGCGTTCTTTTATAATATTGATTTTGTTAATGAGGCTAATTTTTTAAATTAAAATTAAATTATGTTATGCTAAATTATATTGGAGTTATAAAAACAATCAAGTATTGTGTGGGGAATTAATTTTTAATGAAATAGTTGTTATGTAATATTAGATCATAAATTATAAATGAACAATACAATTAATTAAATTTTATATATATATATATATATATATATAATATATATATATATATATATATATATAAAATTCTGCCTCCTTCTACCGAGCGGCCATTGCTCAGAGGTAGAATCGCCGATTTACGCCAATTCGGTCGGGTTTCAAATCTGGGTAAATGCATTTGGATGTCTAACCGTACCGATGAGCTATGATTCAGCCAAACAGATCTGTCTGCGGATGTATATATATATATATATATATATATATATATATATATATATATATATATATAAACAATTGCTAGCCACTCGTATTCGTGAATATCTGTCTACTTAGGCAGCTAGCTAATCCCCATTGCAGACGTTTGCTGAGGCACATTCGTGTTTGATCAGACCCCACAGAGACTACCTGTGGTTTGTACTGCAACTTTACTGTGCTGACCTTAGTTACAGTTTCTGGGAGAGAACGCGTTATCTACCATGTTCTACCGTCTCAACAATGCCAGGAGACTCAAACCCTCTGTCACAATGACGTGTAACTTCGCGCTAATACAACCATCAACAACCGTTCCAAGAAAGCTCTCTACCCAATTTCACTCACAAGGCGTGGGTCAACCCGTCGCATGATTTTTAGGCACTTTCCAAAGATGCCGTACGCTGGGATTGCCTCCTCCAGACTGATAACATCGAGAAGTCACGTTCCTGACAAATCGACCCGGGCTTCATGATCAGAAAGCGAACCTTCTAAATACTCGGCCGTACATTTATATACATATAAGCCCAATATATCGGTAGTCAGAGAGAGAGATTAGAATTTTTTCTAACTTTGGAAGCATACATGAATGTCTTTTTTTAGTAATCACGATGGTATCTAGAATCTAGTGTACAAATATTTTTTTCAAATTAACGCAAAGTGCACTTTGATATCTATTTATCTTAGTTCAACTTTTCATTTGACTATCTTCTTTTCAATTAAAAAAAAACTTATTAGGCTTTTCTTATAGACCATGTGTGTCTCTATACGTCTTCGTTTTATTTAGTCTATCCAGATGAAAATTTAAAGTTTTCACCACCCTAAGCGATTTATTTCCATCATTTATACATGGGTTTTATTTTATTTTTGAATTTTTCTTTTTTGCGAACATCAAAGTATTTATGTCGACCTGTGGCACATCATCAAAATTTTTTTTTAAAATTCCCGAGTTCATTTTATTTTCAATTATATTTCATGTAGCCTTAAGCCATTTCCGTTCGTTCTCTTTTAGATGAAAAGATTTTACTACATTCCGGTTTTTAAACTTCCTTTTATTATTATAAAGAAAAATATAACTTATTCTTTCTGGTATTTTCTGCAAATGAAAGATATATTGCATTCAGTCAGTTAAATGCCATACGTAATACACGCTTGGGCGATCATGTCTCGAAAGAGATATGACTGACTGGGCACAAGATTATCCCGCAGTAGGTTGCCATTGCTTTCTGCGGTAGACTGGTTGCCGACCAAGGTTATAGAACCCAAACTGTCCTGTTATTTAACCCATAACTGGAAGGAAGAGACGGATTAATACCTTTCCCAAGGGTATTTGCGCGTAAGTGAATGGAATGAATTCAGCTGGAATTCGAACTCGGCTTCCCGATTTCTCGTTCGAGCCGATATCCAATGCACCACATCCTTAAAATATTTACAGTGTGCTGGATGGAGTTCGAAACCGTATGCGCTATATTTGCAACCTAATGGGCGCGGCCTAATCCTCTCGGCCATTACTTACTCATATTCATGTCGTTTCGTTGAAAACGGCTGACACGTAGTGACATTAAGCTTTTTACACCCGTGTGCAAATTAATTAAAACAACTGCTTTAATTTCATTTCCTTCACCATACGGTCAGTCTTAGATCCACTGGAGCTACAGTGTGTAATCTATGACTATTTTTTTCTCAGATTTGGTCATTTACAGGGATGTGCAATATTTTGAATCTATTTTCAAAGTGTATGATAAAGTTTGTTTGGCCTTGAAACATATTGCGTCATTCTTGATTTCATCAGATTTTTTATCACACCCCGACACTATTGTCTCGAGTGCTGATTAATTGTGCTACGGCCATTGTCAGCGATGAATGTTAATCAAAGGATGCGTACGATAATTATAACGCTGCACGAACACACTGTCAAGCCTTACAGACAGATTGCACGCATTGTTGGTGTCAGACATTTAGCTGTTTGTCGTATCATCAAGGTGAAACAAACAAACTGAGTCCATCAGTCCAAATGCGAAAGAAAAATGCCCTCGGAAGAGAAATTCAACGCTAAGAGACGATTTGTATGTGATTAAAAAATATGTGAAAGATCATAGCAATATATAATTCGTTTTGTTTCAATTAAATTGGCAAAAATATGTTTAATTTTTCTTGTGGTTACATAACTATTTAATTTGTTGGACACAAAGTGTGTAAATACTGTGCAAAAATTTGGCATATCTAAGTACTTTCGGCTATTTTTCTAGCCATTATAAAAGACAGTTTTTTATCTTTTTCATTTTTAACGGAATGTGTGGGATTTTTTTTATGTATGTGTCACTAGTTATAGGAATGTTTTATTTTCTAAACAAGGTCAGCATACAGTAGCCGTGTTTATGCATAATGTTACTGAAAGTGGCCTTTTCTTTTGACTAGAAAAGACATAAACCACGATTCCCTTTGTCCGCAGTGAGACGATGACCTAAAACAGTAAAAATTTGACCACAAACACTGAGTTTCTGTCCACTCACGGTGAGATCATGTCCACAAAACAATGAGATTTTGAGAGACGATATTTATTGGGCAGGTTTAGCCTGTTGAAGGCTAAGTTGCTAAATCTGTGCATATTCTGCATATTTACACAAGTCATCCCCAGTGAGGGAAGATATAAAGCAGGGTCAGTTTTTAATGTGGAATTCCCGAGCGCCTACTTATTCTGTTTCACCCTTTACCGTTAAGGAAACGTATTTTTTTTCTTCGTGTTTCGCTTTTTTCGTCGGTATTTTAATTTTTTTATATGTAACTGAGAGGAACTGAGTGGATAAATCTGAGAAAGGAAAAAGCAGTAATTTGATTAAAGAGTTTTTTTTCGTCTCTTTTCATATTGTCAAGGCTTACGGCCTATCACGTTGAATACGCCGGTTCTCGCTCGATCACCGAAGTTAAGCAACGTTGAGCCTGGTCAGTACTTAGATGGGTGACCGCTTGGGAATACCAGGTGCTGTAAGCATTTAGTGATAGATGTGCATGCTTATGGCCATATCACGTTGAATACACCGGTTCTCGCTCGATCACCGAAGTTAAGCAACGTTGAGCCTGGTCAGTACTTAGATGGGTGACCGCTTGGGAATACTTAGTGACAGATGTGCATGCTTATGGCCATATCACGTTGAATACAGCGGTTCTCGCTTGATCTCCAAAGTTAAGTAACGTTGAGCCTGGTCAGTACTTAGATGGGTGACCGCTTGGGAATACCAGGTGCTGTAAGCATTTAGTGATAGATGTGCATGCTTATGGCCATATCACGTTGAATACACCGGTTCTCGCTCGATCACCGAAGTTAAGCAACGTTGAGCCTGGTCAGTACTTAGATGGGTGACCGCTTGGGAATACTTAGTGACAGATGTGCATGCTTATGGCCATATCACGTTGAATACAGCGGTTCTCGCTTGATCTCCAAAGTTAAGTAACGTTGAGCCTGGTCAGTACTTAGATGGGTGACCACTTGGGAATACCAGGTGCTGTAAGCGTTTAGTGATGGAAGTGAGTCGTGGTGCAGTGGATATCGGCTCGGAAAGAGAAATTGGTGAGCTGAGTTGGAATTCCAGTTGAATACCCTGCATTCACTTAAGCACTGGTATCCTTGGGAAAGGTATTAATCCATTCCTTCTCTTCAGTTATGGATTAAATAACAAGGATAGGACTTGGGGACCCTGCCCTTAAAAACAAATCCCAATGAATCTTGATACTCAAAAAGAAGAATGTATTACTAGACACAAAACTTATATAAAAACAACAATAAATTGTTGAAAGAAAAAGATATTACCAGCAATAAATAAATAAAGTTTATTTGGCAATAAATGACTCGCCGAGGTTGATTTGCCATAAAAACAAAACAACCAAATCATATAGTCAACTACTCTAATTGAAAATGTCCTCTTCATCATCATAGTTTTGTTTTTCTTTATAAGAACTATGGTTAATCTTTCAAAAGGCAAGATGTGTCCTGCCTGAAAGATGATTTTTTTCATAATGATTTAAACCAAAGTTTTACAAAGCTAAACTCTCTGCACGTCGTTCACCTCAGAAACTCACGACAGTCCAAGTGGACCGAGTGTTTTTATCGTTACACAATCTCAAGAAAGGCTGCAATTTGAGGTCCGAGACTTCTTCCTAACCTAATAGATATATATGCAAACCACGGACACGCAGACAAAAACAACATTAATATTTTTTACTAAAACTAAATACACAATAACTACAGACAGGATGAATCTTCACTTTGAAGTATCAACCGAGATTATGTAACACCGACAAATTCAAACAAGAAAATTAAATTAATTATTTATTATAAAATATTCAAAACTGCCAACCTCATTATAAAAAATAATAATTTACCGGCAAAATCTAAACTGCAGTGTTGTTTACGAATTTACATTTCCACAGCTATCCAAATTCGTAAACAATTACATTGGTTATACCACCACAAAATTGAGGAGAAGATTGACCTTACACATTTCCCACAACAGTTCCATCCGACCTTATTTAAACACACACCGAGATCTTCCAGAACTTATCCGTGATATTCTTGTTGGTAATATTTATATAATAGAATCATCCACATGCAAAAAGGAGATTAAAATTAATGAAGGCATTACTAATAAAAATAGAAATCCTACACATAATAACATCAATTATAAGCATGGTAACAAAGTGATGACCGTGCTCGGAACTTAACATGCACAAGACACTATATGCATAAACTTTTCACATGTTTATTTATAAAAAAGTAAAAACAAAAAAAAACAAAAACAATTTTTTATAATAGCTAAAGATATAGCCGAAAGCGCTTGAAAGTGCAGAAGCATTGGACAATTCTTATATAATTCCGAAAAAAAAAATACGAACACATGAAAAATTAAATAAAAACTTTATGATAATACCATGACATTTTCAATAAAACCTATATAAAAGAGAGAAGAGAGATTGATGCCGAAATGCACAATATATATATATATATATATATATATATATATATATATATATATATAGTTATGAATTAATTGTAGATTGCGACACGGAAATTTTTATGTTTCGAGATAGATTCTTATCATCAGGCAATGTTGCTGTTTGTTGTGAGGATGATTTACATTTAAATGACAAAAGCCTTTGGTTTGCTGTGTATGTATGTGGGAAGATATAAAACTTACATGTCTGTTTCTTTTGGCTAATCAGAGTGCAGATACATTTTGGCATTTGGCCCCAAAGAATACATACTAATTAACTTTTTCTCTTTTTTTTCTTTTTTTTTCCTCACTCATCCTACCCTTTTTTCTTTTTTCTTTTCCGTCCTTTACAGTCAAGATGTTAACCTGCCTTTAACCTGATCTTATCATTTTCCCTTTTTCCCTCTCTTCTCCCTTAAGTTTTATTGCTTCTGATGTGATATTCTATTTCAGTATCATTTCTATATTTTTCACTTACATATCATTTTTAGTCGATTTATTTATTTGTTGTAAAGTTATGGTTTTTGAGACATTAGGATACATGGACGAAAACGTTGGTTGAATCCTATGACTTGGCCACAAAATTTGTGGGTTCAACACCTGCAAACAGCAGAGGTTGGCAAAAACTTGGAATTAAAGAGAGGTAACTGATATTGAGACACCCGGAAGAGGCATACCACGTGGATCCAGAACAGTATACCTCTATATCTCAAATAAAGGGTTCAGTTCGAAATTCCAATTATCTGAAGAAGACCGGAGTTTTTAAAGCGGTTGAAACTTCCTGAACAATGCAACGAAGATTAGGACAACAGTCCGAACAATGTAAATTGTCTGATTAGTCGTTAGGATGATGGATTCGATATTACACTTGTATTAAAATATAAATTACTTATTTCTTAAACTAATATTACCTATAACACTTTCGGCTGTGTTGGGTGGATTGTCGCATCATTGAAAGTCATCTGTGAAAGTCTTTAACTCCAGTGGAATATATTTCACAAAGTCACTATGTTTATACTACGTTTTTATTTTATTGTCCAAATAAAAAAATAGAGAACAAGGTATAAAATTTTTAAAAAAATATTACAAATGCAATTTAAAGAAAGCGAATGATCGATTTTGTTTGTGAAAAAGTAGACAACTGGCACTGTGAGACGGAGTTTGAATTCCAGTCGAGTACATTCGCTTACGTGGTGATACCGGTAAATTTTCGTTTTAATTCCCGTCACTTTTCCCCTTCAAACTTATCCAAAATAGCATTATTTCTGTGCAAAGGTATATGCTGAACTCAAATCAAGTGTCAATTAGTGAAGAAACTAATTTTTTTTATCGAAATGTCCATAAAAAAAAAACGAACTATATCTCGTACTTTTTCCCCCGTAACTCTCATGAAGTTATTAACTGCAGAATGACGGACTGCATAGGCAACGAAATTTCGCCTGTTTACATCCGCCTGTTTACTTCCGCTTAGAGAAGTAATGCGCTTTTTTTTTCGGTACACAATTTCAGCAGAAAGTTGCGTGTTTTTTAGAAAAAAGCGCATTACTTCCCTAACCGGAAGTAAATAGGCGGATGTAAACAGGCGAAATTTCGTTGCCTACGCAGTCCGTCATTCTGCAGTTAATTACATGACTTCATGAGAGTTACAAGAGAGAAAAAGTACGAGATATAGTTCGTTTTTTTATGGACTTTCAAAGCAAAAAATGTCAGTTTCTTCACTAAGTAACACTTGATTTGAGTACGGCATATACATTTGCACAGAGATAATGCTATTTTGGATAAGTTTGAAGGGGAAAATCGACGGGAATTAAAACGAAAATTTACCGTGATACCTTTAGAGAAAACAGTAATCCATCTTTTCTCACCCGCTCATTCATTGGTAAAATACCAGGACAGACTGAATCCATAGTTACCAACAAATGACCTAGACATTTATCTGGATTTGATACCAGTTCGAGAGCAACTATTTTCACTCGGGGTTAAGCAGGGGTTACATATAGCTGCCGAATATAGAAGTATGCGGCTTCAAACCTATGTCCGGTATTTTTGATACGCCAATCCTATTTTATAAGAAAACAACCCTGTTATTAAACGCAAAATCCTACATAAACCACACTAAATCTATTTTATGACACGCCGATCCTACTTTACGATACTGCAATCTTACTTCATCGCAGAATAAATCTAACACGCCAATCCCATTTTGCAACATACCAGTCCTACTTTATAACACACTAAACGTACCATACGACACGCCAATCTAAATTTCTTCTTCTTCTTCTATGTACCCTGTCCCTGCAGGACGTAGGCGATCATGGTTCTCCACGTCTCCCTATCCCTTGTGGCTCCTAGTATGTTTGCTCCCGTTACTCCTATCAACCCCCGTTCAGTCAACCACCTGATCAGGCCCTGCAGATATGTTATCCGCTGCCTTCCTCTGTCTCTCTTTCCTTCTATTTGGCCAGTCAGTATCAGGTTCTCCAGGCTCTCCTTCCTCATTGCGTGACCCAGGAACTTCAGTTGTCTCTTCCTGATGCTCAGTATCAATTTCCTTTTTGTTGCCATTCTTTCCAACACCTCATCGTTGCTTGCATGCTCAGTCCACGATATCCGTAGCATCCTTCTGTAGAACCACATTTCCGCTGCTTCCAGTTTTGTCCTCATTTTTGATGATATTGTCCAGTATTCACTGCCGTATTGAAGAACTGACATCACGTAGCAGTCTAGCACTCTTTTCTTCGTTTCTATTGAGATTTTCCTGTGTGTTAGTATTTTGCTCATCTTCTGGAACGCGTCCTTTGCCATACCAATTCGCCTTCGGATCTCCGTGTCGCACTTTCCATCTCCTGTTAGGACACTTCCTAGGTATTTAAATTTTTGTACTTGCTTGATTCCATCCTTTCTTTAAGAAACGCCAATCCTAATTTACCACACGCCAATCCCACTTAAGACACGCCAATCATATTTGCGCTACGCTAGCAACCATTTATTTAATGTCATACAGGCCATTAGATATAACATCACAATACAGCATGCGTTTTTTTGTTCATAAAAATATTTCTTTCTAACGCAATCGATTATTTTGTTTGTAGAAGACATATTCCATTATTTCTATACTTTTTAAGATACCTGTGTTCCCTGTGTTTTCTCTTTAAATTTTTTTATTCCTTTTTAATGTAATTTTTGTTCATAGCTTAAACCTGCGTATTTAATTATATATCTCTCATTACCTAAAACGTGATTTGCTTTCTTTGTCGTTAATTCCCCTATGATTCTTCTTAAACTTTTTTAGTTGTTTTGCGCTAACCTCTGCAGTTTCCTTAATTACAGTTGCCAATTTAGCTTTCATAAAATTCTCTTTAGTCCTTATTCGACAGGAATTCTTCCTGAAATTTGGCGATGTTCTCTTGATTTGATTAGGATATGTTTTCTTTCCTGAGAATAATTTGCATCATAGCATCTTTTATTCACAATAAGAATTACAGTGCTGATAACAAGTACGTTTCCCTCACAATCCTAATAAATAATCTTTGATTGGCCGAATCAGAACTTTTTTTGAATTATGTTATATTTTTTTAATCATTTCACGAATGAAAACGCCACTGATGTGCAGGGGGCTACATAAATGTAAAAAGATTAATTAGAAAAGAGTGAGGAGTACAAACTAGTTAGAAAGGAACAATAGAAAGCTGAGAAAGCAGGTGCGATGACAGATACATAGGTGGAGAGAAAGGGAAGGTTATACGGGAGTGGGGAGAGAGCTAGAGTCCAGTTGTTAGTAGATGAGTATTCTATATATATATATATATACACGAAAATCTAAAGATTTTCGTGTGATTTTGCTCTACTATTGCATGTTAGTACTTTCGTATTGAGCACTTTTTCTTGTGTTTGGTTCCGTTTGGGTTGTTTTTTTCTTTACTGCGGAATCTTGAATGTTTTTTTCTCCCCATTTATCCGACGACTTAGGACGCCGGATTGTAACGGATTTAGGTTCTGTTTGTTAATGGTTTTTTCGAAAGTTTATATTGGCATAAATTTACGGAGTGCATTCTTACAGAGTCTAAGTAGTTATTATTATCATTATATATATATATATATATATATATATATATATATATATATATTAATTGATTGTTTAATTACTTAGTTTCTTATCATAATAACATTAAAGTACTGTACATTTGTATTAAAAAGTGTTCAATACAATTATATTATAGAACTTATAAACATTCTTCATTTGTAAACAAGTTATTACGCGACACTGGTTTTTAGAATGCAACTGCAGGGACAAAGATAAATGCCCACTTTAAGAACTTTATAATACAAAAAAGTAATTTACAAACAAAAAGTACATGACCTAAATCGTCAAAACATAATATATTTGGGATCAACCAAAGACACCTTTAAGACCAGGTGGTTTAATCACAAGTCTACATTTAAGATAGAAAACTTAAAAAAATTGTACAAATTTGGCTAGCCACGTGTGGAAATTGAAATCAAAATATGGAAAAGACCCCGACATAACGTGGAGTGTAGTGAAAACAGCCAAGACTTCCAAAGGTAGCAAAATATGTAGACACTACCACGAAGAAAAGTTAGCGATTATGGTATTTCCAAACAAAAATGAACAATTGAACGAAAGAACAGAAATTATGACGAAGTGTAACTATACTAAAAAATACCTATTAAGTTCATACAAACATGGATGAAAACGTTACTGTAATTATAAAAATTGCGCGTTCAAAAATTACACGTCACATTGAACGTTCAGAATAAATCACCGTTACTTAAGCGTTGTTAAAAAACGGTAAAAAGTAAAATCAATTATTGCAAATTACCTGAATACATTACTGAGCTTAACAAATGAAGAGTATATACACACACACACACACACACATATATATATATATTGCTTTTTAACCAATGATTGAAACCCGACCAAATTGGCGTTAGTCAGCGATTCTACATCTGGGCTATGGGTGCTCATCAGAAGAAGGCAGACTTTTTTAGCGTATGATGCATCATACGCTCCAACTTATACCCAATAGAAGCCTTAATCATGTTTCCAACTATTATCTTCATTTAGTCAATTAAGTGCCATACGTGATACACGCATGGGCGATCATGTCTCTTTCGAGACATGACTGACTTGGCAGAAGGTTATCCCGCAGTAGGTTGCCATTACTTTCTGCGGTAGACAGGTTGCGAGCCAAGGCTACAGAACCCAGTCTGTCCTATTATTTAACCCATAACTGGAAGGAATAGACAGATTAATATCTTTCAAAAGGGTATTTGAGCGTAAGTGAATGCAACGAATTCAACTGGAATTCGAACTCGGAATTCCAGGAAAAATACAGGAAAATAGAAAGTTTAGGTGTAACGCAAATCTGGATTAGATCCCCGCAGGAGTATCGACGACGTACGGTGTTAATTGAAACAACTTCTGCAGCTGTGCCTATATCAGAGTCTGTTTGAATTATAATTTTGTTTAAACGTAGGAGCAGCAGACCATGACGTGCATCATCTCCATCGGCTCTTTGCAGTCTGACTTTCACAATCATTTCCTGCGACGGACGGACGCCACAATAAAATAGAATTACTTCATCGATTCGAATATTGACTTTGAACGGTTACATATTTAACATTGCTGTCTTTGTCAGGAATTATGGCGTAAGAATTTTATTTTCCAACAGGTATTTATAAACAAAAGAAAAACTGTGAGTTTTTCATTTGTTTTAATTTAAAAGCGTTCATGAATATTCATCACGTTAACTGAAAAGTCTAGGTAAATTATAAAAGACTCTAACTGATGTAATTTAATGTCGAATAATTGAAAGTGATTAAATAATGATGTTGAATGCTTTTTAATGAAATTAATATTTAAGTTATTTTAGTACAGGATAGAGTCAACATACTTGACTATAAAAATATCTAAAAATTAGGAAAAAACAGTTGCACTCATAAATTCTGGTTATTTAAAATAAATAATGCATAATTTTACGCCATATTAAAATAATTTAATCATTAATTGTCAAAAAAATTCAACAACATCATTTACTCATTTTCACTTATTAGACATTAAATTAAATCACTTATCATCGTTTATAATTTACATAGACGTTAACTTACCGTGATGAATATTTATGTTGATATAAAAAATCCTTACAATTGCCTCAATAAAGTCCGACAGAGAATGAAACTTGTCGGCTAAAATAAGTTGATCTTTTATCTTTATTCATGCTGTTCTTTCACAGAGATATTTTAGTTATAACTAAAATATTGACGCACACACATTTCTGTTAATAAATACACATATTATTCTACGTCGTGGCTCGACTCAGAGTTTCATGCACTACGCCATCCTCAGGTGCATATTAAAAACTGACAGTTTAAGAGATTTGAATTAAAGTTCATTCGATGCTCGTAGAAGTTAAATCTTACAATATTAGGGTACTATATTTGAATAAATCTAGAGTATAAGATAAAAAGACAAAAATCAAATGAAGGTAAGAAAATTAATATTATGATTTTAAATTTCAGTAAACCATAATTCTGCTGGATGAATTCAAAGGGGTGTGGGGTGTAATTCACAATTATTATTGATACAGAAAGAAAGACAGAAATGCAAAGAGGAATTTGTGCCAATCAAGGTCTAAGTATTTCACTAAGTATTTTTTCTATGACAGCTTTCTTAAGGGTATTTGTGCGTAAGTGAATGCGATTAATTGAAATTGAACTCGAACTCGAACTCAGCTCCCCGATATGTCGTTCCGAGTCGATATCCACTGCACCACAACGCATATCCTTGCTGTTAATAAGATAAAAAGTGAGCAATGCGTATATGCGGAATTAGTAATATAAAATGACTACAATTTATCAATCGCACCCTATATAATGTGAATCTTAAATAACACAATTTATTGTTAATCGAGGCACGAAACGAAACTTTCTTCTTTTAATCATCTTATGTGATCTTTTTTGCCTTTGATATATATGGCTGATGCTAACCACCATGAAAACAACTAACTGCACATTATGTGTCTAACGTTTTCCGCTGAATTGATATAGAAGGGATTATAGTGAATGACTGACCTCATGATTGAACGCAATCTTCAGACAATATATATATATATATATTTACCCCCTACACCATAGTAGAAATGCAGGAAATTGGTAGAATCCAGTGGTGATTTTGTTGAATTAATTCACTTTTTACTGTTTCTAGATATTTTTGTGTAATTTTGGTAAATACATGTGTTAAAATCTGATTTCAGCGTTATTTTAATTTTAGCGGAATTTAGGCGACAATTTATCCATCCTAATCTGTATATCTGTTAAATTGAGACGTCAGTATTATTTTCATTTTTGTGTCATTTGGACGACAATTTATGCATCGCACCCTATATATAAAAGATCTTCGAGACTCGTTCAGTATCTTGTAGATATAAAACAATAGAAATATTATGTTGTCTTGTATTCACTTGATATATTTAATGATTCCTGGATAATTAATGAAACCAATTCTTTTCTATTTTTATTGGACAATCGAATTTCTTCTTAAGGTTACTTGTGATACTGTAGTTCATAGGACTCTTCAACCATTCCAGTCTATAACCTCTTGGAGTTTATCGAAAATAGGATCATACGCTTTGACCAGGTTTAAAAATATTGCAGGCAGCATTTGTTATTTTTAATTTCTCCAGAAGCATTTACAGTTTACCATTGCAATTTACCCAGAATTCCTCTTTGATCATCGCTTGCATGATTTAAGCAAAGCAGTCGCATTGAATTGATCTCGTCGGATGGCTGTCTTTACAAATCTTGTATCCGAGTGCACCCGTGTACTTAACAGGCTAACTAATCCCGGTTTCAGACGTCTGATCAGACACAGTTTTGCTTCTTCCTTATTCAACATTTTACTTTGGTTTATACTGAGCGCGAATTAAAGTTTCTGCAGAGGGCACCTATTCTATTTATATATATATATATTTTTATATATTTATTATATTAGTATATATTTATTTACTATTATTAATTATTATTATATTTAATTATTATTAAATGTCATTAAATTATTAATAAATTTTATTATTAAATTATTATTTAATATTAATTATTTAATAATAATGAAATGATTATTTAATATTATTATTTATTAATTATTTAATATCATTATTTAATTAATTTAATTATTAATTAATTATTATTAATTAATTAATTAATCTATTATTTAATTAATTTAATTTAATATTATTTTTTATTAATTATTTAATATTATTATTTAATTAAAATATACTTGTTTAATATTAATTATTATTAAATGTTATTAAATTATTATTAAATGTTATTAAATTATTATTAAATGTTATTATTAAATTATTATTTAATATTAATTATTTAATATTAATTAAATAATTATTTAATATTATTATTTATTAATTATTTAATATTATTATTTAATTTATTTATTTATTTATTAATTATTATTAATTAATTAATAAATTAATTAATTAATTTATTTATTTATTTATTAATTAATAATTATTTTATTAATTTAATTTAATATTTTTTATTAATTATTTAATATTATTATTTAAAATATAATAATTTAATATTAATTATTATTAGATGTTATCACATTATTATTAAATGTTATTAAATTATTATAAAATGTTAATTATTATTAAATTATATTTAATTATTATTTAATTATTATATTATTATATTTAATTATTATTTAATTATTATATTATTATATATAATTATTATTCTATATATTATTTATATATTTATTATATTATTCATTATTATATTTATATATATTTTTATATATAATTGATCCCGTCAGATGGCTGTCTTTAGAAATCTTGCATTCGTGTGCACCGGTGTACTTAACAGGCTGATTAATCCCGGTTTCAGACGTCTGATCAGGCACAGTTTTTCTTCTTCCTTATTCAACATTTTACTTTGGTTTATACTGAGCGGAAATTAAACTTTCGGCAGTTTCTATTTTTATTTGTCGTTGGACATAAATCGTGACCGAAGTTATGGGTCTATCGATCAAACTATTGGTCAAAATTAATTTTATTTTATCATTTCACCCCGAATAAGGTGATAATGCTACTAAGGCGCAGGTGATTACCGGGAGCCGCAAAAATAATTAGATTTTAGTGAGGAGAAATGAAAATAAAAGAACATGTTTCAAGAAGACTGTTATAAAATTAGTATAACTCTCGTAGTTCTAATTACCAATACTGTAAGTCAGGCAAGGGAAACCTCTCTTCGAACAGCCGATCGCATGATCCCTGGCTCAACACAAACGATTGAAGGTAATAAAAGTAATAATGGCTTCTGCTCTGACGAACTTAGGCCATTAGTGCCCCCTCCACAAGAATTTACTCGGGCAACAAGACTGGCAACAAGGCCCCACCCTTTTACAGTTAGATCAAACAAATGCAGGCTTTTTACCACCACAGCCAAACTTTACAACGGTGTTAAAAAAAAGCAGATTATGCCAGGAGTAAAAATTGGCTATCATGTTGATTCCAGACAGAAGTAAATTATTAAATAAAAGAACAGAAATTATATCCAAGTTTAACCATACCAATAAATACCTGCTAGGATCATACAATTATGGATGAAAGCCTTCTAAGACCTTGAAGTAACTTCTCCAAATTTTGAATATTTCGCATTCATAAAAAAAACCCTGTTACGTGAGCATTAAAAAATGGTAAAATCATTTATTGTAAATTGCCTGCAAACACTGAAATGTAGAAACCTAGGTCGCTAAATAACTCATTTCCAAATAAAAATATTCAAAAGTTCTATTATATTATCGTATTGAAAACTTGTTAATACAACTGTATATCGGTCTAATTTAATTATAACCATGAACTAATAATACATATATATATATATATATATATATATATATATATATATATATATATATATAGTCATACATATATATATATATATATATATATATATATACAGACAGATATATATATATATATATACAGACAGATCCGTTTCGCTGTATCACAGCACATCAGTACGGTTAGACTCCAATTGCTTTAACCCAGGATTGAAACCCGACCGAATTGGCGTCAGTTGGCGATTCTACCTCTGGGCTCTGGGCGTTCGGTAGAAGAATGCAGACTTTTTAGCGTATACATTATCATTATACACGCCCAACAGCCAGAGTGCTCTAATTCATTACGGAATGAGCAATACATACGATATATATATATATATATATATATATATATATATATATATATATATATATATATTAGCTCTATTGACGTAGGTTCATTTACAATAAAAATGTCTATTTAATGGTAACAAATCCAGTAATTGTCCCGAAGAGGTGTAAGACATCATGTATAAATTCGTATAAAATTTGACACGATAGGCTCATGTATAAATACTAACAAAATTTACGTATTTAGACTTAAGTATTAACCCGATTGATTAGTAAATATTTAGACTCAAATATAATTTAACCAAAAAAGGTTTTCAATATAAAATAACATATCAACGTCTGCAATTGGTATATAATAGCAGCTTTCTGATGCTACAGTGTATTCTGGTGTATTTCCCCTCTTAAATAGATGATAATCATGATACTCAAGACAACAGAGACGCTGTTCTGTAAAAAGATTATGAGAATACAATATACGGAACATGTGAGAGAAAGGGAAGTGTAAAAGAAAGTTAAAACAAAACCACAGTTATACGTAGAATAAAAAGGAAACTTTTGAAACGTTTGAAATACATAATGAGAAAAAGAACCTTGGAAAATCTAACACTCAGAGGTCATACCAAGGGAAAAAAGACAGGGAAAATTATCGAAAAAGAGCTTGGGCTTGAGTCAATGTATACCAAAACAGATAAGAAGAGGATTAGTAAAAAGACAAACGTTGCTAAGAGCTACACACGATAAGAAGTAGTGGAGAGCCATGATAAACCTAAAAAGCTTGTGTAAATGGAGAGCAGAACAAAGATTGAGAGGGATAGTAACTAGACAAACATTGTTATAGCATAAAAAGGATAGAAAATTGTGGAAAGCCGTGATCGCCCACGTCCTAAATGGACACAAGAAAAAGAAAAAAAGTAAACCAAAAAAAGAAAAAAGAGACGAAGAAAAAAGAAGAAAAAGAAAAAGAACAAGAAGAGAAAGCAGAAAAAATAAAAAAACAAAAATAGAAGAAAAATAAGAAAAAAGAAAAAGAAGAAGGAAGAAGAAGAAAAAAATGAAAAACCGAAAAAAAGAATAAGAAAAAGAGAAAGAAGCTATTTTTTCAATATTATATTCGCTATAACATCTGGTTTACTTCAACCTGGTGTAATGGTTATCAAGGTTTTCTCGCTAGAATGATTACAATTAATTAGTGAGCACGTTCCTCCTCGATCCCCATACGTTCGGCCTTGTGCCACATCTAAACTAGGCTTAGAAAATCACGTCTTTAGCAAAAATACGACTAAGTAGGGATTTCGATCCTCATCGGGTGTTGCATGCTTTCGGTCATGTGCTACGTTTAGGCTGCGATTAGCTAATCACCATCCAAGATTCAGTACTTATATTTTGTTGTTTAATCATAGTACTGACTGGCTGATGTGCGTTGTGGTACAGTGGATATCGGGGAGCCGTGTTCGAATTCCAGTTGAATCCATTGTATTCACTTACGCGCAAATACCCTTGTGAAAGGTATTAATCCGTCTCTTCCTTACGGTTATGGCTTAAATAGCAGGACAGATTGGGTTCTATAGCCTTGGTCGGCAACCAGTCTACCGCAGAAAGCAATGGCAAACTACTGCGGGATAATCTTCTGCCTAGTCAGTCATGTCTCTTTCGAGACATGATCGCCCAAGCGTGCAGTTGATATCGGCTCGGGACGAGGAATTGGAGTGTCGAGTTCGAGTTCCAGTTGAATTCCTTACATTCACTTACGCAGAAATACCCTTGGAAAAGGTATTAATCCATCTCTTCCCTACAGTTATCGGTTAAATAATAGGACAGTTTGCGTTCTATAGCCTTGGTCAGCAACCAGTCTAGCGCAGAAAACAATGGCAACCTACTGGGGGATAATCTCTTTCGAGACTTAATAGCACAAAGCGTGTATCACGTATGGCTCTTAACTGACTGACTTAATATAATTGTTAAAGAACATGATTAAGGCTTCTACTGGCCATAAACTGGGGGTAACAGTTTTATACTGTTATGACGTAATAAACTGATCCCCTACTAATTACTACTTAATAATATAATACATCTCTTTCCCCTCTAACTATGAGTCAAATGATAGGACAGATTGGGTTCTATAGCCTTGGCTGGTAACCAGTCTACCGCAGAAATCAATGGTAATCTACTGCGGGATAATTGTCTGCCTAATCAGTCATGACTCTTTCGAGACATGATCGCCCAAGCGTGTATCACGTATGGCACTTAATTGACTGACTGACTGAATGTAATGGCTGGAAACATGATTAAGGCTTCTACTGGGCATATAAGTGGGGGATCGGTTTTGTATTGTTATGAAGTAATAAACTGATCCCCCACTAATTAATTCTTATTAATATAATACATCCCTTCCCCCTCTAGCTATTAGTCAAATAACATGACGGGTTCTATAGCCTTGGTTGGCAACCAGTCTACCGCAGAAAGCAATGGCAACCTACTGCGGGATAATCTTCTGCCCAGTCAGTCATGTCTCTTTCGAGACATGATCGCCCAAGCGTGTATCCCGTATGGCACCTAACTGACTGATTGACTTCTATTTTTATGTTTTCTCATCTTTCTTTTCAATAATTGTTCCTATCGAACATAGTCCCAGAAAAGAGAACCATGACCTTCTCTTACTGACTCTTATTCTCCTACACCTCGTTTGTTTCTACAGGAGTCGGCCTCTAATAGAATCATACTTAAAGTTGCGCAAAACCCATCGAGATGAGATAGACGCGTTGGTAATGAACAATAGATATCTGCGATCAATGAAAACAAAATCATTAAGCGCTTCAAATTAGTGCTAACGAGTGGGGCTCAGTTAATCACGAGTGGGGCTCAGTTAATCACGAGTGGGGCTCATTTAATCACTAACTTAAAAAAACAATGTGATGACAAAACAATTTAGCGTGACGTTTTCTCTTCAAATATTTTCTACCAAAATTCCAGCCTCATTGCTACCCTTGCCTGTAGTTAGTGTGGTGCCAAAAATGTGTAGACACCGTTTAACATGAAAACAATTTTGACGTTCGTCTTCTATGTGTCGTGTTTCTTTAAGCGATCATGGCCCTCCACCTCTCCCTATTCTTTGTAGTTCTTAACAACTTTTTTCTATAATCCTTCCCAAACCTAACTCTGCCATCCATTTGCACAAGCCCATAAATCTAGAATATACATGTATAGAAACTAGCTAGACCACAAATTGAGAGACCAGTTTATATATTAGTTATAATATAGAATTGATCCCTCACTTTTTATCAGCATTATAATTTCTTATTTGTTTATCAATTTCTGATTAGGTATGAACCCACTATTTAATACTGACTAGCTACGCAGACACGTCTTTTTGATTTATTTCTTCTTCTGTGGCTCGTGTTTCTTTAAGGCGTAGGTGATCATGGCCCTCCACATCTCCTTATACCTTGTTGCTCGTAACACTCTTTCCCTATCATCCCTTCCAAACCCTGCTCTTCCATCGATTTGCTCAAGCCTACAAATCTAGAAGAAAAATGTATAGAAACTAGCTAGACCACAAAGTGAGGGACCGGTTTATATATTGATTATGATATAGAATTGATCCCTCACTTTTCATCAACATTATAATTTCACATGTGTTTATCAATTTCTGATTAGGTATGAATCCACTACTTAATACTGATTAGCTACGCAGACATTTTTTGATTTATTTTTTCTCCTTGTATGTGCCGTGTTCCTTCAGGACATAGGTGATCATGGCCCTCCACATCTCCCTATAGATAAGTAGGTCGATTCTTATTGGTCCAGAAACAAGGATAATTGTAATTTTTACTCTCATTTTATTATAATTATTTTCAGCATTATAATTTTTATTTATAGACATGACTAGTTCTATGCTTCATTGCATTCATCGAAAGAAATATATTTTGATTTCTTACTTTCCAGGAAAATTTGAGGTTAAAGAATTGGAGTGCGATACAAATTACCATATTTCGTCGAGTTAATTCTTGATATTTATTGTTCTCTCTACTTAATAATTCTGTCCCCTCATATGTTTTCACATTCTTTCACCCATCTGTCTTACTTGCTTTATTGCGTTCCTTGTGGTTGAAATGTTTTAAAAATATTCACACGCTTATATAGCCTTTCAGGATCCATCGGATATACGACAATCCCTTCACATAATCAATTTCAGAAAAAAAAAACTGGGATGCTAACATCTCACCTTTAACGGAACATGAACCATTTAAATTTTCTTTTTTAATGACAGATCAAATTCTGCTTTGCTCTTTAAAAGGTAGCCTGGGGAAGTGGATAAGATATGAAATTATGTCTTTGCCAAGGAACATATTACTATGTAAATTAAAATCGTTGACAAAAATTTTATTATTGTATATTCCTCTCAGAAAGTTTAGGCTGTCCGTACAAAAAATAATATTAAATTAATGGTGTAAATAATGTATTTACAGGTGTTGCAGCAAAACCCGACACTTGAAAAAAAAGAAAAAAAAGAAAAAGAAATAGGCTATAAAAACAAAATTTGTCTATGCAGAGACTCGACAGTTTATTTAGCAACAGTTAGAGTTACATACTACATTATTTTAAAATGTAATCGCCGGCGGCGGTTACGACCATCTAAAGGCGGGCACAAAATGAGTCACACGCTTTGACAACCATGTTAAGAAGAACGGAGTTATGACATTTCCCTCGCTGTAGATTACGCAAAAGACTATGACATAGGATGGAAACATTGTATGCTTCGCGACGGGAACCTTCGCGATGTCTTTGCAGATCCACCGGTTGTTCTGCCTATTGCTCTACTGGTCAAGAATGAATTTCTTTTCACCAAAGAACCTCAGCATTAATTCAGATGAGACTGAGATCACTGCTGAGGTGTCGAGGAGCGTGGTGAAACCCTGGATTTACGCCCCTTCTTCTTCCAGCAGGACTCCGCACCTGCACACAAGGCCAAGACAACCCAAGCTGCTCAACAAGGTTCCTTACCACTGGTCGCCAGACTTGTGGCCGCCCTCCTCACGCGTCTGCAAAACCTTTGACTAATTCTTCTTGGGACGTGATTGAGGCTAAAACCAACAAACCCGCCCACAACACGGTCGACCCCCTGAAAGTTGCCGTCCTGGAGGCGTTCGCCGCTATGGACAAGGACATGGTTGTCAAAGCGTGTGTTTCATTTCGCGCCCGCCTTGAGATGGTCATCGCCGTCGGCGGCTGTTACATTGAAGAATAATGTAGTATGTAACTATAACTGTTGCTCAATAAACTATCGGGTCTCTGCATATACAACGTTTGTTTTTATTTCATCTTCTTTTTTTCAAGTGTCGGATTTTGCTGAAAGATCCTGTATACCTGAAACATGCAATATATTGGTAAAACGTATTCATTCATATCCTTCTAGAACAACGCTGGGTATGGATTTGAGGTATAAGTACTTAATCGTATCTCGTGCTCATTATGATACACTGTCTTCCCCTGAAGCAGATTGTGCACGATTATGAGTCAATCGTCTCTCAACGGTTTCTATCCTTTCTGGTGATGTTGTGGTTAGGCCAGGTTCAGCCTGGCCATTCATAGATATCACGCTATCTCTTTGAGGTCTGTCGCTACTATTCCTTCTTCCCTCAACCAGGTAGAGTTTCGATAGGCCTGATTGAGAACGTTCCATGTGACTGTAGAATTTTAGGGCCTTGTTCAGTTGAAAGAGCATAATGAAGATAAATCCGGAAGATCTGTGACCTTCATCTGATCTATCAGCCTTATTGTTAGTCACGAACCTCATGATTTTTGCAATGGCTTAGGAAAAAGATAAGATGCAGTTGCGTTGATAAAATCTTCAGGTGTCAGTACAAATCAAATTAAAATTGTTAAATCCAAACATTAAGGCTAGATTTGAAAAAAAATATACATAAGCTAAAACCGATTGTGAAACCAAAATGCGGAAATTTAATAAACCTTTTCAATTACTTAATTATTTCCAGGCTAAAAACTAAAAAAAAATAGTTCCCTAAAGAATATTTGGACTTTGATTTTAAAAAGAAGCAAATTCGAAATACTCTTTAGGGAAATTCAAGTCGACGTAATTGCTATGAAATGTATCGACATGTGGGATAGCTAATAGATAATGCTTAATGAAAGTAAACGCGATGACTAATAAATTATTTGACGCTAGTTCATATTTTAGTACGGAAACACACATTTGATAGAGCCTTTGAAGGTATAAACATCGTTGACAAAGGAATAAACATTGGCTGGTGACTGTAGTTTCCCGCTGCAAAAGATCTATATCCCAAATAATAATAGAAAGAAAGCAGGAAAGAAAATACAATAACAAAAACACTTTTACCATACAAATACCTATATTCTAGACCACTAACTGTACAGAATATTACGAATACCTAGTAAACGGTAACGGTTAACAAATTAATGTAATATACCAGCCTCCGGGTAAATCGAAGTAAACGAAAAAATATATTAGTATAGTAAATAGTGATTGCAAACATTAAAGCTACTCACAGAAACATCATTGAATAAAACATAACAAAATGCCACTACCTTACAAAGTTTTACATACGGAAACTCAAAATTCATGGCACAGACCATAACAAAAATGAGAATAAAATAAGAGTTTCATATTACAAATAAACATCAGCACAGCGTAAACTTTTCCAAGAAGAAAACTAGCGAAAATGAACTTTTTTAACAATTAATATACTTAAGAAATTTCAGAACATCTTTTAAAATGAGAGAACGAAAACATATTCCTACCTGCCTACCGAAAGCTTCGAATCAAGGTGAAAAATATTCAAGAAATTTCATAAGCTAAAACTATCAATCCTTACTTATAAAAAAGATTTAGAATCTATCTATCTATCTATCTATCTATCTATCTATCTATCTATCTATCTATCTATCTATCCAAGTGAATAAAAAACGAAGAAAGTACTAACATAGTTCAAACCATTAATTTTAAACAGTGCTGAGTATAGAAACTGAGCAATGAATATTTATTATATGTTATAGTTTAGAAAAAAAAAATATTAACTAAAATGGACGTCAATATAATTATCCCAACCCGAGGAACCTTTCGGTCAACACTCTTCAAGAGCTATGTCGCCTTTATTACACAGGGTCAATGAAGGACAAAACCCGAGGGATTACTTACAAAAACTGGGGGTCAGATGGAACTCGTTTAAAAATAAACTTTAATCAGTAAATATTAAGAAGTCAGTGGGGTGTAAACATACAATTCCACAAGAGTGAATTAAAAAAGAAATATTGTTACAAACATTCCAGTAATTGCAAGGAGTGAATAAATCGCTCCTTCTTACTGCACAGGCTCGTGCTGCTGGAGTTTTAGGCAAATAGCCTCTAAAACATGAAGATAATGAGCCGATATATATATATATATATATATATATATATATATATATATATATAAAAAGTAGAATTCTTAAAATTTTATAAAGTAAATTCCAATAAAGTCAGAATCCAAAGAGTACTCAATGTGAAAATTTATTGCTAAATTTAACAGAGTATTATAATCAGGAAACAAAAATTATACTTTTTTACAAATTCATTTGTAATACGGTATTTCGCGGCCCCAGCCTCTTTTCAAAACCAAATTCAAACATTTTTAATTTTTGTTTCCTGATTATATACATATATATATATATAATTTATTTGTTTAAAGATTATTTTTAATCTGTATTCAAATATGAGCAAAAGCTCTGTTCTTTTCTAATTAAACAGTATATTTATTTACAACTACTGGCTTGAATAATCAAGTCATCATGTTAGGAAAATATTTATTTTTAAATATATGCCGCAGTTAACCCATTTAGTGAAAAATTCCTAAATAAATTGTATTTATTTACATTACTTAACGAAAAAAGAACAGATATGAATATATTTAAAATATCTGGAAGATGCCTGTTTAAACCATTATTTGTTTCGTGGTGGAGTGGTTAAGACATATAAGATCTAATGACCGTTTCCCCTAGGGGATGCAAGCTCGAATCCTGTCGGAAGACGCATATTTTCCTAAAAGATTCCTCGATTATTCAAGCCTAGCAGATGTAAATAAATATAGTGTTCGATTATTAAAAAAAACAGAACATCTTAAACAGGAATATCCATTAAAAATGATGTTTAACAAAGAAATGAAATATTTCGGTGTTAATGCCTTTCATAAACAGTTCCGTAAAATTTCTCACACACACACACACACACAAACACACACACACACACACAAACACACACACACAATCACACACACACACACACACACACACACACATATATATATATATATATATATATATATCGAGAGAGAGAGAGAGAGAGAGAGAGAGAAATAGATATAATAATAAACAAAAATAAAAAATATCGATAAATATAAAAATAAACAAAAACAAAACATGCAAATAATACAAAAAGAAAATATATAAAAACATTTAAGTTCGACAAAAAACGAAAAATAACACAACCACCAAACGATCTATAAATCTATAAAACGCCTAATCGTGATCCAGGAAAACCATCTTGCAGTAAAACATGCCAAACGGTTAAAAACTTCAAACCAATAAAAGAAGTCAAGACAACATAAAAACCCAACGCAATAAAAAAAAACAATTAATCACTTACTACCTCGCGCGAATACTAAAAAAAAGCAATAAAAATACAAATAAATCAACAAACAACTGCACAATAAAAATAAAATTGAAAAACAAAAGAAAAGTATATCAACCAATCAAAAACAAGTTCACACCATGTTCTTTGTAGACAAGAAAAAACCAGGACTGAACGGCAAACCATTCCTGACGAGGGTGAGCAAAATAACAGCATCCTCACAAAACTTTGAAATCGCTATGAACCTGCTCAGTTAAAGTGATAAACCTTTTGTCATTATCAACGCTTTATATCCATCTCGATATCGAGCACTTTACGAAAAACTCGTTTGCCAAAAGACATTTTATCTTAAACCACTACCTTGGCGCTAAACATTATGACAATTAATCACTATATATATATATATAGTCATCCGCAGACAGATCTGTTTCGCTGTATCACAGCTCATCAGTACGGTTAGACTCCGACCGCTTCCTAACCCAGGATTGAAACCCGACCGAAATGGGCGCCAGTCGGTGATTCTACCTCTGGGCCACGAGCGTCCGGTAGAAGAACGTAGACTTTTTAGCGCGCATATTATTATACACGCCCAATAGCTACAGTGCTATAATTCATTGTTGAATGATGCGTATATGCCGGAGTAGCTACTGTTTTCCAGGCATATATATAAACAGAGACTTGTGCCCACAGAAATAACAAATAAACTTAAAGTAGACGTCTTAATGTAGACCTTAGGATCTATTCAGCCAATACATATTAATGATATACAGGACACGAAAATTACATTTCGATGTCTTCTGGCGATTTACAATAATTTATTGTAAATCGCTTGAAAACACCAAAAGGTAGAAATCTGTTTCCAAATTATATATATATATATATATATGTGTGTGTGTGTGTGTGTGTGTGTGTGTGTGTGTGTGTGTATAAAAGGCAATCTCTGTGTCTGTGTGTGACTGCAATCTATGCAACCTTACATTTTTTAAGCTCCGTCATTCAAAATTTCTAGGGACACATATCTGCAGGGAAGCCAGGTCGACACATACTTTTGAGTTTAAGATCAGCAATTTTCCCTTTCGCACTTTTTGGCCAATGGAGCCGATTGTTTATATTTGCTCCGTAAAGCATCTAAGATCTAAGATGGTTGCTAGATTACGTCACAGAAGTCAAATCAGAAGAGTCAAACGCGATTTTGAAAAAATGATCCTTTATATTTAATTTATATTCCGACGTTTTAATAATTCATTTAGTTAACAAAAAAGATTTGAATATTTTTCCCCGTAATTTTGAAATAAAAGAAATATTTTTAAAAGAAGTGTTTTTTCAAACAAAAAAAGTGAAAAAAAAGTGCCAATGGTTAATTTAAATATTTGTCTTTTTTTTTAGATTTAATATATTTCATACTTCAGAAAAAAAAAAAAAAAAAAAAAACTTTGTTTTCGCTAAATATTTCAAGCAGGGAATCAACTGTCTGTAATTCGTGTGGCATTAATGTAACTTTTTCCTCTAAAATTAAATGTCTACATTTTTAAATATTCTTTGAAAATTTCTGAAATTCATTTAGTCAACAAAGAAATGTAAATATTTTCCCCCGTAATTTTGAAACAAAAACAAACGCAATGTTGTTTACCATGTCACACAAAACATCAACTCACGTTTACGCAAAACAAAAGAAATTGATTTTTTAATGGAATTTTTTAACAATTTTTAAACAACAATATTATATATAAATATTTCTTTTTATATAACTCAGTATTAAAGTGAGGCGGTGACTACAAGCGCTTGGAAATCGCAAAACGCTGCATTAATCATCTAATTAAAAAATGTTCTGAGTTGCACGGGCAACGCCGGGTTATGATGTGAGTATATATATATATATATATATATATATATATATATATGGGAGAAGATCATATATACATTTTATGTACCACAAAAATGTTAATAAAGACAAAATTGGAAACGTGTTACGCGTTTCGCTTTTTCAGATCTAAAGAAATGCTTCCGCTGAGATAACTGCACTTATTTTGAACTATTATGTGAGAACGTATTTGAAGCCGACTGTTATTTTTCCTTCTGCTTATGTTTCAGAGAAAAAGCCCAGGTCTATATTTAAAAATTAACTTTCAAATATTTTCAAGTACGGTGTCCTATACAACCTAATCATTGCTCTATTTCTATATTGAGCACTGGTGTAAATTAATGTTTTGTACGTTGTTAATACTTTCTTCGTTCTTTATTCACTTGTATATATATATATATATATATATATAGAGAGAGAGAGAGAGAGAGAGAGAGAGACAGACAGATAGATAGATAGATAGATAGATAGATTCTAAAATTTTTAAGTAACTATTAACAGTTTTAGATTATGAAATTTCTTTAATATATTTTCACCTTGATTGGAGGCTTTCGATAGGAATATATATGTACTTAAAAATCTGCCGGATTTTACCGATACATATAAATGCTGTTTGAATATACTCAAAACCTTATTTCAGTAGATCATTTCTGCTAAGTACGTAGTATGACTGACATCAATTATAGAGTGAATCCATTTCCAAAAACAGAATTTTGAAAGAAGCATATTCAGTAAATGTGAGAATATATCACACGATGCCATTCAGATTGTGTGCACTCTCATTGGCTAACTATTCTGCTCAATTAGATATCAGTCAGTTAAGTGTCATATCCGATACATGTTTGGTCGATCATGTCTCGAAAGAGACATGACTGACTCGGCAGAAGATTTTCCCGCAGCAGGTTGCCATTACATTCTGCGGTAGACTGGTTGCCAACCAAATCTATATAACCCGATCTGTTCTGCTATTCAACCTATAGTACGATGGAGAGGAGATGGATTATATTTATATTATTATATTAATAAGTAGTAATTAGTGGGGGATGAGTTTATTAATTCATAACAATTCAAAATTGATCCCCTATTTTATGTCCAGTAGCAGCTTTATTTATGTTTCCCACTCTTATATTCAATCAGTCAGTTAAGCGCCATAACTGATATATATATATATATATATATATATAGTCATCCGCAGACAGATCTGTTTCGCTGTATCACAGCTCATCAGTACGGTTCTATAACCTTGGTCAGTAACCAGTCTACCGCAGAAAGCAATGGCAACCTACTGCGGGATAATCTTCTGCCCAGTTAGTCATGTCTCTTTCGAGACATGATCGCCCAAGCGTGTATCATGTATGACACTTAACTGACTGACTGAATGTAATAGTTAGAGACATGATTAAGGCTGCTGCTTGTCATAAAATGGGGGATCGTTTTTATATTGTTAAGAACTAATAAACTGATCCCCCACTAATTACTACTTAATAATATGTTACATCTCTTTCCTCTCTAGTTATGAGTCCAATAACAGGACTGATTGTGTTCTATAGCCTTGTCTGGCAACCAGTCTACTGCATAAAGCAATGGCAACCTACTGCGGGATAATCTTCTGCCCAGTCAGTCATGTCTCTTTCGAGACATGATGGCCCAAGCGTGTATGGCACTGTACTGACTGACCCTCATTCACTTCCTATAAAGTCTTCATCTTTGTTGTTTCCTATCACAACGTTTCAGTATTTGTGTACTTCTTCAGTTTTCTGTCGATGAGGTTAAGTTTCAGAGAATTTCAGAATTAATTTAATCTTCGGGATTATCTTTTCTTGTCCAGTTGTCCATTTGTCCGTGATAAGTATATATCGTTTTTAATCTTTTTTTCTTTTTTTTTAATCTCCAAGTTATTGCCTACGATGTTTTTAGTTAATCTGAGTCTGTATTAATCAGTCCAGGAATTCGATTCACAATTATTATTACTCCAAATTCAAGAACCATTTAACCATTTCGGTAGAGATTTTCTGTTGCGTTGCCCGGTATTTTCCGGAATGGTTTCCATCAGTCATTCCCGTTACACACCTAACGCAAAAGATGACAAACCTCCCTACAATTCCAGAAATAAAACGTCTTATCTATTTGGCTGACTATAATTTGAATCCTTCCTCGTCACATCACCTTTCTACGTTGATGATCAAAATCATTAGCACAGTCATCAGTATAAACAAAAGAGCTCAAGTTACAAACTGGAGATCTAGCAAGTGTAAAAATTTACATGTCTGAAAATGTCTTAACAGAAAAGAGAAACTGTAACAACGATATCCAAACATGCTCTGGACGAACGTAATTCGGGATCAAATTGTTAGAAGCAAAGAAAAAGTGCTTGATTCCTATGAGATATCCGTCCTATTATATGGCAGTGTGTAACACTATTTCTGCATATGAAAAAATGTAATCCTTAGTTTAATACGACGGAGCGAAAGAAATTATTACTGGTGGTATTGTTGAGTTTGCAGTTTATTGTAAATCACAATATGATTCGAAGTTGACAGATTTGTTGCACAATCTTGTAAAATCTGAAAAACAGAAAATCTAGCTGAAAATTAAAGAGAACAGAAACGAAAAATATATTTTTGCATTGATTATTCAAAAGTCGATCAGAGGCTTTTCAGCCGGTAGAAGTGAAAAATAGAGATATTCAAAACAAGACTGTCAGGACTTTTGATGTGGTTAGGGTAATGTCAGATCCTTGGTTCCCAAATATGCTGGGAAATATTTGAAAATTTGAAAACCTAAAATGATGTAATCAAGAAGATGAAGAGAAATTTCACCAGAGAAAACTATTTTTATCGCATTGGTTGAATCAACCGCGAAATATGTAGGTGGAAATAATCTAATTGGTCAAAGATTTGATTTGCATAGATACATAGGATCCATCCAGCACCTCCCAAAAGAATTTGGGACAAGTATAAAAATCGGACCCCGAGTAGCCAAGTCAGTTTCAAAGCTGCCTAGTGAAACAGACCAAACGAACTTACTACCACCGTCCGGACCCCCAGCCTTCCGCTATACATCGGCTATTTCCATAAAGCTTCGGTAAAGATCCCTGAAAGATCTGTTTGTTTTAAAAGTAATTGGGAAAATTGAAAGCTCTGATTATTCTAAAGGATAACTTTCGCTCCATTGTGAAAATTGAATTTGACAATTGGACATTCTACTTTTGTTGCTAATTATTTTTTATATAGATAAAGATTTTTCCGTCTTTATTTTTATTTATTTATTTTATTTTTTTGGTGCCGTGTTTTATTTTCTCAACACAAGTGTACACGTGTGTCCGGTCTGATTTGAGGTGATAGAGAAAAGGCTACCGGGTTTCAACGTGTCTTTTCTTAGCTCAAAATACACAGCGTGGGTAGGAAAGTCTTGACGTCTTGAGATCCAGCTACTTTGACGAGGCCATCATCACGATTAGCAACCCGAGAGCGTCGTCATAATTGGTGCCCTGTTCGACAATATCAACCATGACTCAGGTTCTTGTCATCATCATTGACGTCCGTGATCGTTTAGGGGTTAGTCAGCGAGCCAGCCGGGGACAAAGTGTCACAAGTGAGTACTAGATAATCCTCTCAAGGAGAAAGAGAAAACTTAAATGTGGTTCAACAGATGCTGAGTATTAGATAAACAAAGCGAGAAAGAGGTCTGAAAGAAAGTGGATAGTTGGTTGTTTTGTTTTTATGGCATATCAACGTCGGCGGGTCATTTATTGCAACTAAATTTTTATTTATTTATTGCTGGTAATACCTTTTTCTTTCAACAATTTATTGTTGTTTTTATATAGATTTTGTGTCTAGTAATACTTTTTACTTTTCGAGTATCAAGATTCATTGTGACTTGTTATAAAGAGCAGAGTCCCCAAGTTCTGCCCTGTTATTTAATCCATAACTGGAGGGAAAGGATGGATTAATACCTTTCCTAAGGGGACCAGTGCTCAAGTGAATGCACCGATTTCTCTTTCTGAGCCGATATCCACAGCACCACAACGCACATCCGTCACTATACCCTTACAATACCTGGTATTCCCAAGCAGTCACCCATCTAAGTACTGACCAAGCTCAACGTTGCTTAACTTCGGTGATCGAGCGAGAACCGGTGTATACAACGTGATACGGCCGTAAGCATGCACATCCGTCACTAAACACTTACAGCATCTGATATTCCCAAACGGTCACCCATCTAAGTACTGACCAGGTTCAACGTTGCTTAACTTTGGTGATCGAGCGAGAACCGGTGTATTCAACGTGATACGGCCGTAAGCATGCACATCCGTCACTAAACTTTTACAGCATCTGATATTCCCAAACGGTCACCCATCTAAGTACTGACCAGGCTCAACGTTGCTTAACTTTGGTGATCGAGCGAGAGCCGGTGTATTCAACGTGATATGGCCGTAAGCATGCGCATCCATCGCTAAAGGCTTACAGAGCCTGGTATTCCCAAGCGGTCACCCATCTAAGTCCTTAGGCTTAACTGAAAGAAAATGCAAACCGAAAGAAAACTTCTACTCAGAATCAGAAAAATACTGCTAAATTTCCTTGAACACATGACGAGGAAGGAGGGTCTGGAGAACTTAAACCTCATAAGGTATATTGTGATGTTTTCGTTGTGCTGAACGAAGATATCACAAGCAAGAAACACTGTCGTTTGTAGTCGACAATGTCTTAGTGGAATCTGTTGTAGCATATAATATTTGATAACGGCCAGCAGTCTTGTAGATGTCTACTGACAATGTTGTAACTGTCACATGACTGATATGTAATTTCGCCGATTTTTTTTTATAATCAAATCAACCTAAGCAAGGTGGTCTATTGCCGCTGGTGCGCAGGAGGTTACATAGGAGGAAGGTTATGAGAAAGAGTGATAGGTTATAGGGGGTGTCAGGAAGTGGGTAAGAGAAGGGTTAAGATACTGAGAGTGGAGTGGAAGGAGTATGAGAGAGAAGATGCAGGTTAGCAAGATAGGAGTTGACTACTGACTTTACACTTAAACTCATAGAAGGCCAGTATGTCTGTCAAATGCTTTGCAGATATCTAGGGAAACAGCTCGTGCTTCGCGGTTCTTATCGAGAGCCTGGTATATATACTCTGTGATGGTCGTTAGCATATCCGCAGTAGACTTGGTGAAGCGGAAAACGTACTGGTTTATTGGAGAATAGGCTGTGGACTAAGAGATGTTGGACCACTTCAGTATTGATATTAGCCTCGAACACGTTGCCAAAAATCGGTAGGAGTCTGATAGGGGAACAATTAGAAGTGTCTGAGGATTCTCCAAAGTTTTTAACTACAGGAACCACAGTGGAAGGCTTCCAGTAGGCGGGTATTAGTTGTAGAGTTTAGAGAGGAAAAAGGGGAGTTCAAGGGCACTTTTATTCACGACAAATTTATTCAGGGTCACGCTTAGAAATAATGTGGGAGACCAGCAGATTTGAACGTCACTCAGTTGAGCCTCAGTTCTAGGTGGGACGTTGGTTGCGGATAACCCAGACGAATCAAATGTTAAGTTGGTAGAGAATCTGCAAGAAAAAAAATGACTCAGCATTGTCTGCTGTACATGTGAGGAACTCAGATTTATTGATTAAGGAACGGGCTTGAGGATTGCTGTCGTTTAAAACAATTTTACAAAAACGCCAGGACTTAAATTACGGAATGCTATACGCTGCTTCATTCTGTCGGCAAACAACAGCTTAGTATCATTTAGGATCCTCTTGCACTCATTATGAGCCGAGGAAAAACGCGCTTATTATTACCGTTAGACGCGTGGCTCCGATAAAGCCGGAAGAAGTGATTCCTGTGGGCAAGAGCAGCCAAGCAAACAGAGGAGAGCTAGTAGGAATAATGGGGTTTAAGTCGTAACTTCCTAGCTAGCATGAAAGCATTGATACCAGCTTTAACACGAAAGGAGACTTATGGCATGAACACTAGCAAGATCTGTGAAAGAACTTGGCGTGGTAGGCATTAAAGTCTCCAAACACAAGTATATGAGCGAACGGCTGGGAGGAAATGGTCTTATCTCTATTGTTCGAGTTGCTATCAAGTACGGAACAGTAAGGAAATGAAGTGGGGAAATAGAGAATGAAAAGATAGCTAACCGACCTTACTAAAGAGATACGGAGACATATTAGGAATGATCTGGTAACTCAGGAGAAATCGCCCTAGCTAGTGGGAGATATTCGCTTACATAAAAGCCAATTCCACGAATAGGAATATTGGAAAAGTTCCTAAAGAGGGGAAGGTAAACAGGCATATTAAAATCAAATGGTGGAGTAAAGGAATCAAGGTTAGTTTCACAGAGAGATAAGATGTCTGATGAGTGTACGTAGAGGAAGGATTCTATGATGCAAAAGTCGGTACGGATACCGCGGATGTTCGAGAAAGAGATGTTAACAGGTTTAGGTGATTTTGCTTTCGCTGGTTTAGTTTAAATTTTTACTTTGTGTGACGTCATAATTAGATATTTTTTTGGTAAGGTGAGGTTTCGAGTACTAGTATCACTCAGTTGCTAAATACAAAATGTGCAGGAAAGAAACTGACACAGACGGAGGAATAATGTGGCCTCAGGGTTGTCGCAGGAGGCACTTCACAGGGACACCCAATTATGTGCGATTTGGCTCTAAAAAAAACCCCAGATATTTAAATGTTCATCAGATTAACACTCAAGACGCTACGCAAGAGTTCAGGCAACTACTACCAGTCGGAAGCAGCCACCAGAACACAGCCAACCCGGTACCCTCTTAATGAAGAGACGGTGCAACTATTAACAAAAGCTACGAAAAGCTTCCCACAACACTACTATTAAGATCTGAGGAGAGGAAAGATACCGGGAACCCATTCCAAACCGTCTTTCTTCATTATGTGTTTTAGATATTTCAGCTCGCTTTTTCTAATATTCTTCTTTACAACATGGCCGATCCTGATTCTCCAGAAGCTTCCGGCAGTTTTACTCGTTTTTCTAAGCATTCCACACTTTCCATTATCCATTCAGACAAGATCTTCACGTAGTTGGTTCCCTTCTTTTAACTATTTCCCCAGCTTTCAATATACCCTATAAGGATTAACATCTCGAAGCCGTTCTTCCTCATTTTGTATCCAAGACAATCCTGATATGCTTTTCTTTGCACAATTCTGAGTATCACTGTTCTTTTAAAATGTCATTGTCTTCAAGACTTCTGTTGTATCGTGGAATGAAGAGATGCACAGTGAAATGTAGATAAACTACTTTATTATTAGCGTGGTACAACCAAATCGTATATACAATATTTACAGTCTCTCGCAGTAGTTGATGTTACTTCACGAACTCCGTGATAATAACAACAGCCCGTGCTAAACGCACATTGTCTTTTATACATCAGGTCGACCGGATGTTACATGGTATGAGCCACGACACAACATGGTTAAATAACAGGATAGACTGGGCTCATTTTGTGCCCAAGACATTCCAGATATCTCTTGCTTTTCACGTTTCTGAGTATCACTGTCCTTTTTAATGCCATTGTCTCCAAGACTTATGTTGTATCGTGAAATGAAGAGATACACAGTAAAATGTAGATAAACTACTTTATTACTAGAGTGGTACAACCAAGAGGTATATAAAATATTTAAATTCTCATGCAGTATCAGGCGTTACGTCACGAAGTCCGTGATAATGACAACACCACGTGCTAAACGCACATTGTCTTTTATACATCCGAGCAATTTGATGTCTCATAGTACGATCCACGACACAACAAGTTCCTATTTTCTCACATACTATGTCCATGGAATTCTTTTATAGAACCACCCTTTTCTTGCTTCCAGTTTCATTTTCATCTGTGGAGAGATCTCCCAGTATTCATTGGTATATAAGAGCATTGACATCACATATCAAAGCAGGCGTATTTGCTTTGTCTTTTAAGATGTTCTCTTTTTCTTTGTACTTTGTTTAGTTTTGAACTGCAACATTCTATCCGGTTTTTGGTGATGCATTTACGCTTCCTCGATATTAAAACTTATGTACTTGTTTCCTGCTGACAACGCCAATTCTTAACTCGCATTGTCGCCATTTTCGTTTCCGTATTCTTGTAGTTGATGTTTATGTTACTTTCTTTTCATACCCTGTCTTGGAGGTGCTGTAGTTTACTTTCCGAGTCGGTTATCAACACAATGTCCTCTGTATGTCATATATTGTAAAGATTATTTCCAGCGATAATAAAACCCGGCGTCATGGTTCGTTCTCGGTTGCCCTGGGTCTCCAAGCTACTACATAAAATGGAATCAACACAACAGACGATTTCGGTTTCTTATTAAGCTTATATTCTAAAAGGCAGCGTGAGGAATGACATCACGGTAAAGCATGTTGCACGTTGGCTCAACATCCCTTAACGAGTGGTTTTAGTTGACAGCTCAATCTATGTGCTGGAAGTGTATCGATACAGCAAGTTATACCGATCCTATGTTGAATTTAGTCTTGTGTCCCAAACCCAGACAAATGGTATTCATTATTGTCAGAATATCACGTATACGAGTTACTCCGATCAGTTATTGAGCATTCTGGTCCAGTTTCATTTTGCTTCTTTTTTCTTTAATATAACCTCATTGCTTTCATGCCCCGTCTGGTGTAAACTCAACATTATTTTGTAGGAACGATATTTCTGTAAGTTCGTGTCTTCTCTTCATCTTTAAGGAAACTCTCCGGCATTTACTGTCGTAAAGGTGAACTTATGTTGCTTAGAAGTTCAATTTACGTTTATATGTTGTTTAATATCAGTGTATTTTTTAATCATATAACCCCAAGCCAGGCATTCTACTGTCACTGTTGCGCAGGGGGTTACATAGTGGAAAGTGATGTGAAAGAGGGGTTAGTTATAGGAAATAGGAGGAGGGTGATAGACGGATAAGAATACCGAGGATTAGGGTGGAGTAGATTGAAAAAGAGCTTGAGAGAATGGATGCGAGTTAGTGAGATAGGAGATGTCCATTGACCTTACATTTAAATTCCTGGCGATTGTAGCTATCGGGGAAGGGAATTCAACAGGGGGGAGTTCGTGAAAAGAAGCTGTTAGACTAGAAATTGCGGTTACATTTTATCGATTTCACTGTAAAAGGGTGGGACCTAGTTGCTAATCTAGTTGCTCGTAAAGAATGAAAATGTGTTTTGCTTCCTTTCATTTTACAATTCAGTTATTTCGGAAGACTGGCAAAAAAATGTTTCTTTGATACGCCAAATTATGCAATTTTATTCAGCTTCAAATAATTCTCTTCTGGAAATCTGACGAAAAGCTTCTTTTTTATGTTACATGAAAATTGCTCAAATTATAGATAGCCTGAAAAAGAATAAAGCTTACAAAAAAAGTGAATAAAGGACTTTGCCAAAAAAAAATCAAATTCAAAATCAGTAATGACATAAAAATAAAGAAAAGAAAAATATAAAAAAGTATTAAAAAAAATTCAATTTGAAAAATAAAAAAGTTATCAAAAACTACCAAAATTTTATATATATATATATATATATATATATATATATATATATACACTAGCAGTATAGCCAGGTGTTGCTGGGGTGTAATGAAAGCTTTAAAACTAATCCATGGTCCTGGACCTCAGACTCTTCGGACGTTGGCAGGAAAGACTAAAAAGCAATAGTTGTTTCCAGTTAAAGCGAAACCGTAGACTGAAAGAAAAATGAATGGATGTAAGTCAAATTTTGATTTCCTGGTATCTATATGAAATAAGTTTTTTTCGTCGTAAACTAAATTTATAAGCAAAGTAAGTTTTCTGAGTAAATGGTATCATGGCTGAGACTAAGAACTACAATTATACCTACTTAGAGCCAAATCGAAGCAAAAACTAAAATAAAAGGGCTGAAAAGACATACATACAGGCAGATAAACAGACACATACACAAACATCTTGCCTTTTATATATATATATATATATATATATATATTATCGATTTTCTGCATTATTGCAATAACTGCAACCTTGAAACTTCTGAATATCCTTTCTTATGTCTTTGTCTATGTGTGTTTCAAATTTGATTAAAATCAGACCACTCCCTCTATAACCCGATTTTTCGAGTATCGATTTTCGATATTTATGGGTATTTCGACACAAAACCTAGCTAAGAACACTCGCAGACGCTTATAGTACAACTGTGTAAATTTTCGAGAAAATCAGTTCAGCCGATTCGGAGTCTATAGGTAACGGACACACACACACAGGCACACACACACACACATACACAGACAGAGACAAAGTTCCATTTATAAATATGTTTATATATAACTAAATTTAATAAAGGAGAATCTGTTATATGATAGGTCCCGACTTAGCAGCTCGACTTCAGCCATTTTCTCACCGGTGGCATGTGGCTTCTCTTTGTCTATTCTATGAATATTTTCATGGCTTCTGCTCCGACGAACTTAAGTCACTAGTGCTCACACCACTATAATTTACTCGTATCAACCAAACGCAGCCGACAATTCTACTCCAACACCTTCTTTTTTCGCACTTCCCGCCTGTGTAACTCTCTTCCATATACTTACTTTCCTGACGGCCACAACCTCCAGGAATTTTAAATGCAATGTCAATACCCATCTCTTAATCACTTGACTCCAGTTCTTTCTACATCACCCTGTATATATTTTCCTTTCTCTCTACCTTCGCAAATGTCTTCATTCCTAGGTTCACATCTTTCTCTTGCCCTTTCTCTGAAATCCCCTGTAAATGGTTCCTCGTTCTCTTCTCTCTCAACCTGTCTAAACTTTTACTCTCTTTTGCAGTCCCCTGTGCATCAGTGGCCGTACTGCCTTGCTTCGAGTGAAACGATTAAAAAGAAACCTATGGCAACTAAACTCGCTTTCGCTACTAGCATCTTATTGCGTGTTGTCAACATACAAACAAACATAATTTAAACCATGCAGAATTTCAGTAGAACGAAACCGTCAGGTAGTTATTTTTTTAATTCAGGTTTCTTTCATTATCAATTTGTCTCTCTTTTACCCACTCTTTCCTTTTCGAATTCACGTTCTTCAAATCAATACACATCACCAAAAGAATGACGTGCATTTATAGAAATATCATTTAAATCACAGCAATATCAGTGTATATGTTTAGTAATATTCAAAACAGTATTTCTGCCCATTATAATAATGCTTAAGAAATTTTTAGCTCTGAAAGAAGTGGAAATTTACCATATCTAATCCAAAAAGAATCTAATATTAATTATGCAGTCTTTTAATCGAAGTCTTTACACCCGAAAATTACATTTTTAAAACCGCAAATAACTATTGATAATAGTTAGGCATCCTGGTGCAATGAATATCAGCTCGCAACGATAAATCGGAGAACCGTGTTCGAATTTCAGTTGAAATCGGTGGATTCTTTTACGCGGAAATACCCTTGGCAAAATAATTAATCCGTCTTTTCTCCTTCTAGCTATGAATTAAATGACAAATCGAGTTCTATAGCCTTGGTTGGCAAACAGTCTACCGCAAAAAGTAATTGCAACCTACTGCGGGAAAATCATCTGTCCACTCAGTCATTTCGTATTCGAGACATGATCGCCCAAGCGTTTACCACCTATGGCACTTAACTGTCTGACTGATAAGAATTTATTCTTTGGATCTTTGTGAGTCAGTGGGCATGTAAAGATTTTATATAATGTACAGAAAATTTTGAGGTTAATTAATTTATAATTGATAAATCAATTTATACGTTGTTTGCTGTTTTTGTCTTATGGCGTATCAACTTCGGCGGGTCATTTATTGCCAACTAAATTTTATTTATTTATTGCTGGTAATACCTTCTCCTTTCAATAATTTATTGTTGTTTTTTATATAGGTTTTGTGCCTAGTAATACTTTTTTTTTCTTTTCAAGTACCAAGATTCATTAGGATTTGTTTTTAAGGGCAGGGTCCCAAAGTCCTACCCTGTTATTTAACCCATAACTGGAGGGAAGAGACGGTTTATACCTTTCCCAAGGGTACCAGTGCTTAAGTGAATGCAGGGTATCATTTGGAATTCGAACTCGGCTCACTGATTTTTCTTTCCGAGCCGATATCCACTGCACTACAGCGTACATCCGTCACTAAACGCTTACAGCATTTGGTATTCCCAAGCAGTCAACCTTCTAAGTACTGACCAGGCTCACCGTTGCTTAACTTCGGTGATGGACCGAGAACCGGTGTATTCAACGTGATATGGCCGTAAGCCTTAATTTATACAATGCAGGAGAAATTTTACATCAGGATCATTTAAACATTTTTTAAATTTTTAGCATTCCTATTCATTTCATCCCAAATATGACGATAAATTCAATGTGACGGAAGCAGGTAGAGTCAGTCAGTTAAGTGCCATACGTGAAACATGACTGACTGGACAAATGATTATCCCGCAGTTGGTTACCATTAATTTCTGTGGTAGACTGGTTGCCAGCCAAGGCTATAGAACCCAATCTGTCCTGTTATATAACCCATAATTGGAAGGGAAGAGACTGGTTAATATCTTTACCAAGGGTAGTTGCGCGTAAGTGAAAGCAATGGGTTCAACTGGAATTCGAACGCGTCTCCCCGATTTCTCGTTCCGAGCCGATATACACTGCACCACAACTTACATCCAGAGTAAGTAAGAGTAAAAGTAAAAGAAAATAAATATAATGAGTGAGAACTATTAGAAGAATGTTTTATTCGTTAAATTAAATAGACATTATTATATCCGTGATATGATAACACCGTATTCCACGGAATAAACCGAATGTCTGGAAGGAAAATTGATAACAAACATACTTAATTCTCACAGAAAGTTTATATCCTGATTAATTTCATACACAATTTGGTCTACACATTAACAGTTTAGTGTATCGCGGCATCAAATAATTTTCTTAACATATACTGTCAAATATAAGAGACAATGAATGTCTATTATGTTTAATCATGAGCCGTTCTAAACGTCGTATTTTTGCTTTAATTTCAGTTGAAAATAAAGACAAAAATTCTGCAAAATTTGGATAATTTTTTAAGTTGTTTCTAAGCTTTCAGCTCACATTAGCCAACTTCAGAGAGATTATTAAGACGGTAACATAATAACAACCACCATCAGCGACGATTTTATTATGTGTTGACATAAAACTCCGCTAGGCAACGGCAATAGTTACCAACAATAACAAATATTTACAGTTGTAGCACGTATAGAAAAACGTAACATATTTCTACATAGCAAGCAGAGTGAAAGCAAAACGAAAATATGTGATTTTACATATAATATGGGGATTCTTTTGTTTCTGGAGAAGCAATGTTAATGACACTAGATTCAAGCGCACAGGATTCTTCTACTAGGTAAAAAAAATGAGAACATTTTGCCAAAAGGATAGTATAACTTTTCTCCAAATTGAGGACTGCTAGTCGAAAATAGTTTCTATATCTGGGCAAAATACATTCCCAAAGTGAAACGGCGCCATGTGCAGGTAAGCTGCTGAGGGAGACAGATTTTAATTCAGCCCGAGATGGACTAAAAATCGACTGCTTCGTCTGACTCCTGTAAATCGAATGAAATTGACTGCCACTTTCTTCACTGTATTGAGAGAAAACACTAAGCAGCCATCAAGTAACCCACGTTACTATCTCGACTAAAAGTGAGATAATCGAATTTTCTAACATCATGACATTATTTAAGGAGAATAATAAAAGAACGAAAATTAGCGATTAATACCGATGATGAAAACTGACATTACATTTAAATATTTTTGCGGACCAAAATAAATAAAACAAAAAGCGCGAGAGAAAAATAATTTGAGATAGAATTTACATCTATCCATTTCAATTATAAAATGATATCACCTAACTGACAATCTAGTCAGTCAATCAGTTAAATGCCATACGTGATACACGCTTTGGGCGATCATGTCTCAAAAGAGACATGACTGACTGGGCAGAAGATTTTTTATCCTGCTCTTTAAACTATAGCTGAATGGAAGAAGAGATGTATTGTATTAATCAGTAGTAATTAGTGGGGAATCAGTTTATTACTTTATAACTATGGAAAACCGATCCCCCACTTTATGCCCAGTAGAAGACTTAATCATGTTTCGAACTATTATATTCAGTCAGTCAGTGAAGTACCATACGTGATACACGCTTTGGGCGATCATGTCTCCAAAGAGACATGACTGACTGGGCAGAAAATTATCCCGCAGTAAATTGCCATTTGTTTCTGCAGTAGACCAGTTGCCAGCCAAGGCTATAAGACCAAATCTGTCCTGTTATTTGACTCATAGCTAGAGGGGAAAGATATGTATGATATTATTAAGTAGTAATTAGTGGGGGATCAGTTTATTACTTCATAACTATATAGAACTGATTCCCCACTTTATGCTCAGTAGATATCTGAATCATGTTTTTAACTATTATATTCAGTCAGTCAGTTAAGTGCCATATGTGAGACACGCTTTGGGTGATCATGTCTCGTAAGAGATATGACTGGGCAAATGATTTTCCCTTTTAACTATCTTGTAGATGATTTCTTTCTTTATGTTAACATGACTGATGCTAACCTCTACGATATTTACTCACTGTATTTTCTGAGACATCGTTGACATTAAGTGGAAAAATTATATAAATTGAAAGGTTTTTAAGAATAAAAATTCCTTCATTGTCTCGTGGTACACAATTTGAATATTGCTCTCAAACCTGGTCTGGTTTTTCTGCTCTGTATTTCGGAAATTCTGATAAAATACAAAAAGGGACTGCAACTTTAATGGTTCTGATCTAGCATCTCAAATTTTCCGTTGGTGTAACGTATTATCCTGAGTTTTCTGTTGACATCGTAATTATTTTGATAGGATTTTCTTTTTATTAACTTGGTTTTATACATTTAACTATGCTATTAGAACGACGGTAATCTTACAGATAAAATTGCTTGATGTACCCTCAAGTCCTATGTTAAAAGATTCTTCCCTTTTCTGGATTTCAACTTCAAATTTTACTTCATGAATGCTTATGCAATCACAATCGTTATTTTCTGTCGTTTGCCCTGTTCTTTTATTACGCTCTCTCCTGAATAATGTCTTTTTTAATATTGACCCACACTCAATATATATATATATATATATATATATATGAACCTGTATCACTTAAAAAGAGAGGAAACTAGCGTTCAGCCTAGAACGCCTTCCTAACTTGGCGGCGAAGAACAGTCGGTCAAAATAATAATTTATTGCCTTTATTTTTAACCCTCTAGGGCCATTCGTATCATTTTTGATACAGTATGAAAACAAGCCTTGAAAGAAATATTTTCCTGAAAAATTTTTTAACAGAAATATTTTATAAATTTCAAATGAAAGCAGTACTGACTGCTCAGTCAATGAATACCAAATGTTTCCTTATAGGGAAATACCAAATGTTTCCTTATAGGGAAATACTGTATCAAATATGATACGAATGGCCCTAGAGGGTTAACGGCCCATTGGCCTCTATTTTTACTTGGAGATTTATGTTAGTTTAACCCTCTAGGGCCATTCGTATCATATTTGATACAGTATGAAAACAAGCCTTGAAAGAAATATTTTCCTGAAAAATTTTTTAACAGAAATATTTTATAAATTTCAAATGAAAGCAGTACTGACTGCTCAGTCAATGAATACCAAATGTTTCCTTATAGGGAAATACCAAATATTTCCTTATAGGGAAATACTGTATCAAATATGATACGAATGGCCCTAGAGGTTTAAACTAATTTATTTGCAGTCAATAAATTTTGCTTCATCTGACCAACTGCTCTATGTGGCCAGATTGGTGAAGGGTGTCGGGATTAATTTTTGTTTTATTTGATGAACATAGAAGAATGACGTACTAGAATCATTTAATTAACATTCCTAACTTGAATTTCTATCTGATATTTTTTAAATTATTTTACCTTAAGCAAGACAGGACCGCCATTGGTGCGCAGTGTGTTTTCAGTAAGAGAAAAAACAAAGTACAAGGGATGTCGAAGAAAGAGAAGAGAACCAAGGGAATCAAAGAGTTAGAGGATGGTAATTACTGTTGCATTCAAACTTTTGGAGATTGTAGCTATCAGGGAAGCAAACGAACAGAACCACAAACGGTAAGTTCGAAAAAAGAAACTGTTAAAGGCGGTTACAATTAACTATTTCGACGGTAAAAGGGTAGGACCTTGATTTCAGTCTAGTAGCACCTGTAAATACTTATCTAAATATCGACGTAACTTGAAATTGTGTGATTAATTTTGAAAATAATATAGCTAAGTAAAATCTGCAAGGTGTATTTTAGCGCAAATTCTAAGCAAAATTAAAGAGAAGACAAACTATTTGTTCATACTTTTATGTAGATAACACGCTCCACATCATGAAAATAATTTAACAGCATCACTGGTACAGTTACTTATATTTCGTGTTACTGTCTACTTCATTAAAGCGACATCAGATCTAAAAAAAATATATATATAAAGATAATATTTGATTATGAATTTGCAATCTGTGATCACTATCTTCTGGATAGATCTTACAGAATGCGGTGATCTGTTGTTTTTAATTTGAAGGAATGTAAATTCATTGTCGACTCCGAATCTCCAAAGGATATAGAGATGGTAACCTCTCTTGGCAGTTGTCGCGATCGATGTGTCCGAAATTCGCTGATTCTTGCCTGATAAAAAAGGATATTTATGTTTTACAGACGACGCAGAAGAATTTGATAAGATCTCAATGATCTATTTGAATTAGTAGGAATGCTTACTTTATTCAGGAAAGATATTAGGATATTCTGTAATATTTTCTTCGTACAAACAGTCTGTATTCCGAAAAAATGATTACGTAGAAAGTTGTTAAAGAAAAGAATGCGTATACTCACCAGATGTATTTAACCTATCCAGAGATACGATGTTACGAGTCTGCAGGATTGTTTTTCAACTGGATAGAAATAGTGCGTACAAACTCAACAACATAAGATGCAAATGGAACCGTACATATGACAGACAGAAAGAAAACTGTAAATGCTTCTAGACAAGGTAGTAAATAAAAGCAAGACGAAAGGTGATTTTCTAAGCGCAGATTAGATGTGGCACAAAACCGAAAGTATAAGACACCCAGTGAGGATCGAACTCACTACTCAATTGTAATGGTTCTAGCAAAACAAGCTTGCTAACCATTGCACCAAGTCGAGGTGTCCTTTTTCAGATTAGATGTGGCACAAGTCCGAAAGTTTGAGACACCCAGTGAGAATCGAGCTCACAACCTAATGGTAATTTTTCTAACGAGACAAGTTTGCTAACCATTACACAACCTCGATGTGCTCTGAATTTTCTAAGCACCAGTTAGCTGTGTCACGAGGACTATAGTATGGTGCACCCAGTGAGGATCGAACTCATTACTCACTTTTAATAGTTTCTAGCGAGACAAGCTTGCTAACCATTACACCACGCCGAGGTGCCCAAAAGCATGAAGAAAGGACCCTCAGTGGTAAATTGGTGTTGTGTATGGCCATGAGCAAGAGCGACAACCCAAAATGCGGACTAAAATTAGACGCGCCGACATTAAACAAACTTAATTTTGTGGGAAGTGTTATGAAAGAAGATGAATAATATGACACAAAAATCTGAAGAATCATTGTTATAAAAAAACGCCTTCCAGAAACTAAGCACTATAAAAAAAACAGGAAATTTCGCTGGAAACGAAGAAATCAGTCCTCGTTTATGGAAGTGAATGTCGAAGAGTTTCCCTATAGATGAAGAGGATACTTCAGTACGACGCAAAAGTGGCACTACAGAGGAATCAGTTCAGTCAGTTAAGTGCTATACGTGATACACGCTTTGGGTGATCATGTCTCTTTCAAGACAACTATATAAAAATGATTCCCCACTTTATGCTCAGTAGATGCCTGAATCATGTTTTTAACTATTATATTCAGTCAGTCAGTTAAGTGTCATTAGTGATACACGATTTGGGTGATCATGTCTCGAATAAGACAGGACTGACTGGCAGAAGATTATCCTGAAGTAGGTTGCCATTATTTTCTGCGGTAGACTGGTTGCCAACCAAGGCAATAGAACCCAATCTGTCCTACTAATTAACCCATAACTGGAGGGAAGAGACGGATTGATATCTTTCCCAAGTGAATGCAAGGAATTCCACTGGAATTCGAAATCAGTACCCCGATTTGTATTTCCGAGTTGATATCCACTGCACCACAACGCACATCTGTCTATAAATACTACAGAGGAACACTGAGTCAGAAGGACATGGAAGCGACTTGCAAGCAACGGGGATATTTTAAACTAAATAAGAGTTTTAAGGATATTTTTTCTTTGACTCAGAATGCGACAGCGGAAATTCTTTGGGATACATAACGAATAAAAAGGTCTTCGAGATGCTGACACTCACATGTTTTTTTTTATTTTTTATTTATTTATTTTTTTTTATTCACGGCATATCAACCTCCATGGGTTATTTAATGCAAGAATCTATTTTTTACTAAATTTTATTTTGAGATAATAACAGTTTTAGTGATACACGTATTACTAATTAACCCATAGATGTCGGGCGGAAAAAGATGCGGATTCATTCCTTTGCGATTTGCGCATAAGTGAATCAAACGAACCCAACTGGAATTGGTACTCGTCTCTCCGATTAAAAATTTCGAGCTGGATGGGAATCAAGTAGATAAAAGATGGCAATTGATGTTGCATTTTAAATTTTGGAGATTGCACCTATTGGGATGTTGAAGAAAAGATAAGAGATGGATGGGAATCAAGTAGATAAAAGATGACAATTGACGTTGCATTTAAACTTTTGGAGATTGTAGATATTGGGATGTTGAAGAAAAGATAAGAGATGGATGGGAATCAAGTAGATAAAATATGGCAATTGACGTTGCATTTAAACTTTTGGAGATTGTAGATATTGGGATGTTGAAGAAAAGATAAGATATGGATGGGAATCAAGTAGATAAAAGATGGCAATTGACGTTGCATTTAAACTTTTGGAGATTGCACCTATTGGGATGTTGAAGAAAAGATAAGAGATGGATGGAAATCAAGTAGATAAAAGATGGCAATTGACGTTGCATTTAAACTTTTGAAAATTTTAGCTATCTGCGAAGCAAGAAAACGTGAGTGAATTCCACTAAGATGTAATGCAAGAAATGAAACAATTACAGTCGAAGAGGCGGTTCCATGTAACTACTTTGACAGTAAAAGAATGGGACCTAGATGCCAATCTTGTGGCACGTGTAAGTAGATTTGATTGGGGAACCAGGAAAAGAAGATCGTCATATCATTTGCCGTAAAAACAAATGTAGATGAGACAGAGATAAATCATATTAAGTCGTTAAAAAATTGACTGAAACTGTTTGCCAAGTCAGGATTTTGGGTTTTGTCAAGAAACGTATTAATCCGTCTCTTCTCTTCAGTAATTTATTAAAGAAAAAGTTGGATTCTATATCGATGATTAGCAACCAGTCTATCGCAGAAAGTGATCGCAAACTTCTGCCCAGTCAGTCATGTCTCGAAAGAGACATGATCACCAAAGCGTGTATCACGTATGGCAATTAACTGACTGACTGAATATAATAGTTGAAAACATGATGAAGGCGTCTACTGGTCATAAAGTTGGGTATCGATTTTCTATTGTTATGAAGTAATAAACTGATCCCCCACTAATTGCTAGTTAATGATATAATGCATTTCTTCCCCTTCTAGCTATGAGTCAAATAACAGGACAGTTTGTGTTCTATATCTATGATTAGCAACCAGTCTATCGCAGAAAGTAATGGCAAACTGCCGCGGGATAATCTTCTGCCCAGTCAGTCATGTCTCTTTGGAGACATGATCACCAAAGCGTTGGCAATTAACTGACTGATTAAATTCTTTGTGACAAAATTAAAAGTAAAAGACAGTTCAGGATTAAATAGTAAGATAGACTGGACTCAGTAAGTTTGAGTGGCAGCCAGTCTAGGCGAAAGATAACTCAAATTTTAACACGGTTGCGCAGAAACGGGAAATCATTTGACACGAAGTCATAGTGCTTCATAGATAAAAAGACTTAGATAACTTTATTCATAACCGTAGAGATGACAACAAAAACCACTCAGTAATCTTTTCCATGAATTCATGGGTATTCACAGATGAGAAAGTAAACGCATCGAGAATATTATTCGAAAAATAATTATTCGAAAAAGCATTTATTCAAATTATAAATTGTTTGAATGAAAATTTATCAAAATGACAATTATACTAAATGATAATTATTCGACGTAAACTACAAGAATTCCTACAGGAATTAGTTTAAAAAAGTTAAAAGAAAGAACTACATATAAAATATAAGAAAACTGAATGCATGTTAATCAGTAAAATGATGAGCCCAAAATGTCAGTTACAAGTCGGGGATACTTAAAATCAGGAAGTTACAGAAATTTAAATACAAGAGAAGTGTTCTAACACAGGACAAAACAGACATCTGAAGATGTATTTGCGTAGACGAGTATGCTTTGTTTGTTTTTTAGGCTTATCGACCTATCAATCCTTATGGGATCATTTAAAGGTCATAACCAATGATTCTTGGGTAAGGTTATTTTATTTTTACAACATTTTTCTTTTTCACGATTCATTGGGATTTGTTTTTTTAAGAGCAGGGTCCCCAAGTCATACCCTTATTATTTAACCCATAACTGGAGGGAATGGACGGATTAATGCCTTTCCCAAGGGTACCAGTGCTTAAGTGAATACAGGGTATTCAACTGGAATTCGAACTCGGCTCACTGATTTCTCTTTCCGAGCCGATATCCACTGCACCACAACGCACATCCGTCACTATACGCTTACAGCACCTGGTATTCCCAAGCGGTCACCCATCTAAAGTACTGACCAGGCTCAACTTTGCTGATCGAGCGAGAACCGGTGTATTCAACGTGATAGGCCGTAAGCCTAGACGAGTATGCACTCAAGAAACTAAGTAGAGTGCTGAAAGATATGAAGATTTTGCTGAAAACAAAGAAGAGAGTATTCGATTGTTTTGTGATGTATGTCCTTCAATATAGCAGGGAATGCTGAGCAATCTCATCAAAGATGGAGGAAAGACTTGAAACAACCGAAATGTGGTTCTAGAGAAGCATATTGGACATAAAGTGGGGGATCAATTCCATATTAAAATCAATATATAAACTGACCCTCACTTTGTGTTCACAGCAGTTCTATACATTTATATTCCTGAGATTCAAAAACACTAGGATGCATTCCAAAAGCTGAGTAAAGTATTAAGAGACAGGAAAATTTCGTTGAAGACAAAGAAGCGAGTACTGGATTGTTATGTGATGACTGTCCTTCAATACGGCATTGAATACTGGACAATCTCGTCAAAGATGAAGAAAAGACATGAAGCAACCGAAATGTAGTTCTACAAAAGCATACTGGTTACAAAATGGGGGCTCAATTTCATATTACAATCAATATATTAACTGACCCCTCACTCTATGGTAACAGCAGTTTTTATACATTTATATTCCTGAGATCCAAAAGCGCAAGGATGCCTTCCAGGAGCTGAGAAGAATATTAAGAGACAGGAAAATTTCGCTAGAAACAAAGAAGAGAGTACTGGATTGTCATGTGATGTCTGTTCTTCAATATGGCAGCGAATGCTGGACAATCTCATCAAAGAGGAAGGAAAGACTTGGCACAACTGAAATTTGGTTCTACAGAAGGATGCTTTGGATACAATGAACAGGACATGTGGGCAACGACGTGGTTTTCGAGAGGATGAACACGGAAAGTAAACTGATACTTAACACAAGGAACAGACAGCTGAAGCTTCTGGGACATGTCGTGAGGAAGGGGGGCTTGGAGAATCTGATGCTCATTAGATGGATAGAGGGTAGGTGAGACAAGGGAAATCAACAAGTGTTATAACTGATGTACATAAGCAGATGCATGCCAGAGTGGGTGCTGAACGGGATAACAGAAGTGCACCCATATTGTAAATGGAAGAACCAAAATAACAAAATTGACAAGGAATACAGCGAAGTAAATAAAAAACTCAGAAGATTAGTGGCATTCTTTACAAATACTCTTCAGTAGTAGATTATTTGCGTGCAGTATCATATAATCTTAAAGTTATAAACAAATTTTCTTCTTAAATTGTTTTAGTGTGGGATAAGAAATTAAAAATTAAAATCAACCATCTTCTTCACGTTTACAAAAATTCACAATGACGTGTGAAATCCTGTTTTTTCCCAAATAGAAAAAGGATTCCATGTTCTTAAAGAAAAGGTCGAAACCGGATTTCGCAAGTAGATGTTAAATTGACTTTGAACAATGGAAGCGATCTGCAAGACTTCCAGGACTTAGCGATCAAGTGCGAAAAATCTAGATGACTATAAATGGCTTCGATCTGCGTCAGCCAGACAGTCAGGGATGGAAGCAGCAGAGCCGACAAGCTAAAATGTAACCGAAGAAGCTTCAAGCTGATCCGAAGAATTGTCCTCTTTCTCTTTCTTTCTCGTGTACTGATTCCTTTTACTTATTCTTCTCCATTCAAAGACACTCCTACCGAACAAAGTCTAATACATACATACCTACGTATGCATAAACTCTCTCTAACAAATTTCTATTAAGAATAATTCTTGATAACCTTCACTTTCTCATTGAACATTAATTTTTACCACAGTTCATGTTATACTTTTCATTAATATACTTCTATTTTAAGATGCAAATGCATATTTTTATTCTTCCAATATTCCACACATTTCAAACCAACCAACCTTACAACCTTCTGATGATCACGAACATAACCTTGTGATAATTCTGATGAGAATTCTGGATAAAGCTTGTAAGTTGTAGGGAGTTTGGTTATGTATGAAAGAAACATTAACCATCTCCCTATAGTTACATTAGTAACAATTTTTGTATTTCAAATAATTATCATTTGTGTTTCTTATTTTAAGTTTAACATATTTATTGCAAATAAGGAATTCACATTTCGAAAGGTTATCACTTAGAGTAATTGTTCTTTCGATTAATTTTCATTAAGATTTTTTACTGTTTGAATAAATGTGTTTCGAATGTTTTCAAACAAACGTAATGTAAAGAAAGAGAATCTGTAGATTGTTTACATTTTAGAAGAATATAGAATCAAAAGAAAGATCAGGAAGTAGAGTGAGTCTTTATTCTCATAGGAACATAAGATGCTGAAATATTTGTGGGGTGATTTTAAAGAATAAATCTATAGAAAAAAGTGTAAAACTGAAATTCGTTTTTCAAACCTCAAGAAATGTCACTAGCATACAAACTACGAATCTTTGATATTGAACAAAAAGAAGTTAAGCAACCTCAAAATCAACTGGACTAAAAGATTAATAAAGGTTGAGAATTTTTCACACAAATTCAGAATCTCCAGACCAGCTTTAATTTTAACTATCATGCAATATTTGTATATCTAGAAAATTACTCAGCGTCATGAATATACGGCACCTCAAACGTCATGAATATACGACACCAAAGCGTCGTAAATTTACGACAGCAAAAGCGTCGTGAATATACGACACCAAAGTGTCGTTAATTCACGACAGCAAAAGCGTCGTGAATATACGATACCAAAAGCTTCGTGAATAAACAATGCAACAAGCGTCATGAACATACGACACCAAGCTTCATGAATATACGACAAATTAAGCCTAATTTAGAAACCGTTTCACCAGATTTGTTTTTCCCGAGCTGGTCTCCGCATGTTCCTCATTCCCCCGGCCTTGTGGTTGATGAATTGTTTCTAACCGTAAAACACTTTTACCACAGAAGAAACGTTTCAAGATTTCTCTACCCTATCTCTATTTCTATTAAAAAAATATCTTCAAACCCGTTTCATTTTTTTTCTGCAAATCTAAACCTCCCAGTCAAGACCCGCGTATATTGAGCTGAATAATTCTAATGCCCATCATATTCCACTCGGAAGACCTCTTCCCAGTAACTGTTAAAGAAAAATGGAACAAATTAGCAAGAGGAAACTCTTTAGACGACTACACATCTTAACCTGTTCAAGATTATGCTTAACCGTTATTTTCACACATCCTCTCTATTATAATAAAAACCGTTTATATATATATATATATATAGTGTATCGAGGCAGTAGATAAGTTTCTAAATATATATTGTTAAATATAAATGAAAATGAATGTCTATTATGTTTAATCTTGTGCCGTTGTAACCATCGTTTTTCTCACTTTAATTTCAGGTAAAATAAAAACAAACATTTTCCAACATTTGGATTTTTTTTTATTATGCGGGTTCTAAGCTTTCGGCTCACATGAGCCATCTTCAGAGTGGTTATAGGCACGTTAAAATAAAGACATCCACCATCGAAAATGATATTATCTTGTGTTCACATAAAACATTGCTATTAGACGATAACTGACGCCGTATAGCAGACGCAGTTCGTAAATGTGTATTGCGGTTCTATTGCGTCATACCACGTGAGTGACCGAAATGTTAACAATAGAACTAAAGGCAATGTAATGTGTTGTGACTAGATTGAAATTTGAAATGGGTTGGTTTGATTTAATCTAGATGGCCTTCAAAACCTAAAGGTTCTTTTCATGTGTGCCTGTGTAGTATTATTGCGTCATCGATTAAAATCTGTCTAATATTACATAGACGGCTATGTTTTTTCTAAGAAATGTTGTTTAATTGAACTCTGATCAGAAAGATGACTGGTAAGTCTATGGGAGAGTGTAGTTGTAGTAAAACCAATATATGTAGTGGGTTTATTATTAGTATCGGAGATCTTTGAACGGACATGGAAACTGATACATTACATTGATTTTCTGTAGAGGATTTAGTTGTGTGGTTGTAGTGTAATTAGAGACTATGTGGTCAATAGTTTTAAATTTTTTATAATATATCATGAGCTTAATTTGTTTATTATTATTAATTGGTTTAACATTTTTACCTATTAACTTTTTGAACGCTCCTTCATCATGTTTGTAATCTTTATGCATTTGGTTGCATTACTATAAAATAAGAGTGTTATGTTTATTTTGACGTAAATTTTATAAATATTATCAATATTGTTAGAGGCGTTATTTTTGTCTTTATTTTCACCTGAAATTAAAGCCAAAATATGATGTTTAGAACAGCTTACGATAAAGCATAGAAGACATTCATTGTCTGTAATATATATATATATATATATATATATATACATATATATATATATATATATATATATATATATATATATTTCTTTATATATCTGTAAATTCAGATAAAACTTAGTTGGGAAATAGCCATTTTCAACGTGTCATTTTAAGGCATGCATTCTTCAACTCCTTACAAACAGAGAATGAGGAAAAATTCTAAGCCAAGAGGTAAGCTTAGGTAAAGGAAAGGGTTGGGATGTATCGGTTTGCCTTAGGTTGTGTTTGTAGTGATTCCTCCTTGGTAGTGGGAGGCGGTGGAGAAGGAACTGCTTGGCCAACTTTTAATAATCGGGGGAATAGGATAATTATTGTAATTTATACTTATTTCTATGGCGGCACATACTTATGATCTCCCTTCGTTTGCTTAGGAATATATTTTGGTCTTGAGAATTTAAAATTCTAATGTTTCTTGCCAAACATAGATTACACCTATCTCCTAAACTATTAAGGGTCCTAGCCTTGCTTATTGGTTCCCATTTTATCTGGTGATCTAAGTAAGCTTTATTTTAATCCCATTATTTTCTAGAAAGGGCTGTTTGGTATCTCTAACTAGGGTTGCTAAAGTAGTGTCTGTGAGTATAAGCCGCTGGCTCCAAATTCTCGCCGAAATTCTGATATATATATATGTATATATATATATATATATATATATATATATATATATATCGCATATTCACTAATGAATTAGAGCACTCTGGCTGTTGGGCGTGTATAATGATAATATACATGCTAAAAGGTCTGCCTTCTTCTACCGAGCGGCCATAGCCCAGAGGTAGAATCGCCGACAGACGCCACTTTGGTTGGGTTTCAATCCTGGGTTGAAAGGAATCGGAGTATAACCGTACTGATGAGCTGTGATACGGCGAAACAGATCTGTCTGCTGATGACTATATATATATATATATAATCTATTTTATAATGAAAACCGTTGTATATATATATATATATATATATATATATATATATATTAAAAAAGGATTAATTCAAAGATGTTGAATGGCCATTTCGATATGAAGATCCCCACGGGGGACAACACATCACCTCAGCAACAGAAAAATCCTTTCAGAAACTGGAGAAAAATTAATCTACTTTTCCTTTTTAAATAGATTGCAAAGAAATTAAAAAATAAAATAAAATAAAAATAAAAATAAAGGGAAAGAAAAAGAAAAAGAAAACGAAAACGAAAAAGAAAAAGAAAAAGATAGAATAAAATCAAATAAATAAGAAAAGAAAAAATTGACATCGTCAATCTGTAATATTTTATTACATGGAGCTCTCTTCCTGTCTCATTTTTTAATATTAAAATAAAATTTTTAATATTAATTAGGATCGGGTTTTTGGAATTTACCTACCTTCCTGCTTTTTTCCCTTGGATTGAAGTATCTGAATTAATATATATATATATATATATATATATATATATATATATATGTTTTGGTTAATTTTTCTTATATCTTAATGTAAGAGACGCAATAGTAAGTACATCAATATATAAGTATCCATCATTTTTCGAGGGCATATGTATGTAAATATTTAGCCGTCACTCGTATACTAATAAACTGGAGTATTTATTATATCCGCTCAAACGAGAACGGCTCTCATAACTCTCTAACTCTGGTGACCTTTGGGTTTTATTAAAAAAACAAAACAGAAAATAGCACGACAACCGTCTGAAAGATGGGGCAATAAATATACCGGTGCGTTTGATTGTCTTACAGTTTGACGGCATGGTAAGACAAAACCTTTATAGTCTGAGAGTCAACACACATTTTCTCCTCTGCCGGATATGAGACTGACGTCTCGGGCAGTTCACGTGTGTCTCCTGACTGGTAATTATGGAAAGGTTAGAAGTAACCGGGGGTAAAATATCGGCGTTAGTCCCGGTCGTGAGAGGTCTCGTAAACAAAAGGTCATTCTTGTGTATTAAATTGGACATATAATTAAGGAATTGATAATTACTGTGATATGTGTCAGATGAGCTAAAACTGAATGGATTGGAATGGAGATGATTGCTTATATGAGACGACAAGACTGGAAAGTAAATAGCCGTACGAATTAAGAGTATTTGCAGAAAAATTGCCAGTCAATAAAACCTCGGTTGATTCGTGCCTGCCATCGCACAAAGACGGACATAATTAGGTTCATAATAAACACGCTTTTGTGTTGATTTGTACTTGTGTGCTTGTCAATCAAGGGTCTATAGCTGGTTGCATATCTATTCTCTTTCAAGTTGTAGTAGGATGCCGTTCTAGTGAAGGGTAGTAGTATACCGTTTCAGGTTAACGGAATTTGGACTTATGGTAGATAGCCCAGTATAAGTAAAAAATGATTATAAAATCAAGGAAAGCAATTTTTAAGTATAAAATAACATTTATATATATATATATATATATATATATATATATATATATATATATATATATCAATTAATGTTTTACAATTAAAGCAATATTTGAATATAAAGGTCCAACGGAGGTTAGAATATTCATGGCAAATAATGAGTTGAAAGAGATAAAAGGCTTAGGAATGTGGGGAGTGGAGGTACGTGAGGAATGTCTTTGAAGTAATCGCTCCTGAGGTCAGTGAGTATTTTTGAGACAGGGAGAAGGAAAGAGGCCAGCGTAGTAACCGAGTGACTTAGGTCAAGGGGATATTAATTACACTCTTCTCCTCTCGTTTTCGCGCCTGTCTATCTGCTGGGGTCTTGTCTGTACACGCTTTTTAAATCTGCTTTAGGATCAAGGATCAAAACAGTTCGTTTGGAATTTCATACTTGTATTTGATACTGGGCTTCCCATTGGCTAGTAAATAAAATTTGCGTAGGCTCGCGAAATGGAAATTTGATATTTGATTAATTTTTATTTTTCAACCGGAAAATCTGCGCGAATACACCTGCGCAGAGACGATTTTTGGTAATTTTCCTTCTGGTCGATATAGAGCAAACATCCGGTCTCTCGCTTTTGCTCGGTCGGTATCATCACAGGTCTAAGAGATTTGCTATCTTTTCAGAACTAACCTATTCAGATTTACCTTTCTGTTTCTCTGTACAACAGCTTTGTATATTCTAGTCACTTCAGGTCTGGTGCTATATACAGGGTGTCCATAAAGTTTATGTGTACTTAAAAAAATTATAACTTTATTTGTATTTGCGATAGAAATAATTTGTAAAAAGGGTTAGAAAGAAGTAAATCTATATTTTTTAAAGTTTTATTGAAATTTTACTTAAGTTTCCACATGTCTTCCATCATTAGCAATACAAAGGGTAATACGATTTTGCAGTTCACGGAAAACATTTGCCAACTGATTTACAGTAATGCCTGAAATCACATTAGTTATTCTAGCTTTCAAATCTTCTAATCAACTAGGTCTGGTTACGTACACAATTGTTTTCACATGACCCCATAAAAAAATCTAATAGGGTCAAATCTGGCAAACATGGAGGCCAATAAATTGGTCCATCCATTTCGATCCATATGTTAGAAAATTCCTGATTTAGAAATTGTCTAAAAGTGACATGGAGCTCCATCTTGTTGAAACACTGTATTATCTTTCAAGTTTAATTGTTCAAGCACAATTTTTACAGATTATTTCTATCACAAATACAAATAAAATTGTAAACTTTTTAAAGTGCTCCCTGACTATATATTTAAAGATTCGATAAAGTAAAAGAAGTGGAATCGATAATATCATTGCTCGTGGCATAGCATTTCCCCATTCGGTCAATTTCCAAACGCGGTAACGAAGATTCCTTGTACATTTTCTATAATTTTTTTATCCTGATTGTTCTGCTGAGTTTAACGCTTTAGCAACAGGATGTATAAAAAGAGAGGATAATGCACTCATGCTAGACAAAGAAAACTATACTTCAGAGATGGGATGAGTATATTGGTGATCTCTTGCGCGACAAGAGAGAACAACTAACAATACACAAAAATACGGATAGACCAGAAATATTAAATCGTGGGATCGTCAATGGCCAAATCGAACAAATAAAGCAGTAGGGCCCGATGTTATTGTAATAGAGATGTTGACGCTCTCAGAAGTCTTTGGCATAGACAGTCTTACAGATGTAATAAACAAAATGGCAAAATATCGGAAGAACTAAGCAGATTTTAATAGTAGTACTTAAGAACCCAGATGCAAATAATGTGAACTCCACCGAACAATCAGCTTTTATGAGCCACCTAAGAAAAATCATCATCAGGATTTTGATGAATTGTGCGCGCATCAGAAGTAGTCCTTCACTGCAAAGCCTACCCAAGTGCTGACTGCGGAAGTGACCATTTACCAGTTTTATGGAAACTAAGGTTAAAACTAAGGCGATTAAAGGAAGCTAACACAGTCCTAAGACTGCAGTACAATAGACTCGTGAATGACACGAACCTGCAGGAAATGTATATGGAGAATGTGAAAACGAAATACGAAGGACAAATTGGAAACAGAAGCTCAAAATGGGAGGCACTAAGAGTGGCCCTAGTGATATCGGCGAACGACATCATCCCAAAGAAAAAAGCACGTCAGAAGAAAAATGATTGGATCACTGAAGAGATTCTTGACCTGATGCAAAAGAGACACAAAACGATGTCAAGATATGGAACAGAATAAAAGAAAATACAAAAGCAAATAAGCAAAAAAATACAGACACGCTAAAGAAAGATGGCGACAATTGTGCCGAAGTAAAGAGACTGAGCACGACAAATAATGGTGATATGCATAAAATTAAAAGAACGGGACAAAAGACCTGCTAATCAACAGGATGTATAAAAGCATAGGACGATACACTCATACTAAAAAAAAAAGAAAAATACTTCAGAGATGGGATGCGTATACTGGTGATCTCTTCCACGACAAGAGAGAACAACTAACAATACACAAAAATAAGGATAGACCAGAAATATTAAAAAATGAATTGGAATCGGCAATGGCTGAATTGAACAGAAACAAAGCAGCAGGACCTGATGGGAGTGTAATAGAAATGTTGATGTCTTTTGAATAGTTTAGCATACACAATCTCTCAGAAATAATAAACGAATTTAAAAACAGTGGCAATATACCGGAAGTCCTAAGCAGATCAATTTTCATAGCTCTACCTAGGAAGCCAGGTGCATATGAATGGGAACTCCACCGGACAATTAGCTTCATAAGCCACATAACAAAACTCAGGATTCTGATAAAGACAGCCTGCAGGAGAATTGGCCAGATAGGACAAGAAAAGTGTGACTTCGTTAAAGATACCCGAACAAGTAAAGCGATATCCATGATCAGAATGCTATCTGAATGAGCAATACAAATGCAGAATGATCTCTCTCTGTGCTTTATAAACTACGCAAAGGCGTTTGACAGAATACGACAAAAATTGAAATGCTAGGCAACCTAGACTTTTTCGGGAAAGACATTAAGATATTAAAGAACCTATATAATCAGCAAACGGATAGAAGGCGAATTCAGCAGGTATACAAAATAGAAATGGACGTAAGACACCAGATTTATTCTAACTCATATAGCCAAACAATTTTAAGAGAAAATCTTTGACAGGTTTGCTCATTGACGGCCACAAATTTAACAGTGCAAGATACGCGGATGACACGGTGCTGATAGCAGACACAGAAAGCAGAAATCGAAAAGAACAAACTGGACATAAACTTCAAGAAAACAGAATGCATGGTCATCAGTGAAAAGAAGAACCCTGTGACACTATAACTAGGCGTATATTAAGGTGCTTTGTAAAATATATATTTTATTAAAATAGATTAAAATAAGAAAATGGTTAAGAATAGAAAATAGATTAAAAACATGTTTCGTTTAACAAAAGTGAAAAAGAAGAGGACAAAAATAAATAAATAAACGCTTTTTCTTTTACGAGGAAAATTGTGGAAGAGACAGGAGTATCCGATTACTGTTTTAAATCCTACCGCTCTTCCGCTAAATATTTGACTCTTGACTCGGTGATTTAATGTGATAAAAAATAAAGTTCAGGAAATAGGTTTTTTTAAATGACCAGGTCAAAGGCTGTCTTTTAGTGTATCTTGACCACACATTAAGAATTTTCCGGCGGAAGCTTTATTAAGATAAAAAGATAAAAAAAAAAATCCTGGAAAAAATACTATTGAACAGGTGAAGAGGCTCATCCCTTGTTTCCTGTTTAGGATGCGGTTCCCGGTTTTCTCTTTTCCAATCTTTTCACTCTTTTCTTTTATTATTTTATTTTATTTATTTATTTATTTATTTTTTTTTTCAATTGGAGTAGATAGACTAAACTATCGCCCGGTTCACACTCCACCCACATCTATTGAACAGGTGAAGAGGCTCATCCCTTGTTTCCTGTTTAAGATGCGGTTCCCGGTTTTCTCTTTTCCAATCTTTTCACTGTTTTCCTTTATTATTTTATTTATTTATTTTTTTTTTTTCCAATTGGAGTAGATAGACTAAACTATCGTCCGGTTCACACTCCACCCACATCTATTGAACAGGTGAAGAGGCTCATCCCTTGTTTCCTGTTTAGGATGCGGTTCCCGGTTTTCTCTTTTCCAATCTTTTCACTCTTTTCCTTTATTATTTTATTTTATTTATTTATTTATTTTTTTTTTTCGATTGGAGCAGATAGACTAAACTATCGCCCGGTTCACACTCCACCCACATCTATTGAACAGGTGAAGAGGCTCATCCCTTGTTTCCTGATTAGGATGCGGTTCCCGGTTTTCTCTTTTCCAATCTTTTCACTCTTTTCTTTTATTATTTTATTTTATTTATTTATTTATTTTTTTTTTTTCAATTGGAGTAGATAGACTAAACTATCGCCCGGTTCACACTCCACCCACATCTATTGAACAGGTGAAGAGGCTCATCCCTTGTTTCCTGTTTAGGATGCGGTTTCCGGCTTTCTCTTTTCCGTTCTTTTTACCCTTACGTAGCCCCTTGCGCATCAGTGGCATTACCGCCTTGCTCGGGGTGATATGATTAAAAAAAAAAAAAAAAAAAAAACTACGTCCGCAAGATGTTTACACATCAAAAGAAGGAAAATTTAAGTGCTCTGAAATTTCGGGCTTGCAGTCGCCAATTGCTTATCAACCGGTGGATTAAAGCATTTCCGGATTTCCGGATTTCCGGATTCATTTTAAATAAATAGAAGTTAGTTAGTGAGTTTTTGAGTTAGTTCCGCCGGGCGTGTGCTTGAAGTAAGAAACTCCGTTCGTCTTGCTTCGGTCAGTTCGGATTTGTTGATCTCCAGTAATTAGAGTTAGAGCTGTGTGTCACATTCGCCTGCCCCAAACCAAAAGGCTAACTCTAAACTAAATAAAGCATCCTTTCAACTCATCCAAGTTGTGGAAGTTCGTTCCTTATAGTTCAATCTTGTACCCCCAGCTTGAGGCTCCGACATTTTCAACAAACTCCCGGCAAACATCACAGCGTGGAGAACGGCCGCCGGAGAAATGGTTCGGTCCGTCCATTGGGGTGTTACAAACCCAAAATGCCAACTAGAGGCCGGAGAAATTAAAATAAAACAGGTAAAGAAATTTAAATACGTGGGAAGTGTTTTTGCAGAGAATAAAGAGTGCAATGTTAAGATCCAAAGATGCATTTGCATAGGGAAGGACGCATTTCTAAAGCTAATCAGAATACTGAAAGACAGGGAAGTCTCGTTGGAATCAACGAAAAGATTTCTTGATTGCTATGTGATATCTTTCCTTCTGTATGGCAGTGAATGTAGCACGATGTCATAAAGGATGAAGGAGAGGCTTGAAGCAGCAGAAATGTGGTTATACAGAAGGATACTGAGGATACTATGGACAGAACACGTGGGTAATTTCGAGGAGTTGGGGAGGATAAAAACGAGGAGAAAACTCATACTTACATAAGGAAGAGACAAATGAGGCTGTTGGGATACGTACTGAGGAAACAAGGCCTGGAGATTTAATACTCACAGAACGGATAGAAAGAAATATATATGTGAGTATACGAACACAGGATTTGTATGTGGGCATGAATAAATGTGAGTCTAGAGGTATCTATAAGCATAAACACAGTCGCATTTGTATGTACATATGTGGATGTGTGGGAATTAGAAGTAGGCGGTTAATGACCTGGTGGTCAACCTTCTTCGCAACTGGTCTGGATACAAATGGGATGACGCCAATGCCTCTGTCCTGACGCTTTTTTCCTGTATGGCAGTGAATGTTGCACGATATCATCAAGGATGAAGGAGAGGCTTGAAGCAGCAGAAATATGGTTTTACAGAAGGATGCTTAGAATAATATGGACTGAGAACGTGAACAATGTCGTGGAGTTGCAACGAGAAGAAAACTCATACTTAACATCAGGGAGAGACAGATGAGGTTCCTGGGAAATGTAATGAGGAAGGAGGGCCTGGAGAATTTAATACTCACAGTACGGATAGATGGAAAGAGAGACAGGGGGAAGTAGCACGTGATCTACTTGATAGATCTGAGCAAATGGATGGCAGAGCGGGTTAAGAAGAGATACCAAGAGAAAAATTATTGAGAGCGACAACAGACAGAGCCAATGAGAAATACATGAACGCCTACGCCCTGAAGTGATACGGAACATGAAAAAAAAGAACCTTGACTTTACGAATTTAAGAACAGGATGTGCGTTGTGGTTTCGTGGATATAATCTAGGAACGAGAAATCGGGGAGCCGAGTTCGAATTCCAGCTGAATTCATTGCATTCACTTATGCGCAAATACCCTTGGGAAAGTTATTAATCCGTCTCTTTCTTCCAGTTATGGGTTAGATAACAGGAGAGATTGTGTTCTATAGCATTGGCTGGCAACCAGTCTACGACAGAAAGCAATGGCAACTTATTGCGGGATAATCTTCTTCCCAGTCAGTCATGTCTCCTTCGAGACATGATCGCCCAAGCGTGTTTCACATATGGTACTTAACTTACTGTCTTGGGTATGACGACAAATTACATCCGACCAGGTGGTTTTGAGTGTATGAAACAACCTCTTAATTGCTGTTGTCCCCAGATTCACCATGATCCAATGTGGTACTACCTGTTAGGGTCCCAACTATCGACAGATTGTGAAACCTCAAATATGGGTCAAAACATGAAAATATTAAAAAAATATTACAAAATATTACCAGCAATACATTATTGGAAAAATAATTCTAACGCTCATATGAAAATAAAATTTCGGCATTAAATGAGCCATAAGGAGTCGTTAAACAAAAAACAAAAAGACAAAACAATTTAAGACCATTAATAGATTGGCGGATAGGTCTCATCATTTAAAAGTTGAAGTCACTAGATATATCTTTCCGCTAGTAGGACCTTTTCCCAAGCTTCTTTCTTTCCTAAATTTTAATGCAATGTTATATTTATCTTCAGTCTTCTTAATCTGTGATCTTTTAATAATCTGTTACACTCAGTAATCCCTTGTGTCTAAGTTAGGTTACCGCCTTCCTTTGGATGAAATGATAAATAAAAAAATACTTTCAAATTTCCATACTTAAATGCAATGTTACCTTTTTTCTCGAATGTTCTCCGCTGAAATAAATAATTCTTTTAATCTGTAAGAATTAGAATGAACTGATAGCCAAAAACAAAGGCAATAAAGCCTATAAGACGCAATAGAATACCGACTGTCAAAGAATATGAGAAAAGCTACAATGAAAGAAAGAGGACGATAAAAGTATAAGGACTAAAAATGCAGAATATAATAATTGTATTTGCATATACAGTAGCGGCCATAATATAAGGAACGAAAACAATAAAGACATAAATATGTGTATTACTTAAAAAGTAATGCATGATTAGCAATGAAATTTTTACCGAATAAAGATTAGGATGTAATGCATAAATATTATACAAAGTTACAAAAATTTACATAATAATAAGAAATTAATTAGATATTATGGTCTACGACGCAGAGAAGTCATTGAAAATAAGGGAATGTTTAACAAATATTAAATTTTGTTGCTATTTTGTTCACAGTTAAACAAGATCGTTCCTTAACTTTTGTCCAGGAGCTTTTTTCCTTTGTTCCATTTAATCTTTATTTTAAAAAAAAATATTAGGCTTTGTCCTTCACTATGGATTGTGAATAAACGAAAACTACGGAATAACCTCCCATACACCAGTTGGAGTTATATCTAACTGAATGTGCCTTTCTCTCTTTGTTACCTTACAACCCAAATTTCGTTAAAACACTTTGTATTCGTGTAAATTCTTTGGTAGCAGCATAAAAGCTATAGTCTTAAAAGACTCTTTGTAAAGGAACTGGAAGTGGTGCTTATTTTTTGATGTCCTTGCGTTTGTGGCCGGAAAACTTCTTCCAGCGTAGACCCCAGCGATTTCATCCTTTATCATCGGACCGTCCTGAGGGTACGAGAACCTGCTATTCGGATCCAAAGATTCACAACGTGGCGAATGGCGGTGACCTCTTCATCTCACCGGGGAAACAGGACATAGATAACAGCGGCCGGGCTGGTGTCACGTTAGAAGTTAAAGGGAGACCAGAAGTGACATTGCAAATGGTATGAGAATGATATGCCCCAGTGGTCGTAATAAAAAGTTAGGTTCGAAATTCTTAGCACTCGAAGAAGGACGAAGCATACAACGGCCGAATCGTCGTAAACATGGTAATGAAGATGAGGACAATAGTCTGCATCACATAAATAGTGTACTTAAAATATAGTTAATCAGAATTATATATTCATTTTTACAATTGGTTTCTTCAGTGAGAAATTAGAGTCAATCTATTATTTCGGTGGGAAATTGTTCATTTTTGTAATTGGTAGCCTTCTGCATCGAAGTAAAATTAAATTATTTATTTATATTTATAAAATGTGTAACTGTTTTTGAAGCGTTTGAGATTTATTTTTTTTCTGTATCATGATTAATTAAATTCCATTTAAGTTCATTAGCTATGGAATTAGTAAATGCTTTTTCATTTTTTCTTCTTTCGTAATTTCATTTTTTTTTTCTTTTTACCTGGTTTCCTCTCTATTTAATGATTTTCTGATTCCGTCTATTTAATTCTTTGTTTTTCATTGAATTTCTTTTCTTTTCACTTTCCTTGTTTTCCTATAAATTTATCTTTCGTGTCTTTTTTTCTTCTCTTTTTCCCTTTATATTTCTTCCTTACTTGATTATTTATTTTTTTCTTTCGTTCTTTCTTTTTCTTCCTTCCTTTATTTTTGACTTCTACGTCGCACATGATTTAATTCCTTCCGCCTCTTTCTTCCTCCTTTTCTCATTCTCCACAATTTCATTCAACCATTTTTTTTTATAATCACCCTCTTTATCTCTGTCTTTAAATGAACTGATATTTCTTTATTCCTTGGAATGTTCTTTATTTCTTAATCTTATTTTTCATTCCGTTTTTCTCTTCATCATTTCTCATTTCCAGCGTGTTAAAGATAAACTTCCTATTGATAGTCTCTTTCTCGAAGATCGATCGTTCCAAGAAAGAGAAATAAAGCAAATTAACTCTTCTCTCATAAGACTCGATTAATGTGGGGCATGACCTATACATTCCGCCTGTTTACATTAAGCATAAACGTAAATATATCATATAACAGAATGTAACCGCTGACTCGGGCACCTCGGCGTGGTGTAATGGTTAGCAAGCTCGTCTCGCTAGAATCATTATAACTGAGTACTGAGTTGGATGTTCACTGGGTACCCTCTACTTTCGGACGTGTGTTATGTCTAAGCTACGCTTAGAAAATCACCTTCCTCCAGGGCTTTATGGGGCAGGGTTAACAACACTGCCCCATAAAAATTAGTGTTACGGAAACAACAAAAACGCTGCCCTACACACCATTGTGTGTTAGGAAAAGTTTTAACCGTCGTCTCAAATCTTAAAATATCAGATTTCACATACGATAACCGCCTTTTACCAGTAATGATTTGAATAGATTTGACAAATTTTGTTGCACATGCACAATATCAAGCATTTTTTAAAAAGGTTTGAAATATAAACCATAACAGTATCACAAATCGAAAGTGCACATATTGTTTAATTAAAATGCTGTAATTGCATTTCATGTTTCAATACTGTTGTGGAGTTGTGGCGAAATCTTTGTCGTCAGGTTGTTGTGGCCTCGTTGGGCCAGGAAGGAAGATACGGAAACAAAAATGTAGGTTTAAACTGTGCATTAGAATAACAGAACATACATCTAAACTTATTTATAAATGGAACATTATCTGTGTGTGTATGTGTGTTTGTCTGTGTGTGTGTGTCCGTTACCTATAGACTCCGAAACGGCTGAACCGACTTTCTTGAAAATTTACACAGTTGTACTATAACCGTCTGCGAGTGTTCTTAGCTTGCTTTTGTGTCGAGGTACCCCCGATAAATATCGAAAATCGATAATCGAAAAAAAAACGCGTTATAGAAGAAGTGGTCCGATTTTAATCAAACTTGATACACTCATAGACAAAGACATAAGAAATGATATTCAGAAGTTTCAAGGTTGCACTTCATACAATAGTGCAGAAAATCGATAATATATATATATATATAAGGCAAGATCTTTGTGTGTCTCTTTATCTGCCTGTATATCTGTATTTTTTTAGCCCTTTTATTTTAGTTTTTGCTTCGGGTTTGGCTCTAAGTAGGTATAATTGTAGTTATAAGTCTCAGCCATGATACCATTTACTCAGAGGGCTTATTTAGCCTTCAAAATTCAGTTTACAACGAAAAAACGTATTCGATATCGATCCCAGGAAATCAAAATTTGACTTACATCCATTCATTTTTCTTTCGCTTTCACTGGAAACAACTATTGCTTTTTAGTCTTTCGTGCCAACGTCCAAAAAGTCTGAGCTCCAGGACCATGGATTAGTTTTAAAGATTTCATTACACCCGAGCAACGCCGGGCTATACTGCTAGTACAATAATAAGTGTTAGTACTCAGTAAAATAAAAGTGTAAGCTCGAACGGTATAGTTACGCTGCGTCTTGACTGCCTTACCACTGCCTCTTGACTGCGTCAGAGCTGTGTCCTAATTGCGTCTCCGGAAGTTACGCTTATTATTATTTATAGTTAGAGGAAGAGTCCATTTTACATAGAAGAGCACCATAACAAATGCTTTAATTATGTTTTAGCTCAAGTCTGGAAATGACGGAAAATTTGATATAGATATTCATAAGAACGTTTTCCATTATGTGTATTAAACAGAAAATGGACTTAAGACAGGACGTGTCGGTGAATAAATGTTTATTTAGTTAACAAAATAAAAAGTTCTGAAGTCATTTGTTTGTCCAAGATAATAACGTTTCTTCCTATGTAGGAAGTACAAAATTATAATTAATACAAACAAATGAAAAAAGCAACAACAGATCTAGAACATGCGTTCCTTAAATAAGATCACCAAGGAAATGATAACATATTCTTACGAAACTTTGTCAACAAATATTAAGTCAATATCAGTTCCATATTGCAAATATTTATCGCATATTTCAGATTTACGCTCTTAAAAAGAACACATATCTCCCCCTCTCTCTCCCTCTTTCCCTCTTCTTTTTGTATTTCTGCTGGATTATTATTTCGTTTTTTGACTTTGTTATGTAGTTTTATAATAACAATAATAATTTTAAGTGTTAATTATAGACGTATGGATTTACAATTTTGTTTAGTATATATTGTTGTTTAGATTTATGTGTGTATTATGTAGCTTACATTATATTTATTTTGTTTAAGTCACTGATGCCTCCTCAAAAGGTGTTTACCCGTGCAACCAGACTGGCAACTGGGTCCCACCCATTCACACTCAGGTTAGCCAAATGCAGACGACAATTCTACTCCTGCAGCTTCCTCTCTCGCACTTCCCGCCTGTGGAACTCGCTCCTGTATTCTTGCTTTCCTGACGGCTACAACCTCCAGAAATTTAAATGCAAAGTCAATACTCATCTACTAACCACTGGACTCTAGCTCTCTCCCCACCCCTGTATAACCTTCCCTTTCTCTCCACCTATGTATCTGTCATCGCACCTGCTTTCTCAGCTTTCTATTGTTCCTTTCTAACTAGATTGTACTCCTCACTCTTTTCTAATTAATCTTTTTACATTTATGTAGCCCCCTGCACATCAGTGGCGTTTCCGCCTTGCTCGGGGTGAAATGATTAAAAAAAACAAATATCTATTTTACAGTTAGCCATTACTTCATTCTTATCGTTTAAGAGTTTATTCTAGTTTGAAACACTAATTATTGTTACTTTTTCTCTAAGCATATTTTACAACGTTTTACTACTAATATTGTATGGGGCTGCTCTTACTTTGCTAGTTCTCTTTTTATTTTTTTGGGAGAAAGTGTTTATTGTAGAAAGATTGATTTATAATCAAATAGTTATTTATTATTTATTGTTGTTTAGGCTTATGAATGTATATTTGTAGTTTATAGTATATATATATACTTCGTTTGCTTATTTAATGTTTATGTCATATTGATACTATTTATATGTTTATTTTAATTAGTGCTGAGGTAACAAAGTAAGTATTTATTTATGTGTCGACATTTACACATTATATAATTTTTCTTATTTAAGAGTGGTTTTTAAATGTAATTAGTTCTAGTTTTTCATCTAAACATAATTCAAATTTTTATGATTGATATTCTGTTGAACTTCTTTTTTATGTTAAATTCTTGGGGATATTATTTTCTTTTGCCCCATATATATTTTGATACTATTGTATTTTTGTGCATTATTTTTTTTTGTTTAGAATTACATTTTGTGGTGGTTATATCTCTCTTTAAAAGATTATTTTTAGTATTGTTATTTGTTACAATAGATTTGTATACTATGCTATTTGGTTAAACATGTGTTGTATGGTCGAGTGGCTAGAACTTTCGCTTTCTGACCAAGAGACCCCTGTTCGAATCTTACCATTGTTGACTTCTTGATGTTATCGGTCTGCGGTACCTTTACGTTCATCGAAGACAATGGCTGTCGGCCAACTGAGCGACCATCGAGACAATAGTGTCAGCGCGTGATAATAATCTGATGCAATGAGGGATTGTGCAATATATTTTTCAAAGCCAAACAAATTTCGTCATGCACTTCGAAAATAGATCCATATTGCTGCACACCACTGCAAATGACCTAATCTGACGAAATCGTTTACACCCTATAATTCCAGTGGGTCTAAAACAGACCGCATGGTTAAAGAAATGACACTAAGGCAGTTGTTTCAATTAATTTGCACATACATGTAGCTTGCGTTGCTTAGGTTGAATGTTATAACTAAGAAATTTACTATTTCTTACTGGGTCCTGGGTATGACAGTAAACTGCATCCAGCAGCAATTGGGAGGTTGTGAGGAGCATGGAACCACCTTTTAATTGAAGTTGTTTCCAGATCCACCCTGAGCCGGAGTAGTAGCACCTGTTAGGGTCCCAGCTATGGGTAAAAAGTTGACCCCCGCCAAATCAGTGTCAAAATGCTATGAAAGTATTTATCAAGAAAACTTTTTTCAATGAAAAATCTTGCCAACAAAACTTTTTAATGAAAAACGTTACCAACAAAACTTTATTGAATGAAAAACATTACCAACAAAACTTTATTGAATGAAAGATGTTACCAACAAAATTTATTGAATGAAAAATGTTACCAATAAAACTTTATTGAATGAAAAATGATACCAACAAAATTTATTGAATGAAAAATGTTACCAACAAAACTTTATTGAATGAAAAATGTTACCAACTAAATTTATTGAATGAAAAATGTTACCAACAAAACTTTATTGAATGAAAAATGTTACCAACAAAATTTATTGAATGAAAAATGTTACCAACAAAACTTTATTGAATGAAAAATGTTAGCAACAAAATTTATTGATTGAAAAATGTTACCAACAAAACTTTATTGAATGAAAAATGTTACCAACAATATTTATTGAATGAAAAATGTTACCAACAAAATTTATTGAATGAAAAATATTACCAACAAAACTTTATTGAATGAAAAATGTTACCAACAAAATTTATTGAATGAAAAATGTTACCAACAAAACTTTATTTAATGAAAAACCTTACTAATAAAACTTTATTGAATGAAAAATGTTACCAACAAAATTTATTGAATGAAAAATGTTACCAACAAAACTTTATTTAATGAAAAACCTTACTAATAAAACTTTATTGAATGAAAAATGTTACCAACAAAATTTATTGAATGAAAAATGTTAGAAACAAAATTTTATTGAATGAAAAATGTTACCAACAGAATTTATTGAATGAAAAACATTACCAAAAAATCTTATTGAATGAAAAACATTACCAACATAACTTTATTGAATGAAAAATGTTACCAACAAAATTTATTGAATGAAAAATATTACCAACAAAATTTATTGAATGAAAAATGTTATCAACAAAACTTTATTGCAAATCAAAACGATTTTCAGCATTAAATGACCTAATGAAGGTTGATATGCTGGTTAAATGAACCAACCAACCAACCAACCAACCAACCAACCAACCAACCAACCTATTTTTACTGGATTTTGTATCTTTTACAAATGTAACGTTTTGGTGTTTATTATTATTTATTTTATAATTTTCCTTTTTTGCATGCTTAAATATGTACCTGCTTAATTGCTTTATATTAAGTTAACTTCTTTTAACAATTTTGGGTTTGACCACTTTCACTGTGAGGTGTAGATTTTTTTTTACCTTATCAATATTAGCCCACTTAATTTTTTATGTCATATTTAAATGTTTGTATTCGTGTGTCTAGGTGTCTTGGTTGTTTTGTATTCTTTTGCGGACTTGATGTGTGATTTTTTCCCGTTTGTTGATTATTTTATTATCTGGTTGATCCCTTATTTCGTTTTTTTTTCTTTATTTAATTTTTCTTCATGTGTATTTATATGTAACAATTTTGGGGTTAAAAAGGGGTTAAAATAAAACTATAATTAACCACCAACAAATCTTATACCTCTTAAGAAACAACATTCGTCACTAACAAGAATCAGTCACATACAAAGATAAAAAAATTGCCACGGACAATTTGGAAATAGCAACATAAAAGAAAATAACCCTGAAGAATGAAAACATTACATTAATATTTTGAGGACACTTCGAAGACGGAATGATTAAAATAACACTCTCAGATATGTGAAAAACATTAATTCTCTCTCTCTCTCTCTCTATATATATATATATATATATGTCTTAATACACTAACAATCAGATTCGATGTTTTTTTCCTGTTAATATTTCAGGTTTGCCCTCGAATAATGATTCCATTGAGTTTTGATATATCTTGAAATACCGAAATAACAAACACGGTAACACCTTGTTTGTTCTGCAAGTCGAAAGCCATGTGTTTCACTCTCAAGTTCACACGTTGTAATCGTCAAAAACAGACAAATTTGTTCGGCCTGTGTTTGTACAGCTGCGAAACTATTTTTAAATACTTTAAGGTCGGATTTGTTTATAATTTACAATTTTTCAAAAAATAAAACAAATAAGGTAACATAATCTTTTGAAATTTAATTGTTATTTATTTTAGAAAATATTCGCATTTTATCCGATAAATTTTTTTTTAAATTTTCAAAATGTTTTGAGAAAAGACATTTTTTTTCAGTCGACTCAATTAGTGTTTGATACGTATATTTATGAAAAGCGTACCTTCTGTCATGTTATCTTATATTACTATTTAACCCCAATAATCATATCACCAAATTTATTCACTTGAAACCATATGACTTCATCCCACGCAGAAAAAGTTAACATTGCAAATGATATTCTCACTAGTGATATTCTGTTTAATAAAATATATCTTACTGTTCAAAATCTGACACGCATAATAAGCAACGTTTAAAAGTTTTGTCCATCTCCACAACAACAAAAATAACATAGATAGTACATGTAGATAGTTATTGTTAGAATAATGATGATAATGATGATGGTATATAATATGAAGGAAAGTAAAAACTAGGAAAGCTTTTCTATAAGTATTTAGTATTTTCATGGCAACAGCTCTGATTAATTAATCAATTAATTTTCTTTAATATATATAAAAATTAAATAGGATTTATTCAAAGATGTTGTATGTACATTTCGACATGAAATCCCCACAGGGGATAACGCATCACCTCAGCAACGAAAAAAATCCTTTCTGAAACTGGAGAAAAAATCAGTCTCTGTGCTCTGTAATATTTTATTACACGGAGCTCTCTTCCTGTATCATTTTTTAATATTAAAATAAAATTTTAATATTAATTAGGATCGGGTTTTTGGAATTTACCTTCCTGCTTTTTCCGCTTGGATTAAAGTATTTGAATATATATATATATATATATATATATATATATATATATATATGTGTGTGTGTGTGTGTGTGTGTGTGTGTGTGTGTGTTTCACGCAAAGCATTTGTCACTTTAACAGTGCATGTTCATGCCGTTTTGTGAAGAGACTGTTATGAGTAATGCCGGCTTCTCTGATTGGGGCCGGGTTTATCATTGTACCCCGGTTTTTCTTCGTATTTATATGTAGCTTGGTGTGATTTGATATTTTGTGGGGGGGTTATTTGCAATTTTTGGGTTTTCTTTTCTTTTTCTGTATTTTCTTTTATTGTGAAGATGTTTTATTTATTTATTTATAACCGTATCGCCCCAAGCAAGGCAGTTTACTGCTACTGGTGCGCAGTGGATTACATAGGAGGAAAGTTATGAGAAAGAATGACAGGTTATAGGGGTGCCAGGAAGTGAGTAAGAGAAGGATGAGAATACTGATGAGAGTGGAGTGGACGGAGAAAGGAGCATGAGAGAGAAGATGCAGGTTAGTGAGATAGGAGATGACTATTGACTTTACATTTCAATTCTTGGAGATTGTAGCTGTCGGGTAAGCAAGTAAATGGAAGGGAATTATTCAGGCGGGAAGTGCGAGAAAAGATGCTGAAGGAGTAGAATTTGCGTTTACATCTTATTTGTTTCACATGAAAAGGGTTGGACCTAGTTTCTAATCTTGTGGCTCGAGTAAATTCATACATAGGGGCACCAAAGAGATAACTTCATTGGAGCAGAATCCGTGAAAGTATTTGTAGAAGAGACACAGGGAAGCCACATTGCGCCGACGAGAGTGTGACTGTATCTGAGCTGCCAAAATCCAACAGATTCTCTGTTGGATTTTGTCAAAGGTCCCTAGGTTGATAATACATTTTCATTGCATTTTAATGTACAAGAGAGTGATTGTCTGCTTAATTGCTATATATATGAGCAACACGTCTTCATTCAAGTCAGTTAGTTAAGTGCCATACTTTAGGCGATCAAGGCTTGAAAGAGACATGACTGACTGGGCAGTAGGTTGCCATTGCTTTCTGCTGTAGACTGGTTGCCGACCAAGGCTATAGAACCCAATCTGTTTTATTATTTAACCCATGACTGGAGGGAAGAGAAGGATTAATATCTTTCCCAAGGGTATTTGTTTGTAAGAGAATACAAGGAATTCGAACTCGGCTCTCCAATTTCTCGTTCCAAGCTGACATCCACTGCGCCACCACGCAATATCATCCAAGTAGTCGTCACCTAACCTTTTCTTAAATGACTTTTCTACATATTTATTTTCAGAAAAAGCTGTTCTCAGGCATATGCTCTTCCAAATAATGATGCTACCGTTTTCGTATTATTCAAGAGGCTTTTATATTTTCTGCTTGATAAATATACACGACTGGTCATAATTATTAATTCACCTGAGTTTTTTTTTATAGAAACGATGTATTACATACAAATTTTAATATTTATTGCTAAGTGGATAATTCTAAATGAAAACAGAATTTGCACTACCGGCCTATTTTTAGTATTTATTGCCAAGTGGATAATTCTAAATGAAAATAGAATGGTTCTTTTGTTATTATTACTTTGCAAAATTTTACAAGGCAAATAGCGACAATTTACCCATCGCACCCTGTAGATTGAAACTATGTATTTCATACTATTTTTCGTATTTATTGCCGAGTGGATAATTCTAAATGAAAATAGAATGGTTCTTTTGATATTATTACTTTGCAAAAATTTACAAAGAAGCAAATGGAACTCATCCGATCACCTTAAATTTTCTTCATTCTTTCATTGATGAGCAGTGTAGGTAATTATCAAATACTTTTAAATTTATTTGATGCAGAGGTTATTGTGCAGTATTAACAAAAGAACCATTCTATTTTCATTTAGAATTATCCACTTGGCAATAAATACTAAAAATAGTATGAAATATCATTTTTTAAAAACACTAGAGTCGCCTAATAATTATGGTCGGTCGTGTATTTCCTGATGAAGTCAGTAGTGGATTCCGTATTAAATCTTATTTTAAAAATCATCGCATTGTGAGTCGATTAATGCCAACTGGTGTCTTTCTTTCACCTGTTCCGCAAATTAATTAGATAATCATTGTGCAGGTGTTAAGTCGGCGAGTCCTATAACTTTTCTACCTATAGCAACTTGTTCATATTTGTCAATAATTTATTGGTTTACTGGATGGAAAAACTGTGTATGATCTCACTGGAATGCCAACCAGAAGCCTTAATATTTAGATAGAGGCTATAATTGCAATGGCTTAGTCACATTCTTTTATATGTAATACAGGGGTACTTGGCTATCATATATTTTTGTTACATCTCCAAAGGTTAGAAAGCATTGGAGAGCCAGTATCAATCATGTTTAGAAGTTTCAAACATATATATAAACACACTAGACCATGTTAACTTTAATGTAAAATACGCGATAATTAATGTATAATACGCGATAATTAAATGCATAATATGCTATAATTATTGTGTCATAATCAATTCAGTTAGTCAGTTAAGTACCATATGAGACACACGCTTTGGGCGATCATCTCCCAAAAGAGACATGCCTGACTGGGCAGAAGATTATCCTGCAGTAGGTTGCCATTGCTTTCTGCGGTAGACTGGGTTGCCGAGCAAGACTATAGAACCCAGTTTGTCCTATTATTTGACTCATAACTAGAGGGGAAAGAAATGTATTATATTTAGTAATAACGGGGGATCAGTTTATTACTTCACAACTATAGAAAACCCATCCCCAACTTTATGCTCAGTAGAAGCCTTAATCATGTTGTCAACTCTTATATTTTGTCAGTCAGTTAGATGCCATACGTGATACACTCTTTGGGTGATCATATCATGAAAGAGACATGACTTACTGGGCAGAAGATTATCCCGCAGTAGGTTGCCATTGCTTTCTGCGGTAGGCTGGTTGCCAGCCAAGGCTATAGAACCCAATCTGTTCTATTATTTAACCCTTAACTGGAAGGAAGAGACGGGTTAATACCTTTCCCAATTGTATTTGTGTGGAAGTGGATGCAAGGAATTCAACTAGGATTCGAACTCGGCTGCCTGATTTGTCGTTCCGAGTCGATATCTCTGCACCACAACGCACATCCATACTCAATTAACTTGATTTAAGTCCTGAATAATTACGCTAGCAATAAATTACTGCGAATTATTTATTTAGCTATCGTGGCATGACAGTAACGAGAGAGCTAAGCTTCCTTAGATTTCTCTAGCTTTCTTAACTGTAATAATGTGAGTCGTCTGTCTGTAAAGACACAGACAGTATACGAACTCAGGCCGTTCATTTTGTTATCGTTTTGTACCGTTTGAATTCTTCCACACGTAGAAATATTAACCCTCTAGGGCCATTCGTATCATATTAGTGGGGGATCTGTTTATTACTTCATAACAATAGAAAACCGATCACCCACTTTATGACAAGTAGAAGCCTTAACCCTCTAGGGCCATTCGTATCATATTTGATACAGTATGAAAACAAGCCTTGAAAGAAATATTTTCCTGAAAAATTTTTTAAGAGAAATATTTTATAAATTTCAAATGAAAGCAGTACTGACTGCTCAGTCAATGAATACCAAATGTTTCCTTATAGGGAAATACCAAATGTTTCCTTATATGGAAATACTGTATCAAATATGATACGAATGGCCCTAGAGGGTTAAAAAGAACATTTTTTTTTAATCATATCACCCCAAGCAAGGTGGTAATGCCACTGAAGCGCAGGGGGCTACGTAAGAATGAAAAGATTGGAAAAGAGAAAGCCGGAAACCACATCGTAAACAGGGAACAAGGGATGAGCCTCTACACCTGTTAAATAGACGTGGGTGGAGTGTGAACCGGGCGATAGTTTAGTCTATCTACTCCAATTGAGGAAAAAAAATGAAAGAAATGAGTAAAAAGATGGAAAAAGAGAAAGCCGGAAACCACATCCTAAACAGGGATCAAGGGATGAGCCTCTAGACTTGTTCAATAGACGTGGGTGGAGTGTGAACCGGGCGATAGTTTAGTCTATCTACTCCACACAAAGCTATTTTTTTTTTCTGCGGACGTTTTAAAGATTTTATTTGTCTTTTCGTGTTTGTTGACACCTGACCGAAATATCTTCCGGGTTATGGAATTTTCTAGATCTTTCCGCGTTAATTTTTTGTCTGTGATCTACGTTCCAGATAGGTGGATGATAAGAAGAAACGCACAGGAGAGTTTGGAATAGTTATCCTGTGTCGCTCATTTTTTTAACTTCTTTTCTTTTGACACCTTCTGATAATCAATTTTTGTTAACTAAGTAAAGTTTACCTTCCGGTGAAATTTTAAAAAAAATCAAAAATCCTAACAGGAGAATAGAAGATGCAGACGCGAAAAATAAAGAAAAGACCAAAATATTTGGACATGTCTGTTCATAATTCGTTACACATTAAGTGAGATTGTATTGAGTCTCATGTTTTTTTTTGTTTTTGTTTTTTTTGAGAAATCAATTTTTCAAACAGAAAATAGAAAAGGAAAAATATCAATAGAAAAAACACTTAAAGATTTTTTTCGTATAATACCTGCCCGCATATTCATCTAGGTTTTTATAAATTTAATACTTTGAACTTTCCAACCTTTTTTAAGTGCCTTCGTCAAAATTGTTATCATTATCGGAATTATGAACAAAACACTTTATTTAATCCAGATGATAAACAATTCATAGTCAGATTTAGGAGATATTTCAAATCAGCTAATAAATAAATAGTATTGTATTCACCTTTGTGACCCATCACTTATATTTGTTCACATTTGAATTGAGAATTTGGGGTTGTATACTTGTTTCTTTTCTTCTTAATAGCCGTATAAATAAATTAGATTATATAATAACTTCTCTCTCTTAAATTCCTTCAAATTCCATGGTTTTAAGTTTTAATCAATTTTATGTTTAACCATTTTTCTTTTGGTTTTTTTTGTTTTGTTTTAAAATTATTCGGGTACCTTTAACAGTGAATTTGAAACGCCGTAATTTCTTCTGATCTGTTTTTATTTATTTCTATTTTTTATTTTTTATTTTAAAAATGTTATTGTATCTCTTTTCGTTACTGTCATCTGCGGGCCGGCTCTAACATGTTCCGGTAGCAATGATCTATATTTTTCTTTCTTCTTTCCCTGCCCTTACTTCATACAAACAAATAAGTTAAATTTGTTTTCCAATTAGGTTTTAGTCTCGCTGACGAAATAGCTGTTAAGGACAATAACCAGCCACGACTGGTAGTTTCATACACCATCACGCAACCATCAGGCGGTAGGTAACTGTAGTGTGAGAAAATAGGATCCCTTATAACCACCGGCTAGTCCAACATGGTAAAAGTGTATATATATATATATATATATATATATATATATATATATATATATATATATATATATATTACACTTTTGTGTGTGTGTGTGTGTGTGTGTGTGTGTATGTGTGTGTGTGTGTGTGTATTATGTCTTGAAGGCTGTCACAATGCGTTGAATGAAATAAAGAAAGGTCGGGAGGTGTTTGTATGACCTGTTTATTATGATATTTCGAGACTATAATCTAATCATCAGAATGGCAGAGAAACCCTCAGAATGACCGTGCTTTTAGCTGTCCATCTATGAATGGCTGGCTTTAACCACTGCTGCTGTACGTGTGTGCGTGTATGTACGTGTGCGTGTGTGTGTGTGTGCGAGTGTGGATCTATGTGTGTTCCAGTTGTTTTTTATGGTCTAATGGTGTGTGTGTGTGAGAGAGAGAGCGTGTGTGTGTGTGTGTGTGTGTGTGTGTGTGTGTGTGTGTGTGTATTCAAGTTGGAGTTTTTATTGGTCTGATGGAATCAGTTCGTAGGATCTAGGAGTTGATGTGACTTTGACCGGGTCAAAGAGTATCAGTTTCATTGCTGTTGTCTTATCTATCTGATTTATCTGGTGGTGTTTGCTCGGCCGAACGTAAACACGTTTTTTTTTTTTTCAAATCACAAACTGCAAAATAAAGATTAACGTCCAATGTAGTCTCTGCTCTTATTTGATCTGGAGTATATATATATATATATATATATATATATATATATATATATATATATATATATATATAATTCTCTTAATATCCTGTCCGGTGGCAAAAGCTGCGTGGTAGCGCCAGGAGTGGCAGTACCGCCTTGAGCTACCGAAACTGTGTTATCACCCAGGTTGGCGGCTGATGAGGACAGGGTATCGCACGTGCTTTCACACGTTGTGTGATAAAAAAAAATATCCATTGTTTCACTCTATCACTTAGGACTTCGGTATAAATGGGGTTCTACAGAAGGATGCTGCGGATATCATAGATCAAGCATGTGAGCAATTATGAGGTTTTGCAAAGGATGGAGACGAAAAAGAAATTAATACTGAGCATCAGGAAAAGAGAGCTAAAGTTCCTGGGACATGCAATGAGGAATTAGGGCTTAGAGAACCTGATACTAACAGGCCAGATAGCGGGGAAAAAGAGACAGAGGAAAGCAGCGGATAACATATTTAAAGGGCCTGAGCGGGTGGATGACAGAACGGGGCATAAGTGGGAAAATATGATGTGATAACTTCATGAGTTTGCCAACAAATTTCTAAAATCATCAGTCCATCAATTAGAGGAGAAAAACGTGTACTCTTCCACAGGAAATATATTGCGGGAAATACTCTCTCTAAATATGACAAAAATTATATAAAAGACATGGTCTTTTACAGCAAAAGGAAGCACGTTCAAAAATTACACACTAAATATATATATTTTTTTTTTTTTTTTTTAATCATTTCACCCCGAGCAAGGCAGAAACGCCATTGATGTGCAGGGGGTTACATAAATGTAGAAAGATTAATTAGAAAAGAGTGAGGAGTACAAGCTAGTTAGAAAGGAACAATAGAAAACTGAGAAAGCAGGTGCAATGACAGGTACATGGGCGGAGAGAAAGGGAAGGTTATACAGGGGAGGGGAGAGAGCTAGAGGCCAGTGGTTAGTAGGTGAGTATTAACTTTGCTTTTAAATTTCTGGAGGTCGTAGCCGTCAGGAAAGCAAGAATACGGGAGTGAGTTCCACAGGCGGGAAGTGCGAGAGAGGAAGCTGCAGGAGTAGAATTGTCGTCTGCGTTTGGCTAACCTGACTGTGAATAACAAGACCGACTCTGTAAGTATCTAAATCCTAAAATTATACGAAAATAAACTTTGAGGACAACAAATAACAGACAGAATCTAACTCCGTTACTGTCCGTCGCTATAAGGCGTTGGACAAGAGGGGGAAAAAAAAGAAAACTGCGGAATACAGACAATACATACAATACCCCGCAGAAAAGAAAAAAAACCCAAACGGAACCAACCACAAAGAAAGAAAAGGTGCTCGATACAGAACTAACCAAAGTGGAATAATAAATATATATATATATTCTATACTTTGCACATGTGCATATGCACAAACGTAAAGGCGTATGCCCACGTACACACAGAGCTACACACACGAAGAACAATGAATCTAACAGGAATAAACCCATATAAACCTTTATTTTTCAAAATTTAATATAAAAATAATAAAAATGATCGGATGTCTACCGTTTTCTACTCTCACGCGACCACCCAACTTTAGGAGTACACACTCAGACAATTCAGCAATCATTATTGGGTACTAAAACGATGATTCTCAAGAAAATGCGAGGTACTGGTAGTCAACTCTTCCCGTCTTCCCGTCACATCTTCATCATTTTTGCTGGAAGATGATGAAAAACATTCTAATGATCCCATTCGTACCAGTCCTAGAAGATATACGAAGTGTTTATCGCTGAAATAAACATATGTATTGTATATGATACTATGTTTATTTTTGCTTCTCTACATTTAATTTAAATATTAATAGTATATAGATATATAAATATGAAATAATAATTAATAAAGATTAAATATATATGCAATATTACATTATAATTAGTTGCTGTAGACCTCATGCTATAGTCGAAACAGGGGGTATAACTCAAGCTCTACTGAAGTAGAACTCACGCTATATTCGAAACGAGATGTATACTTTACGCTATATTGAGGTAGACCACGCTATCATCGAAATGGGAGTTATAACTCAGGCTATACTGAGGTAGATCTCACGTTATAGTCGAAACTGGAGATATGCCTCACGCTATAGTCGAAACAGAAAGTAAACCATGCTATATTGAGGTAAGCCTCACTCTATAGTTAAAACTGGATGTATAGCTCAAGCTATATTAGGTATATTTAGGTAGACCTCACGCCATAGTCGAAAAGATATGCATACACCACGCTATATTGAGGTAGATCTCACGCTATCGTTGAGACAGAAGGTATATTTTAGACTATACTGAGGTAGACCTTACGCTATATCCGAAACGGGAGGTATACTTAACTCTATAGTCGAAACGGGAGGCATACCTCACGCTATATTGAGGTAGATCTCACGCTATCGTCGAGACAGGAGGTATATTTTAGACTATACTGAGGTAGACCACACGCTATATCCGAAACGGGAAGTATACATTACGCTATAGTCGAAACGGGATGCATACTCCACGCTATACTGAGGTAGATCTCACGCTAACGTCGAAACGGGAGGTAAATTTTAGACTATACTGACGTAGACCGCACGCTATATTCGAAACGGGAGGCATATCTCGGGCTATATTGAGGGAAGAGACGGATTAACAGCTTTCCTAAGGGTATTTGCGCGTAAGTGGATGGAACGAATTCAACTGGAATTCGAACTCGGCTCTCCATTTTTCCAGAAGGGCCGATATCAACTGCAACGCACTTTCGACTAGCACAGTATTATCTCTAAAAAACAATCTTACAAACTGAACATATTTTCTCACTTAAAACAACTTAAGCCGTCGAAAATGAATGAATGTATCAATCAATCAATTGATAAAAGAAGTTGTTCTCTGGTAAAACGGCGTTTGACATGAATAAATATCTGAAGTGATTTTATGCATTTCTTCATGGTGAGAAAATATTAACTCCGCCCATTTATATTTATAGACGTTTTCTGATAATACACGAAAAATGCAAAAGCATCTAGCCTGAGGTGGTTAGCAAGATGCATTTCAGCCGCTGTGCAAATGCGTATTGCCTATTTACAAGTTTTATACGTGTTCAATAATGGCGAATGGGAGGAACTAAGTTGAAATATAGTGTTTTTTTTTTTCTAGCTGAAAACGTACGCTGTTTAACAGTGTTAATGAGATCTCCGCTGGCGTTTCTGCAGAATTAAGCGGCATCGCTAGCAACAAAAAATCTTATTTACAATTAAACGAAACGCCACCATAACTGATTTTCAGACTCGTATTCATCGCTCTGTAAAGAAATCACAGAGAATTTTCAGACATATTTACTGAGTATAAGAATTCGATCTTAGGTCGATCTGTCGTTTTAAATATTAGGATTTTTTCTTTCTTGTGTTTGGTGTTCATTTTACATTCATTGGCATCATGGATAAGCATTTGTCACTGAGCGAAATAATGCTATAGTAAAATCCCCGACAGAGTTTCGAATACGAAACTTTTGGCAATCGTTCGGTTCACTTATCAGGGGCTATCAGCAATTATCTGCTGATTTTATCATTTTTATTATTTTTATATTAAATTTTGAAAAGTAAAGGTTTATATGGGTTTATTCCTGTTAGATTCATTGTTCTTCGTGTGTGTAGCTCTGTGTGTACGTGGGCATACGCCTTTACGTTTGTGCATGTGCATATGTGCAAAGTATAGAATATATATATATATATATATATATATATATATATATATATATATATTTAGTGTGTAATTTTTGAACGTGCTTCCTTTTGCTTTAAAAGACCATGTCTTTTATATAATTTTTGTCATATTTAGAGAGAGTATTTCCTGCAATATATTTCCTGTGGAAGAGTACACGTTTTTTCTCCTCTAATTGATGGACTGATGATTTTAGAAATTTGTTGGCAAACTCATGAAGTTATCACATCATATTTTCCCCCTAATGCCAACAAAAACTAAACTTAAAAAACTAATTAACAATAGCAAGTGGTCCAGGCTCGGCAAAAAAGATTTAGTTAATATATATATATATATATATATATATATATATATATATACAAACACATACCCACACACACACATATATATATATATATATATATATATATATATATATTGTAATTTTTTATTACAGTGGTTTATAAAAGCATTATATCACTACACATAAATTCTAATGGTTCAGAACAGTAGTGTTCTTCTTCAAAAGATATTTTAAAATAAATGGTGAAAATTATTTATTAAGAGAATTTATGATGAATTAATAGCAATTTAAAAAATTAAAAAGAGGTAGTTGGAGGACGTTAAACAATATTCTTTTAGGTGTGTCAATATTACTAAATCAAAAGTGAGAATTATGTTGAACTATGGAGTTAAAATTTTGGCTCACGAAAGGGTACAAAGTAGCATAATGTCAATGCACGATACCTTTTAATTTTGTCTGGGTCAGATACATGCTGGAACATTGCATTATTTAAATGGTTAGAGAATCACATTTTCTGTTTGTGGTATCTTCAGCATTCTTCTTTAGAACTAAATGTCCAGCATTCGCTGCCACATTGAAGGATAGACATCATATAACAGTCTA
>JBBBDQ010001509.1:722500-767500 GCA_037127315.1 Ascarosepion bandense
CGAGGGTCATTCAATAAATAAGGTGAATTTTTCGGTATAAGGACTTCTGCGAGGGTCATTCAATAAATAAGGTAAATTTTTCGGTATAATGACTTCTACGAGGGTCAGTGAATAAAAAAGCTGAAATTTTCGGAAGTCCTTATACCGAAAGATTCACCTTATTTATTAAATGACTCTCGTAGAAGTCCTTATACCGAACAATTCACCTTATTTATTGAATGACGCTCGTAGATGTCCTTATACCGAAATATTCACCTTATTTATTGAATGACCCTCGTAGAAGTCATTATACCGAAAAATTCACCTTATTTATTGAATGACCCTCGTAGAAGTCCTTATACCAAAAAATTCACCATATTTATTGAATGACCCTCGTAGAAGTCATTATACCGAAAAATTCATCTTATTTATTAAATGACTCTCGTAGAAGTCTTTGTTCCGAAAAAATCACCTTATTTATTGAATGACCCTCGTAGAAGTCCTTATACCGAAAGATTCATCGTATTTATTAAATGACTCTCTTAGAAGTCACTATACCGAACAATTCACCTTATTTGTTGAATGACCCTCGTAGATGTCTTTATACCGAAATATTCACCTTATTTATTGAATGACCCTCGTAGATGTCCTTATACCGAAATATTCACCTTATTTATTGAATGACCCTCGTAGAAGTCATTATACCGAAAAATACACCTTATTTATTGAATGACCCTCGTAGACGTCATTATACCGAAAAATTCACCTTATTTATTGAATGACCCTCGCAGAAGTCCTTATACCGAAAAATTCACCTTATTTATTGAATGACCCTCGTAGAAGTCCTTATACCGAAAAATTCACCTTATTTATTGAATGACCCTCGTAGAAGTCATTATACCGAAAAATTCACCTTATTTATTGAATGACCGTCGTAGAAGTCCTTATACCAAAAAATTCACCTTATTTATTGAATGACCCTCGTAGAAGTCCTTATACCGAAACATTCACCTTATTTATTAAATGACCCTCGTAGACGTCATTATACCGAAAAATTCACCTTATTTATTGAATGACCCTGGTAGAAGTCATTATACCGAAAAATTCACCTTATTTATTAAATGACTCTCGTAGAAGTCTTTGTTCCGAAAAAATCACCTTATTTATTGAATGACCCTCTAGAAGTCCTTATACCGAAAAATTCTGCTTATTTATTGAATGACCCTCGTAGAAGTCATTATACCGAAAAATTCACCTTATTTATTAAATGACTCTAGTAGAAGTCCTTATACCGAAATATTCACCTTATTTATTGAATGACCCTCTAGAAGTCCTTATACCGAAAAATTCACCTTATTTATTGAATGACCCTCGTAGAAGTCATTATACCGAAAAATTCACCTTATTTATTAAATGACTCTCGTAGAAGTCTTTGTTCCGAAAAAATCACCTTATTTATTGAATGACCCTCGTAGAAGTCCTTATACCGAAAAATTCAGCTTATTTATTGAATGACCCTCGTAGAAGTCATTATACCGAACAATTCACCTTATTTATTTATTAAATGACTCTCGTAGAAGTCTTTGTTCCGAAAAATTCACCTTATTTATTGAATGACCCTCGTAGAAGTCCTTATACCGAAATATTCACCTTATTTATTGAATGACCCTCTAGAAGTCCTTATACCGAAAAATTCAGCTTATTTATTGAATGACTCTCGTAGAAGTCATTATACCGAAAAATTCACCTTATTTATTGAATGACCGTCGTAGAAGTCCTTATACCGAAAAATTCACCTTATTTATTAAATGACCCTCGTAGACGTCATTATACCGAAAAATTCACCTTATTTATTAAATGACTCTCGTAGAAGTCTTTGTTCCGAAAAAATCACCTTATTTATTGAATGACCCTCGTAGAAGTCCTTATACCGAAATATTCACCTTATTTATTGAATGACCCTCTAGAAGTCCTTATACCGAAAAATTCAGCTTATTTATTGAATGACCCTCGTAGAAGTCATTATACCGAAAAATTCACCTTATTTATTAAATGACTCTAGTAGAAGTCCTTATACCGAAATATTCACCTTATTTATTGAATGACCCTCGTAGAAGTCCTTATACCGAAACATTCACCTTATTTATTGAATGACCCTCGTAGAAGTCATTATACCGAAAAATTCACCTTATTTATTGAATGACCCTCGTAGAAGTCCTTATACCAAAAAATTCACCTTATTTATTGAATGACCCTCGCAGAAGTCCTTATACCGAAAAATTTACCTTATTTATTGAATGACCCTCGTAGAAGTCCTTATACCGAAAAATTCACCTTATTTATTGAATGACCCTCGTAGAAGTCATTATACCGAAAAATTCACCTTATTTATTGAATGACCGTCGTAGAAGTCCTTATACCAAAAAATTCACCTTATTTATTGAATGACCCTCGTAGAAGTCCTTATACCGAAACATTCACCTTATTTATTGAATGACCCTCGTAGAAATCATTATACCGAAAAATTCTCCTTATTTATTGAATGACCCTCGTAGAAGTCCTTATACCGAAAAATTCACCTTATTTATTGAATGACCCTCTTAGAAGTCATTATACCGAACAATTCACCTTATTTATTGAATGACCGTCGTAGAAGTCCTTATACCAAAAAATTCACCTTATTTATTGAATGACCCTCGCAGAAGTCCTTATACCGAAAAATTCACCTTATTTATTGAATGACCCTCGTAGAAGTCCTTATACCGAAAAATTCACCTTATTTATTGAATGACCGTCGTAGAAGTCCTTATACCAAAAAATTCACCTTATTTATTGAATGACCCTCGTAGAAGTCCTTATACCGAAACATTCACCTTATTTATTAAATGACCCTCGTAGAAGTCATTATACCGAAAAATTCACCTTATTTATTGAATGACCCTCGTAGAAGTCCTTATACCGAAAAATTCACCTTATTTATTGAATGACCCTCGTAGAAGTCATTATACCGAAAAATTCACCTTAATTATTGAATGACCGTCGTAGAAGTCCTTATACCAAAAAATTCACCTTATTTATTGAATGACCCTCGCAGAAGTCCTTATACCGAAAAATTCACCTTATTTATTGAATGACCCTCTTAGAAGTCATTATACCGAACAATTCACCTTATTTATTGAATGACCGTCGTAGAAGTCATTATACCGAAAAATTCACCTTATTTATTGAATGACCCTCGTAGAAGTCCTTATACCGAAAAATTCACCTTATTTATTGAATGACCCTCGTAGAAGTCATTATACCGAAAAATTCACCTTAATTATTGAATGACCGTCGTAGAAGTCCTTATACCAAAAAATTCACCTTATTTATTGAATGACCCTCGCAGAAGTCCTTATACCGAAAAATTCACCTTATTTATTGAATGACCCTCGTAGAAGTCATCATACCGAAAAATTCACCTTATTTATTGAATGACCGTCGTAGAAGTCCTTATACCAAAAAATTCACCTTATTTATTGAATGACCCTCGTAGAAGTCCTTATACCGCAAAATTCACCTTATTTATTAAATTACTCTCGTAGAAGTCTTTGTTCCTAAAAAAATCACCTTATTTATTGAATGACCCTCGTAGAAGTCCTTATACCGAAAGATTCACCTTATTTATTGAATGACCCTCGTAGAAGTCATTATACCGAACAATTCACCTTATTTATTGACTGACCCTCCTAGAAATTCTTATATTGAAAAATTCCCCTTATTTATTGACTGACCCTCGTAATTACTCGGAGAATGTTATCGAACGTGCAATTGGGCGCAAGGTGAAAAGTTTTGTGTCTTTTTTTATTTTTGGTTCTGGTTTGTTTCTAGTGATTTCGAAATTGCCGTGGTTGCAAATAGAATATCAAGTCGTGTATTCATGCCGTCTGGAAACGTTGTGTTTTAAAACTAACAGCGTTTTTATTTATTTATTTATTTTGTTTAATAAAGACGTTCTGCCTTATCTCCAAAATCGTTTGGCCGTTTATAAATTTATACGCTAGCTACATAAGGCGGACTAACCAGCGTCTTGAAATGCGTATGACACATTTTTCTAGTAATATCAGACAGGTTAGTAATACTCACAATACACGTCTAATCCAGGTATCACAGGATTCCGCGATAGTCCAACACCTCTAAAATGACCATGGATTGTGGATACAAATTCACGGATCCGTGTTTTTTTTCTCTATTTTGGGCAAAGCACGTTCGACAAAATATCTACATACTTTAGAGGCAGTATACATTAACTCGCATCGACCATCTTCGTGCTGACAGGAGACATTTATTCGTTCTCATTCTTTACTTGCATGTGAGTCTATATTTTCATTTTTAAAACCACTAGAATTATTTAATTTTTTATTTTTATTTTAGGGGCGTTTCATTTTCCTCCTATTTTCTCTTTTAATATTAAATTGTATTTTAATCGTAGTTCCTCGTCCACATTAACCAGTTTGTATATGACTCTTCGGTTCTCTTAGATTTTACAAGGCGCCAACCATTTTTCTGGGGTGTTGACCAAAAGAAAGTTAGCATTTTAATGGGAAAATATGAGGTTTAGTCTGTTTAAAATCAAGATATCCCCCCCCATATATATATATATATATACCAATCGAAATGGCGCGTTGAGTTTTCCTTTATATATATATATTCTTTTTAATCATCTTACCCCAAGCAAGGCATTCCACTGCCACTATTGCGCATGGGGCTACATAGGGGAAGGTAAAGAGAAGGAGTGGTTAGACATAGGGAATGTCAGGAGGAAGGTGACAGATGAGTAAGGATAGCGAGGATGAGGGTCAGGCAGATAGGAAGAGTGCTTGATAGAATGGGAGCAGGTTAGTGTGTTAGGAGGTGTCTATTGACCTTACATTTAAACTCCTGGAGATTGTAGCCGTCGGGGAAGCAATCGTTTGGACGAGAATTCCACAGTCGGGAAGTGCGAGGAAAGAAACTGTTGGAGTAGAAGTTACGGCTGCATTTTATCGGTTTCACTATAAAAGGGTGGGATCTAGTTGCTAATCTAGTATCTCGTGCAAATTCGTATTTAGGGGGCACCAGTGATCTAAGTTCATCGGAGCAGAAGCCGTGAAAGTATTTATAGAAGAGACACAGGGAAGCAACGTCGCGCCGGTGGGAGAGAGACTGCAGGCGGTCTGCAAGGTCGGTATCTATCACATTAAAGACCCTCCTCTGAACCTTATCGAGAAGCCCGAGGAGAACAGCAGGGGCACCCGACCAGATATGGCAGCAGTATTCAATGCACGGGCGGATGGTAGATTTGTAAATGTGCAGGATAGATTTAGACGGAAAAAACTTCCGGGTCCTACACAGAGAACCGACTTCATAGCAGCGGATTTCGCAATGGATTCGATATAGTCATTCCATTTGAGGTCCGCTGAAAGTGTGAGACCAAGGAGGCGTAGTGTTTTACTCTCTGGGAGGCAAGCCTGGTCCATGCTACTGGGAGGTAGGTGAGATTGTCGATGATGGTTAATTGAGAGTAGCTTCGTTTTAGAAGCATTAAAATTTACTAGCCATTTCTTACCCCAGTCCAATATGGATTGGAGGTCTTTTTCAATCTCGGCTGCGAGGTTAGCTTTGACGCCTACACCAGATTTTTGTTGGAGGCGAGTGTAAACTGTGGTGTCATCGGCGTACAAACCTATTTGGGCTCTTATGGAATCAGGGAGATCATTAATATATATCAGGGAGAGTGTAGTACCTAAGATGGAGCCTTGGGGAACACCTGCGTTTTTATGATAGTTCTGAGAGGCATGTCCGTTTAATACCACCTTCATTGTGCGGTTAGAGAGGAATGACTGGATTAGTTCAAACAAATGTCCAGTTATACCATAGCTCCGCAGTTTACATAGAAGGCCAGCATGCCAAACTCTGTCGAACGCCTTAGATATATCCAATGCAACGTTTCGGGCTTCGCCATTCCTGTCGAGTGCCTGGTATATGTACTCGGTGATGGTCGTTAACATATCAGCAGTAGACCTGGTGAAGCGGAAACCATATTGCTTGTCCGAGAGGAGCCTGTGTGCTGTGAGATACTGAACCACCTCGGCGTTGATAATGGCTTCGAACACTTTGCCAAAGATCGGAAGAAGGCTGATAGGGCGGTAATTTGCAGGGTCAGATGGTTCTCCAGTGTTTTTAAATATAGGAACTACAGAGGAAGATTTCCAACAGGCAGGAAAGCAGGAAGCAGATAGGCAGAGGTTGTAGAGCTGAGAAAGGACAGAGGAGAGTTCAGGGGCACATTTCTTTAAGACTATGGTTGGGATTCCGTCACCACCGCTCGCTTTGTGAGGGTCAAGTTTTAAGATTATCTTAGAGACAAGCGAAGGTGTAATGTGGACATCATTCAGTTGTGCCTCGGTTCTAAGTGAGAAGTCTGGTGTAAAAGCTCCAGATGAGTCCAGACTCGAATTGTTCGAGAATCTGCGGGCAAAATATTCAGCCTTATCTGCTGGGGAGGTGAGGACCTCAAATTTGTTGATTAGCGGGGTTATTGTGAACTTGCTCTTGTTAAGTACTCTTTTACAGAGTCGCCAGTAGTCTTTAGAGCCGAATTTAGAGCATGCTATGCGTTGCTTCATTCTGGCAGCAAACAACATCTTAGCTTCGTTAAATATCCTTTTACACTTATTACGAGCTGAAGTGAAAAGGTGCCTGTTTTGGTCCGACGCGTAGTTACGATAGAGTCGGAAGAAATGATTCCGGTGGGCAATGGCAGCCGAGCAAGCGGGTGAGAACCATGGAGACGAATGAGATTTAAGCTGGAATTTCCTAGCAGGGATGAAGGCATCGATGCCAGCCTTAACCCAGTAGGAGACCTCGGATGCACATTCTTCGATGGGAAGACTAAAGACATTGTTCCAAGGGATGTCACAAAGGAAGTCTCGGAACGAATTCCAGTCTGCTCTTTGATAGCAGTAGGATATTTTACTTGTCTGGTTTTCATGGGTCGGGCGGGAGTGGAGTGAAATATTGACGGACACTACAGTGTGGTCAGAGTTTCCAAGTGGGCAGAGTTGTCTGGTAGTGCAAGAATCTGGGATGGAAGTGAAGCAGAGGTCTAGAAGTGAGTCCTTTCCGTTAGGGTTGTCGGAGAACCGCGTGGGGAAGTCCACTACTTGAGTAAGGGATTGGGTGATTGAAAAGTTCATGGTGTGGACACCAGCAGGAACAGTGACAGCGTTCTTCAGCCACTTGGTGTGGTGGGCGTTAAAGTCACCAAACACGAATACATGGGCAGAGGGATGGGAAGAAATGGCTTTGTCAATATTGTCAGAAATGATGTCAAGTAACGAACAGTCAGAGGAGGAAGGAGAGCGGTAGAGAAAGAAGAGATAGCTAATCGAGCTGAGAAGTGAGAGGCGGAAGCACATGAAAGAATGATCTGGGGATTCAAAAGATGACACCCTAGCTAAGGGAAGGTGTTCGCTGACATAGACACCAAGCCCAGGCATATGAACATTGGAGTCCTTCCTGAAGAGGGGAAGGTAGCCAGGAACGTGGAACTCAGATGAGGGGATAAAAGGGTTAAGATTAGTTTCATATAGGGCTAATATATCAGGTGAGTTATTATGGAGGAAAGAATCTACGCTGGGGAAGTTGGTGCGGATGCCGCGTATGTTACTGATAGAGATGCAGACAGGTTTGGGCGTTTTCAAATGAGCTGGTTTAGTTTTGTTATTATGTTTGCTTTTTTCCATAGTGATTCAGTTAAGGAGTGGTCTTAGAATAGAATCAGTCGGTCAATCATTTGCAATTTGTGAAGGATGGAGACTGGCGCGGCCTACAACATAATGTGGCCTCAGGGTTGCCCACCGAACGTTCATGCAGGGACGCCCGTCCATGAGCGATATGGCACTACAAGAACCCCGGTATTATTCAACTGTTGATCAGAGCAGCCTCTCAAGACGCTACGCAAGAGTTCGGGCTCCTAACTACCAGTCGGAAGCAGCAATCAGGAAACTGCCAACCCGGTACCCTCAGAATGTAAAGACGTTGCCACCATAATCCGTAACTGCAAAGAGCTTCCAGCTGAACTAACACCAAGACCGGAGAAAGGGGATGAACCGGGAATATATATAAAGGAAAACTCAACGCGCCATTTCAATTGGTTATAAATTATAATACATTTCTATGGGGTAACTTAGCTCATTTCATCAGACCACACTATATTTGTGCCATTTGGTACAAAGATGTTTTTCCGCTAAAAAATTTATACTGAATGGAACGAATATAGTGTGCGCTGATGAAATGAACTAATATGGCTCATAGAAATGAACTATAATTTATAATCACTCTAAATGGCCCGTTGATTTTTCCTTTATAAATATCATATTGCTCTGGATAACATCCATTGAGTTCTCTACACAGGTATAACACTTAATATTTTATCTTAAGTAGATCTTGTTCGATTATCCTCGCCGTTTACGGACTGGTCTCATCAATATATATATATATATATATATATATATATATATATATATATGCTTATTGGACAAGGACATTCAAAATGGGACTCACTAAAGGAAGCGATGGTGACAACAGCAAACAACGTTGTTCCAAAGGAAATCAGACGCAGAAGAAAAAACCAGTGGATGACTGAAGAGATCCTTGACATGATGCAAAGGAGACGGAAAATGATGCCAAGACACGGAAGAGAATAGAGGAAACTGCACAAGGAAAAAGGAACAAATGCGCAGAGGTAGAGAGACTGAGCAGGATTAATAAAATAGACATGCATAAAGAAAGAAGAGAAATGACAGGACAAAAAGCCTGCTTTTCAACACGATGTGTAAAAGCCATGAGTGGAATGATAATACTGGAGAAAAAGGAAATACTCAAGCGATGGGAAGAATATATAGAAAATCTTTTCCACGACAAGAGAGAGCAACCGATAAAACGCAAAGATGAGGACGGACTGGAAATGTTAAAGTCCGAAGTGGAATCTGTAATGGCCAAACTGAATAGAAACAAAATAGCTGGTCCAGACGGAATGCCCTAGAAGAATTCGGCATAGAAAGAATTACGGAAATAATAAATGAAATTTATAATAGTGGTAATATCAGACGACCTATGCAAATCTATCTTCATAGCACTACCTAAGAAGCCAGGAGTAAACGAGTGTGAACTACACCGAACTATCAGCTTAATGAGTCACATTACAAAACTGATCGTCCGAATACTGATGAATAATGCAAGAAGTAGAATCAGGCCAGAGATAGATCAAGATCAGTGCGTGTTTGTCAAAGACTCTGGGACAAGGAACGCCACATTTATGAGTAGGATGCTCTCTGAAAGGGCAATACAAATAAAGAAGGACTTATACCTGTGCTTTATTGACTATGCAAAAGTGTTCGACAAAATAGGCCACAAGGAATTGATGGAGATGCTCAGCAGGCTCGATATATTTGGGAAAGACATTAGGGTAATTAAAGACCTACACTGGCAACAAACTGCCTGCATACGGACAGGTAACGAATTCAGAAGTTACACAAAGAAAGAGGAGTAACACAGGGGTGTGTATTTTCACCGGATTTATTTAACTTGTACAGTGAGAATATTTTGAGGACCTTAGATGTTATGACAGGATTTGTCATCGGAGGTCACAATCTGAACAACATAAGATACGCAGACGACACAGTGTTGATTGCAGACACGGAAATAAAACTGCAGGACCTCCTACAGAAGATAGCTGAAGAGAGTGACATGAAGGGATTACAAATAAACTGCAAGAAAACCGAATGCATGATCATCAGCAAAAAGAGCAGCCCAAAGGGCCAAATACAGGTAGGGGGTGTTAAAATCAAGCAGGTACGAAAATTCAAATATCTGGAAAGACAGAAAGTGCGACACAGAGAGCCAAAGGCGAATTGGCATTGCGAAAGACGCTTTCCAGAAGCTGAATAAAGTATTAAGACACAAGAAACTTTCACTAGAAACAAAGAAGATAGTATTGGATTTCTATGTGATGTCAGTTCTTCAATATAGCAGTGAATGTTGGACAATATCAACAAAGATGAAGGGAAAACTTGAAGCAGCTGAAATGTGGTTCTACAGAAGGATGCTGGACCGAGCATGTGTGCAACGACGAGGTTTTGAATATGATGGAAACGAAAAGGAAATTAATATTGAGCATCAGGAAGAAACAACTAAAGTTCCTGGGACATGCGATGAGGAAGGAGGGCTTGGAGAACCTGATAGTAATAGGTCAAATAGAGGAAAAGAGACAGATGAAAGCACCGGATAGCATATTGAAAAGGCCTGAGCAGGTGGATGACAGAACCGGGGCTGAGAGACGCTATAGGAGAAAGCGTGCTAAGAGCCACCAGAGATAAGGAAACTTGGAAGGCCATGATCACCTACGCCCTGAAGAGACAAGGTACATAAAAGAAGAATGAAGAAGACACTTGACCGATGAAAACTTAACTTTCCCTTCTCTACCATCTATGACAAGAACACCCAGAGAAAAAAACATTAATGAAAACACTATAACAGACAATGATTGCTGTCAAATTATACGAGTATTTAAGGAAAAACTCAACATAGCAGCTAAAGCGTTTATTTTTTTTTTTTTTTTTTTTTTTTTTTTAATCATATCACCCCGAGCAAGGCAGTAACGCCACTGATGCGCAGGGGGCTACGTAAGGGTAAAAAGAATGGAAAAGAGAAAGCCGAAAACCGCATCCTAAACAGGAAACAAGGGATGAGCCTCTTCACCTGTTCAATAGATGTGGGTGGAGTGTGAACCGGGCGATAGTTTAGTCTATCTACTCCAATTGAAAAAAAAAATAAAATAATAAAGGAAAAGAGTGAAAAGATTGGAAAAGAGAAAACCGGAAACCGCATCCTAAACAGGAAACAAGGGATGAGCCTCTTCACCTGTTCAATAGATGTGGGTGGAGTGTGAACCGGTGGGTGGATAATTTATTTCGACGCGTAGTTTTGGTACCCAGCTCACCAGACTGTATGATTTAATGATTGGTGAGCTGGGTACCAAAAGTACCCGTCGAAATAAATTATATGACATCAACTTTATAACTCCCAAAGAAAAAAACAAGGCACTGTGATTAAGGATATTATATTTTCTTTTAATCGTACAAGTGACTTTTTTGGACATAGAATATCTAAGAACTGATCTATCGATAGGAATAATTGCAGCTAATCTGTGTAAACATGTTCATAACAAGATTTAAATTTCCAAGAACAATCAGCAGGTTTAGGCCGTGTTCACAGTTTATATTATGAATACAGACACAACGTGTTGACAGTGTTCGGAAATTTAAAAATAATGTTATTACTATTTTTCCAAGAAGAAATTACATAATTGGACAAAAAAATTTGATAATGTCTAATATTAGCCGAATGCACCTGGACCTCTAGATTATTTGGAGTGTTATTACTCGGTATGTTAAAAAAGAAATGAGTCGCGTGAATGTATATGTATATGTATAGAGAGAATGCCTACTTAGGAAATAACACTATTCGCTGACTCTCATTTTTGGTTTTATTAAGAGCTACAAGCAAGTGTTGAATTATTTCCCCTATAAATGTAGCAATTTTTATGCACACACATAAATACACACATGAAGACACAGACACAGACACAGACACACACACACACACACACACACACATATATATATATATATATATATATATATATATATATATATATATATATGAACATGTTTTAAAATCATGACTTCATGTATAATTTAAATGCAACTCGAAACCCTAACACACATAAATCTGAACTGTGATAAAATAAAATAAAATAAAAATATGTTAAACAAGGGTAAAAAAAAATGAAAATTTCTGGCTTTTGGCAAAGTCGAATCACAGTGAAGACATTAGTCGACTTTTCAAAAGACACTTTGAGAGTGTTGCTTCTGTTTTCCTTACCCCCAACTCAGTGGAACAACCAACCAGCTCTTGTCAGCACAAGACGCGCTGCTTCGTACGACTTTTGCCGTGAAGCAAATCGCACCTGACTCTGTAGTCGATTTGCCGACTGCTGCTTCACTTGCTTCTCTTCCTATCTCCACCCGCTACTTTGGCAGAATCTGTTACTTGCTAACGGAGCTTCGCCTTCGTTTTTCGTTCTTTTTTTCTTTTTTACTCTAAAGGAAGGAGGATGAAAGAAATGGAGGAATGAAAGAAATGAAGGAATGAGAGAAAGTAGAAACCTACAAAAAATAATGAGAAAGCAGAACAGACATGAATTATGTTAGAGATTGTTATATATTTTCAAATTATGCCAGAGTTAGGGGCCCGAGATTACTTAAAAAGCAAGAAATTTAAAGAAGCCATTTTTTTTAAAGACAGGCATCTCGTCCACAGATTTTGGTGAAATGAACTCTTCTGACGCCGTTTCGCTAGGCTGTTAAGCTGATATCACGAGGATAAAGTTAAAGTGGTAATTATAATGGAAAAAAAATCAATCAGGCAACAGAATTTAAAAACGAAAAAGAAGATAAAGAAATTAAATGGTAAAGGAACTAAAAAGCAAAGTGGAAAAAAAGATGGGGGTGATAAAATATAAAATAAAGAAAATTATACACAAAGACGTTTACCGACAGAGGATGTTTTAAATGGCAGACGGAGTGAAAAGTAAGAAAGAAAAGGAAAGAAGAAAGTAAGGGAGAAGACAGAGAAAGCTGAAGAGAAATTCAAAAAATAAAGTTTAATGAATTCAAATTAATGAAATGTCGAAGAGAAGAACATGTGGAAAGGAAATTTTGACTGACAAATATTTAAAATAAATCCATTATACGGCATTATTTAATTTCGAACATCGCTTTGTTTTTGTGTTTGTTTTTGTGTTTTGAAGTATTTTTTCGATTTTTTTTCCGAAATTTGTTACTAATTAGTAGTAAGGAACATTTTTAATCTTTCGTGAGCTTCACTTGTTTAAATTTTTTTTTCCTCCTTAACATCGTAAACGTTTTATTTATTTATATATTTATTATTATTATTTATTTCATTATCTTGTGCTCTTTCTCTCGTGGTTTCTTCTTCCATCATTCATTTAAATATCAACATTTCTTGTTCCTCTCTTGTCAGTCCCTTCCTTTTATATTTCTTTATTTTAATTTATTTTTCCTTTCCGTCATTTTTACTTCTACTATTCTTAGTCTTTAAGATTTTTTTTTATTTTAATTTCCTTCTTACCTACTACTTATTCTCTTTAATTCATCTTATATCGCCCTTTTCTTTCATTTTACGGTTTTTTCCATCTCTTTTTTTTATTTCCTCCTTTAACACTATCTTTTTGTCACTCGTTTTCGATGGCCTAAAAGTCTAAATTCTTTCTCTCTTCATAGATTCTCTTCATTTCATTTAACTTTCATTTTGTTATTTGATTTTTTACAATACTTTTCTTAAAAGAAAATAGTTAATAATCACATCATCTTTCCTCTCTGTCTCTCGTTTTCTTTAGCATTTTTCCGACACCTTTCTTTTTTTTATTTTACCTCTTCTGCTCCCTCTTTTAGTTTCCTTACTCTTTCTCTCTCTCTCTCTCTCTCTCTCTCTCTCTCTCTCTCGTTTTCTTTACCTCTTTTCCGACACCGTTCTCTTTTTTATTTTACCTCTTCTACTCCCACTTTTAGTTTCCTTAATCTTTCTCTCTCTCTCTCTCTCTCTCGTTTTCTTTACCTCTTTTCCGACACCGTTCTCTTTTTTATTTTACCTCTTCTACTCCCTCTTTTAGTTTCCTTACTCTCTCTCTCTCTCTCTCTCGTTTTCTTACCTCTTTTCCGACACCGTTCTCTTTTTTATTTTACCTCTTCTACTCCCTCCCTTTTAGTTTCCTTTACTTTCTTTCTCTCTCTCTCTCTCTCTCTCTCTCGTTTTCTTACCTCTTTTCCGACACCGTTCTCTTTTTTATTTTACCTCTTCTACTTCCATCGTTATTTTCCTTACTCTTTCTTCTTTCTCTTTCCCTCACCTGTTATTGCTTTTCTGCCAACAATTTTTCTTGACCGACTTCGTTCGAGCGCTACCTTCATTCGTTAACGTCATGTCGAACGTTAGTCACGCCGAGTCACGTTACAACACGTTACACTCCCACAACAGCGTCGCAGCATGACAGCGACACTTGCATTCCTAAATAAGGCAAATGCATTGTGCGTGTGCACACTTTCAAAAATCGTTTGCCTGCGCAAATGCAGTAATATAGGAACGAGAACAAACTGAGTGTCGCTAATATTTTTTTAATGTTTATACTTGAGTAAAAAGGAAAAAAAATCTCTCTTTCTCTTCTCTCCAGGAAAAGATTTTGTATTTAAGCAAAACCCATGAAAATGAAGTCAATTTCTTGTTGAATATTTGATAGCAGTTTCATCTCTAATACCTTTGTTTTTCTAGCTAAGTTTATTTTACTGCACTCATATTTCTTGTTTTAATTTTGAAATCTTTCATTGTTTAAGGTCTTTTTCTTTGTTTTATTATATTTTTGTGACACTACCGAAATATTTTATTTTCACGTTAACCTTAGTTTCTTTCCTACCATATGTTTGTTTTATAATCAATCTTTTTCATAGACAATATTTAGTTTCTCTTTAATATTAACGGAATTCATAGACACCTGTTTAGAACATACAAATGAGAACTGGATATATATATATATATATATATATATATAGCTCTTTCATCACCTTGTATATCCTTTCCTTTCTCTCCACCTTTGCATCTGTCATCACACCTGTATTCCATCCTTCTCTTGTTCCTTTCTAACCGGTTCGTCTTCGTATTCACTCTCTTCTACTTAAACTTTTTACTCTTATGTGGCCCCCTACACATCAGTGTCATTACCGTCCTGATCGAGGTGATACGATTAAATATATATATATATTTAAATTTCTAATCTTATCTAATTCCCATGAACATCTGAACAGCGTGTGAACTTAAATTCAAATCTATTAATTTCTCAGTGTGAATTGATTAATAGAAACTATGAAAGTCTGAGTCGTGCCGTAGACATAAGACAATATATATATATAAATATATATATTGTCTTATGTCTATGGCACGACTCAGAGTTTCATACGTTATTTAATCATCAAGTGCATAATTCACACTGAGGAATTAATAGATTTGTATTTAAGTTCACACGATGTTCATGGGAATTAGATTCTAAATTTAAATATTCTAAGAATATATGTAGATAAAAATTTAAATTTAAATTTGTTATGGTTTATAAAATGGCGAGTGTTCTAAAAATAGAAAAAGATAGACACACTGACGCCAAGAATTCAAAATTGGGCGGCAAAATAAGGGACCGTTTCTTTTGGTAGGAGTAAGTGTATGAAGTAGGAGTTAAGGACAGTAGTTTTTTGTAGGAGATTTGAAAAAGGAAAGACGCTAGTCAGTTGACGACTAGAATCCAGAAGGGATAGGCTCGTTTACTACTAGCATTCCACAGTGAAGAGAATTTAGCTAGTCTGCTCCTGTATCCACACAAAATTTACAGGTTGTAACTTGATGTAAAAACCTAAAGTTTTATACCAAAAATAAACATCATTAATTCAAGTTTGTGTTATCTTCTAATTATACCAAAACGAAGCAACACAACAAATTCAAATAAAATAAAAATTTAAAAAAAAATTAAAATTCAGGGAGAATAAAGCAAAGGGGCGTAAATCCTAAAACGTAAATTAAAAAAAAATATTTTCTAATATTACTTACAGATAAAAAGTTAAAATTACTACAATTTTAAGTAAATTAAAATTAGAATAAAATAAAAATTCAAAAAAATTAAATTAAAAAGTAAAATTTAAAATTAAAATTAAAAATTAAAGTATGCAGGGAGCTAATATTGAAAAAGATTTAATTCATAATTGTGAAAAGAAAATTGCAAGGGAAAGAAAGAAAGAAAGAAAGAGGGAAAGAAAGAAAGAAAGAGGGAAAGAAAAGGGCAAACGTATAAAGTATATGATTATGTGAGTATCTTTATATTATTACTACTATAACGCTAAAGTGGTAAATTTTTAGTTAAGTGTCATATGTTATACACGCTTGGGCGATCATGTCTCGAAAGAGACATGACTGACTGGGCAGAAGATTATCCCGCAGTAGGTTGACATTGCTTTCTGCGGTAGACTGGTTGCCGACCAAGGGCTATAGAACCCAATCTGACCTGTTATTTAACCCATAACTGGAAGGAAGAGACGGGTTAATACCTTTCCCAAGGGTATTTGCGCGTAAGTGAATGCAATGGATTCAGCTGGAATTCGAACTCGGTTCCCCGATTTCTCGTTCCGAGCCGATATCTAATGCACCACAACGCACATCCGGCACAAAACGGTACTGTAAGGAATTACATAATCATACATCCATCAACAGGTAATCAAATCCCCCACAAAGAATCACCAACAATCTGTAGCGGATTAAAATTAATTAAAATCAACCTTTTCCACTTTTACAAAAATTCTCAATGACATGATAAATCCTGGTTTTCCCAGATAGAAAAAGGACTGACCATGTGTTTAAAGAAAAAAGTCGTAACCAGATTTCGCAAGTAGGTGTTAAAATGATCTTTGACGAATTAGAGCGACTTACAAGACCAAAAAGGACTTCGTTAGTAAGTGCAAATAATCTAGATCACAATAAAAGAACTTCATCAGCGTCAGTCAGTCAGCGTGTCTGATGGGAGCCGCGAGACGAAACATCTAAAATGTAACTTCAACTTCATGGGACTCGGACATTGTCCTATTTCTCTTTCTCCTTATCCCCTTCAACAATTACTTCTACGAACATTTTGTCCGAACTCTTGATACCCTTAACTTTCTGTTTGAACAATAATTTCTAGAATTCTTGTTATTCCTCATTTGAATAAATTTCTATTTTAACATACAAATGTATATTTTATTCTTACACTATTCCACACTACTGCACACATTCCAACCTGCAACCAAACTTCTGATAACAATGAAAACCTTGTGATAATTCTTCTTATGATTATTCTGCATAAAACTTGTCAGCTGTTGGGAGTTCGGTTAAGTATGACACAAGGCCGAATCAAAGAAACATTAACCAACTCCCTACTCTACAAATCAACACAAAACAATCCAATTTCGTTTAAGTACCAACTCTAGCAATAACGATATTTTCGACAACTCTAAAAATTAAATTCATTAATGCCTAAGGAAAAAGTAAGCTCAGCACTAATTTAGAATACGCTGTTGAAAACAAGGTAGGCAGAAATAAGCAGAAATCACCTAAACGTGACATTTGGTTTAAACCACCCTTCAGTTGTAACTTCCAAACACTAGCAAACTATTCCTTAACTTAATTCACAAACAGGGCCATGGATTAGTTTTAAATCTTTCATTACACCCGAGCAACGCCGGGCTATACTGCTAGTTGTTTATAGAACTCGAATTCATTCGGATGATAATGATGTTAAATTTTACGTTGGAAGTACTTCTAACAGGTGGAAGATTTACAACCACAAGAGCAAATACAGCAATAATATTGTTTTATCAATACGTTATTGGAATTTAAAAACGACGGTAAGAACCAAATAATTAACTGAAATATCTTAGCTAGATGCAATTATTACAACGGAAAAGGAAATAGATGTTAGTCTATGCCTTTTAGAAAAACTTGTCATTTTAAACCATATCAATCATCTTAATTTGCTTAACAAAAACGTGATTTAATGACCACATGTTGTCATAAAAAATACTTACTTAAATTCTTAGACCCAGATTGATATAGATTCCTCTATATGTTTGCACCTTTCTTTCCCTTTCTGTTTTTTTTTTCATTCCCACACAATATTAAATTTAATAATTATGAATTAAACCCCTTTAATTTTTGCTCCAAGCATTGTTTATTTTTTAATTTTAATTATGTTTTATTTTTCATTTTTATTTTTATTTAAAATTTTAAAATTTAAAAAATTTAAATACAAGTAATATTAGCATACATATATTTTTAATTTTTCCGTTTTATAATTTACGCTCCCTTATTCACCCTGCACTTTAATATTCTTAATATTTTTTTATTTTATATTTTAAATTTAAGTTTAAATTTTTATCTACATTTAACCTTAGAATATTAAAAATTTTAATCTTAAAAATTTAAAGAGCAGTAACTTAAGTATATAGGATTTAATTCCCATGAACATCGAGTGAACTTAAATTTAAATCTATGAAACTGTCATTTCGAAATATAAACCCGATAATTGCATAACGCATGAAAACACGTGTCGTGCCATAGATGCAGTATAATGTGTATATTTACTAATGTATATATATATATATATATATATATATATATATATATATATATATATATATATAATACACCTCTGTTCATACATTGAGCACTGTTTTAATAATACATGAAATATATTATAATTATATGCACCCTCATATGTACATTTATTAATTCACGGCAATATATATATATATATATATATATATATATATATATATATATATTAGAGAATATGTAAATTTAATATACAGAACAGTATTAAAAAAAATCTTATATATTTATTATTCATCTTCTCCATCCCCGCAAAATATTTAGCCTGAAGAAGTCCTTTTCAAGAAGGAAATGCGTTGACTGGATTTTTCCACACCCATGCACATATATATATATATATATATATATATATATATATACATCAAGTGTGTGAATGGCGAGAATAATCCAATAAGATCTACTTAATATAAAATATTAAGTATTATATTAGTATAGAGAGCCTCATAATTATCATATTGCTCTGGATATTGTCCAGAGCAAAATGATATTTATAAAGGAAAAATCAATGGACTATTTAAATTAGTTCAAATCATAATTCATTTCTATGAGCTAAATTAGCTCATTTCATCAGACCACACTATATTCGTTTCATTCGGAAGAAATCTTTCCCGGAACAAACCTTTCTTTTAAATGAAAAGCAAAACAAGTAAAAAGATTTTAAAAAAGAGACCTTGGCGTTATCTCAGTTGCGGATCTGTTGACCAGTCAAGAAGAGGTCATCATTCTCGGATAGTGACCATAAAATCATGACACGCCCGCTCACAGGCCCATGGATACGTATATTCGTGTAACCCTTTATATTAACCCAATCACGTATAATGGGCATGCATCTTCATCCTACAGCACGAATGCTGGTGTCCCACAGGGCTCTATCCTTGGCCGACGCTCTTCCTTATTTTCATCAACGACCTCCCAGATGAGATCAGTTCCCAAGTAGGCATCTACGCAGACGGCACCACAATATACTCCCACACCAGTAAGAAACCTGTCGTGGCGGACAGACATAATCTCGCTGCTGACATTGATCGGGATCTACACTCTGTGGTGAATTGGGGCAAGAAGTGGTTTGTCAACTCCATGCGTCTAAGACCAAGCTGTTTTCTGTCAACCATCACAGGCAACCTCTCCTGCCTCCCATAAGCATGGACCAAGCGATTCTCCTTGAGAGCCTTACCCTCTCCTCAGACCTCAAATGGAACCACTATATTGATTCCACAGCTAAATCTACTGCTAAGAAGGTTGGGTCACTATGCCGATCCAGGATGTTTTTTTCCGCCTGAATCCATCCTGCATATATACAAGTCAACCATCCGTCCGTGCATGGAGTACTGCTGCCATTTATGGTCAGGCGCCCCTGCCGATCTCAGTGTTCTCCACAGGCTCCAAAGGAGAGTCTGGAATGTGATAGGTACTGATCTGGCGGTTCGACTGCAGCCACTTCCCCACCGTCGAAATGTGGCCTCCCTTTGTCTGTTCTAGAAATACTTTCATGGCTTCTGCTCGGACGAACTTAAGTCACTGGTGCATCTTCAACAGGTGTTTGCAACCAGACTGGCAACTGGGTCCCACCCATTCACAGTCAGGTTAGTCAAATACAGACGACAATTCTACTCCTGCAGCTTCTTCTCTCACATTTCCCGCCTGTGGAACTCGCTCCCATATTCTTGCTTTCTTGACGGCTACAACGTCCAGAATTTTAAATGCAATGTCAATACTCATCTATTAACCACTGGACTCTATCTCTCTCCCCACCCCCGTATATCCTTCCCTTTCTCTCCACCTATGTATCTGTCATCGCACCTGCATTCTCAGCTTTCTATTGCTCCTTTCTAACTAGTTTGTACTCCTCACACTTTTCTAATTAATCTTTTTACATTTATGTAGCCCCCAGCTCATCAGTGGCATTTCTGCCTTGCTCGGGGTCAAATGATTAAAAAAAAAACAAAAAAAAAACTTTTTTTACCGAGATACACACATGTTCATACATCTACATATCTACATATGTACATCCAAATGCACTTGTGTTTATAATTACATATACCCACAGACACACATCCATCTATACTCACATACAAACCTTGCGTTGACATACTCACATATATATTTTTTATGAAGACGGGATTTCCATGCGTTTAAATAGTAATACCAGATATTCAATTACACTAAGAATTCTCACACATATTCACAAAATGCGAATATGTTTGCATATATATATATATATATATATATAGTCTTGTGTTTTGATAGTTTTTGGCGACAAAATGGTTTCTTTTCGGTAGCTTTGCTGATAAAATTAGTTTGGCAAGCAGGTGTTGATAATTCTAGTGCAAATAATTTGTTACATAAACTGAGCAGGTTCATGTCGACTTTCAAGTTTCGTGAAGAGACCGTTATGATGTCTTCCCATTTTTTTTCTTTTTTGCTGTTGAGTCCCCGTCCCCTTTCTTATTTATAAGGAGCCTAGTGTTTTTGATATTTTCTGGAAGGGTCCAGCTTGTGATTCTTTGATTTTCCTATTCTTTTTCTTTTCTTTTTTGTGCAGGTGTTTGGTTTCCTTTTATTGCATTGTTTATTGCTTTATTTATAACCTTCGGATATTTGAGGCCATCTATATTAAAACAAAGCAACGTACACTCAATACAATTACATTTCAAAATAGTCACAACATATTACAATGTATCCAGACATATGGTTCGGCTGTTAATATTTCCGTCATAAAACAGTATCACGAAATTACAACCTGCGTGTGCTATTTCGTGATCATTATCGTTGCATAGCAATATACTTAACATAACAGAATATTAACTTTGATAATAAATAATTTTGTGTTAATGTCCATACAACCACTTTGAAGATGGCTGAATCAGTCAGTTAAGTGCCATGCGTGATACACGCTTAGGCGATCATGTTTCGGCAAAAAACATTGTAGATTGCCATTTCTTTTTGCGTTAGACTGGTGAAAAACCAAAGCTAGAGAACACAATCTATCTTGCTATTTAACCCATAGATGAATAGAGAAACAACCTTTACCATGGGTATTTTTGCGTAAATGAATACAACGAATTCAACTGGAATTCAAACTCGGCTCTCCGATTTCTCGTTCTGAGCTGATATCCAATGCACCACAATGTGAGCCGAATGTTTATATCAAGGACCAACGTAATAAAAATGTATCCAAATGCTGTACAATTTTTGTCTTTATTTTCAGCAGAAATTATAGCTAAATACGATGATTAAAACGGCTCATGACTAAACATAATAGACGTTCATTGTCAGCTATATTTAAGTATATATATATATATATATATATATATAGAGAGAGAGAGAGAGAGAGAGAGATTGAGAGAGAGAGAGGAACATTTATATATAAAAGATGTTCATATCTGTAAATATATATATATATATATATATATATATATGTATGTATGTACGTATATATATATATATACATTTATAGATATGAATGTAATATAAGAACAAACAGGGAATATTTGTCAATTTAGCAAGTCTTACTTATATTAATGTTTCATTTCGGAATGAGATATGGAGAAAAGGAAGAAAAGAAATCTGCTATTTTTATTATGTTAAAACAGTGCTAGAGGGTTTATTTCTGAATTTTGCGTTGTCCATGATAGATGTGTGATCGGTGGTGTTTGACAATTCGTATTCTTATTTTTTTTTTTTACTTTTTATTTTTGGCTATGCGAAATTGGTTTCCATATCCGCGAATCCCTCCGCAAAACGAGGCAAAGAAACTAAAGGGACGCGTCGTTTCTCTTTGAATTCGAAACGCCACAAATTATACTAACATTTGTTTAACACGTCCAATGCACGTGAAAACATAGTAACCAATGAAAATCAAACATCACAATTGTACAAATACCAGAATTTTTTCCCACTTTTTCTCTGTTTCCCATCATCCAATAAAGCTTTAATGAAAGAGAAACAGGTTTAGATTGATAAACATTTCCCTTTTGTTCTTTGTCATCATTAACACGGACACAGATCTTTTCTATACCAATATATATATATTCAATCAGAATGCAGCTGATTATGCAACCTTAGTTTTATATATAAATATATAAATATTATATCTGATATAAATCGCGTGTAGATACCGAAAGTTTAAAAACAAGTTAGCGAAATCGTTTGTATTCCAATGAAGATACTTAAAAACTCTACATTATACATGTATTGAGCACTTTTTAATACAACTGTGTACGGTTCTAATTTAATTCTACCAAATAATTTGTTAATAATCATATATATATATATATATATATATATATATATATATAACATAATAATGATTTGTATATATATATATATATATATATATATATATATAACAGTAATAATTTGTTAATAATTATTTATATATTTATATATATATATGTTTAACATAAATGCGCTAAAAAGCCTGCCTTCTTCTACTGGACGCTCATGGTCTAGGGGTAGAATGGCCGACTTACGCCGATTCGGTCGGGTTTCAATCCTGGGTTAGGATGCGACCGGAATCTAAGCCGTAGTGATGAGCTGTAATACAGCGAAACAGATCTGTCTGCGGATGACTATATATATATATATATATATATATATATGTGTGTGTGTGTGTGTGTGTGTGTGTGTGTGTGTGAGAGAGAGAGTTCAGATCACATTTAGAGTGATACTTATTTCAACATGGCAGTTCGAGACATGCATTCTCAACTCCTGTCAAATAGAGAAAAGATCTAGTACCGGAGGCAAAGATTAGTAAAAGAAGGGGAGAGGAATGTTGGTTCCCATAGAGTCAAGACGAGTATAATCTTTGTATTTTTTTTCTTTTCGTAGTGGAAAGAAGGTGGTTTGACTGTTGGGTTAGCGGTTGTAGGTCTGAACAAGCTACGTATTCACAAAATTTATAACCTAAATTATGTAAGAGGCAAAACATATGAATAAATAGAAGGAGGAGATAATTAGTCAAATTTAAATTTACAACGGTGACAGCGGAGCATGTAAAGATAAAATCGTTATAAAATCTATTCTTCTATGTGCCTTGTCCATTCAGGATGTAGGCGATCATGGCCTTCCACGTCTCCGTATCCCTGGTGACTCTTAGCACGTTTTCTCACACAAAGCAACCCCCGTTCTTCCATCCATCCGCTCAGGCCAGTCAAGTACGTTTCACACTGTTGTCCTCTGTCTCTTCCATCTGGTCATTTAGTATCGGGTTCTCCAAGCCCTCCTTCCTCAATGCATGTCCCGGGAATTTTAGTTGTCTCTTCCTGATGCTCAGTATTAATTTCCTTTCCGTTTCCATCCTTTCCAAAATCTCATTATTGCGAATGTGCTCGATCCATGATATCCGTAGCATCATCCTGTGTAAAATCTCACACAGGTCAAACAGTAAGGGAATTACAAAAAAAAAAAAAATAAATAAATAAACGACTGAAAAAAATACAAACGGAATATTTCCTTCCGGCATAAAAATAGCAAGCGTAACCCAGAACAAATGACAACACACTACAGCTTGATTAGACATGAATATTTTGGTAAACTGTGCTACATATTTTTTTAAAGACTAGAAGTAAAAATGCCAGATAATCTGCAGTGAATGACGTCTATCTCTGTGTGGCGCCTGTGTTTATTTTTTAGCCTTGCTCAAGTTAGACGCGAACACCTTCATTAAAAGCTGTAAACAGTCTCAAGAAAATTTACACTAAAACTCTCATGGATATATTTCGAGTTTCTGTTGTCAAACACGATTCTGTTTAATGTTTTTCTCATCATTATGCTTTTATTTTTTTCATGATGAAATACCGAGTACGAAGTTTTGTATGATGTATTTTGTATGATGTTGGTCCTCTGCAGTGTATTCTTAATGCAATATATATATATATATATATATATATATATATATTGCATTAAGAATACACTTATATATATATATATATATATATATATATGGTATAAAGTAAGGTTTTGAAGGCTGTCACAATGCGTTTAGTAAAATAAAAGAAGGTAAAAAAGTTTTTGGATATTACCTATTTATTATACAGTAGTATTTCGAGATCAAAATCTCATGGTCAGAACGGCAGAGGAGCGTATATATGTCCGAGTGAGTCGGTGTCTTTTATTTCTTTTACTGTGTTTGTGTGTGTAAGTGTGTTAGAGCATTTATGCGTGTGTGTGTGTGTGTGTGTGTGTGTGTGTGTGTGTGTGTGTGTGTGTGTGTGTGTGTGTGTGGTACATGTGTAATTTACAGTTGGGACCTTTTTCTGGTCTGATGATATCAGTCTGCTTTAATGTGCGGTTTCTCTAAGTGTGACCTGACCGTGAGTTTGACCTTTGACCGGGTTGAAGAGGATGTATTTTATTACTATTGTTTTATCTATTGGCTTTATCTGGTGGTGTGTGCGTGTCCGTGACTGCATCATGTGTACGTGTTTATGTGCGTCTAGTTCTTACAATTTATTCGACTTTATTTTGTATGTGTGTGTGTGTATGTGTTTCGGTGCGTGGTGAGTTATAGGTACATCCACTACATTGCGGGCATGGGGAAACAGCATGTATATATATATATATATATATATACAAACCGAAATTTTTATATATATATATATATATACAAATTTCAGTTTGTGGCTATTCTTTTTTAAAAAATTCGGTTTGTGGCCATTCTTTTTAAATCTGCGAACACACCTTACAGGAACAGCTAATGGATCAAATCTGTCTCCATGATGTGCCCTTGGCCAGTATATAGTAATCAATATTGAAGTAGAAGAGACTCTCCTCTGGTAGAAAGACTGCGTTTGAGAATATCAACCTCAAGCACATACATTTGCCACCGGATATACAATATAAATATTGTTGATGATATCTTCTTTTATGTGCCCTGTCCCTTCTAGACGTAGGCGATCATGGCTTTCCACGTTTCCTTATCCCTGGTGGCTCTGAACACGCGTTCTCCTGTTACACCATGCAAGCCTCGTTCCATCATCCAACTGATTAGGTCCTTCAAATATGTTATCCGTTGCTTTCCACTGTCTCTTTTTCTGTCTATCTGGCCTAATAGTATCAGGTTCTTCAAGCCCTTCTTCCTCATTGCATGTTCCAGGAACTTCAGCTGTCTCTTCCTGATGCTCAGTATTAATTTATTTTCGTTTCTATCATTTCCAAAACCTCATCATTGCTCACATGCTTGATCCATGATATTCGCAGCATCCTTCTGTAGAACGAAATTTCAGTTGCTTCAAGTTTTTCCTTCATCTTTGATGATATTGTCCAGCATTCACTGCCATATTGAAGGACGGAGAGCACGTAGCAATCCATTACTCCCTTCTTTGTTTCTAGTGAAGTTGCCCTGTTTTTTAATACTTTACTCAACTTCTGGAATGCTTCCTTCTCCATGCCATTTCGCCGTCGGATCTCTGTGTCGCACTTTCCGTCTTATGTTATAACACTTCCCAGATATTTTAATCTTTGTACCTGTTTGATTCTAGTATCTCCGATCTTTATTTGGCATATTGGACTGCCTTTTTTTTTACTGATGACCATGCATTCGGTTTTCTTGCAGTTTATTTCTAGTCCTTTCTTTTTACTTTCTTCTGCTACCTTCTGTAGGAGGTCTTGTAGTTTCCTTTCTGTATTTGCTATCAGCACTGTATCATCTGCGTACCTTAGGTTGTTTAAATTATGGCCTCCGATTACAAATCCAAGCATAACTTCTAGGGTCCTCAAAATATTCTCGCTGTATAAGTTGAAGAGATCCGATGAAAAGACACATCCTTGTCTTACGCCCCTTTCTATCTTTGTATATCTTCTCACTTCATTACCTGTCCGTATGCAAGCGGTTTGCTGCCAGTAAAGATTCTTGATTACTCTCAGGTCTTTCCCCAAATATGTCCAAGTTACCGAGCATCTCCATCAATTCCTTGTGGCCTATTTTGTCAAACGCCTTCGCCGAATCAATAAAGCAAAGTATTCTTCATTTGTATTGCCCTTTCAGAGAGCATTCTAATAATAAATATGGCATTCCTTGTCCCTGTGTCTTTAACGAAACCGCACTGTTCTTGTCCTATCTCTGGCCTGATTCTGCTTCTCGCTCTATTCATCAGGATTCGGACGATCAGGTTTGTTATATGGCTCATTAAGCTGATGGTTCTGTGGAGTTCGCACTAGTTTGCACCTGGCTTCTTAGTTAGTGCTATGAAGATAGACTTGTTGAGGTCATCTGGTATTACCCCACTACTATATATTTCATTTATGATTTCCGTAATTTTCTCTATACTAAGTTCTTCCAGGGCGATCAGCAGCTCTATGGCTATGCCGTCTGGTCCATCTGCTTTGTTACTATTTAGTTTGGCTACTACAGATTCTAATTCAGATTTTAATATTTCCGGTCCGCAGTTTTTTTGTCCTGTCAGTTCTTTTATTTCCTTATGCATGTCTGCTTTATTATTCCTGCTCAATATCTCTACTTCTGCACATTTGTCATTGAGCCATTTCTCTTTAGCCTGTCTTCATTTTCTTTTTGTTTCCTTGTGTGGTTCCCTCTACTTTATTCCATGTCTTGATACCATTTTCTGCCTCCTTTGCATCATGTCTAGAATCTCTTCAGCCATCCACTCGTTTTTCTTTCTCCGCCTAATTTCCTTTGGGGCGATGTTGTTTGCTGATGTCACTATTGCTTCCTTTAGCGCGTCCCATTTTAAGTGTCCTTTCCTAGTTTGTTCTTCGTATTTGGTTTTCACTCTGTTAGTGTATTCTTTCTGTAGGTTGAGGTCATTCATGAGTGCGTTGTATATCATTGCAGATAACTGGGACGTGGTCGCTCCCACAGTCAGCGCCTGGATAGGCTTTGTTGATGATATCACTTCGGCCTTTTCATGTGCTTCTGGTAAGTGACCAAATTCTCATTCAGTCAGCAAGCTAAGCAAAACATAAGTATTGTCAACTTTAATCCTCAAATCAATCGAAATGTAATGCTGGGACCAGAGATGTTCATTTAATTCTCTGAAAGCCTGGGTGGCATTCTTGTTTCGGATGGGGGGGGGATTTCATCATCCACAGTACTTTTTTTATTGCAGTAGTGCTTATAAACGGTAACCTTTCTACAAAATGACAGACAAGGAGTTATGGTTAAATTTTTATATAATTTTTAATGTGAACTTATATTTTTTTTTTCTTTTCGGGGCGTAAATTATGTAAAAATGATCCCGATGTTTCATATCTCCAAGCGGCTTCGGCTATATTTTTCGACATCATCAAGAATTAATTTTATTTTACTTTAACTTTTATCTATATTCCGAAAGATTTTTATAGAACTATAAATATACACACAAACATATAACATATTAAGTTAAAGCTACGCACACACACACACACACACACACACACACACACACACACACACACACACATATATATATATATATGTATAGGAAAAACTACTAAAAATTTGTAGGTTTAAAAATGTATTTTTCTGACAGTATTTATTTATTTCTATTATTATATTTGATATTTCAGACCGTCCTCGATATATATATATATATATATATATATATATATATGACCATTTAACAGTAATCTTGAAAAGCTTTTTTTGATAGTAGCAGAATGTATGTATGCAGAAAGATTAAAAGTTTACTAATAAAGTCTGTGTTCATTTCCTTTTTTATGGCCGGCGAGAAAGTGAAAAGGAAGGTGAAGCAATAAAGGAAATTGTACTTATCGGACGTTAATTTGTTAGAAGTCAGTTAAAGTATCTAGTTGTTGTCGTCTTTTTTGTTGACCGCGAGTATGTTGAGGATGGTGAAGAAGAGGTAAAAGAAATTAGCATCAGTGAAGAAGGAGAACGAATATGTGACGCGACCTTACAACCCAATCTCTTATCTCGGTAATTCACGACTGTGCGCTTGCTCTCCGCACCGCTTTGTGCTTGTCGTCGCGTATGTGCGTACGTGTACGTGTTTAAATTTGTATTTTTCCCATTTTCTTTCAATTGTTGCCATTTTCATTCTAGATTTTCTCGACAGGTTGTCAAGGATGAAGAAGAGGATCGAAGCAGAAGAAATGTGGCTCTGCAGAAGGATGCTGAGAATACCATGGACTGAGCACGTGAGCAACAAGTAGTTGCTTGAGATAATGCAAACGAAAAGGAAACTTATACTTAACATCAGAAAAAGACAGCTGAGGTTTCTAGGACACGTAATGAGGAAGGTGGGTTTGGAAAATTTGATACTCACAGTATGGATAGATGGAAAAAGGGACTGCGGAAAGCAGCGAGAGACCTATTTTATGGCCTTAAGAATATGGATGGTGGGACGTGGTTTAGGAAAAATACCGAGAGGAAAAATATTAAGAGAGACATGAAATAAGAGAAAACCAACATCAATGATTATCTACGTCCTGAAAGGACCAGGCACATAAAAAAGAAGTCGTTTTAATTCTTGTGCATTCTAATCATTTCTTGAGTTAAAAGAATTATGTAATTTTTACATATGTGTGTGTGAGAGAGAAAAAGAGAGAGAGAGAGAGAGAAAAGGAGAGAGGTTTATCTGTTATCAAATCCATTTTTTCTTTTCGATAATTTTCATGCAAATACACGTTGAGAAAGCTATGAATCCATATGTTTACCCATCTATGGGTGAAATAGTAGGGTATAATGTGATCACCAGCCTTCGTAGGAAAAGGATCTAGGAGGTAGAAACCACTGAAATCCCTAAATAGAAAGATAGTGTGGTCTCTTTTATTACTGATATGCATGCAGTATAAAAGCTTGACTCTGAATACAAAACCTAAGAATGATCTTTTGGCGTCATTGCAAAAAAAATTGCGAACGCAAAAGTCTCTGGATTCATATCTTTTGAAAGCTGTGTTTGATTCTTCACAAAACTTCACCATTATAAACCCAAAAATTGTGCATTTAGTCAACCTGTTTTGTTCTAAGGACTGAGCTGCTGGATTCTCATAGGTAGTGGATGCCTATAAGGTCCATCATTCTGTATAAAAGTATTTGATTTGGTTGATATAACAATAAGATACCTTTTATTTTGAATGCAAAATAGAAATTATGATAATGTCATTTGTCATAATTCGATTTCTGTTATGGTCGCACGACCTGCCAAGTCTGTAGGAAATCCTAAGGCAGGTCGTGGTGTGTTGTTGTGGCTCCATTTCATGTTTTTTCTATCTCTCCTAATATCCCTAGCGTTACATAGATAACGTTTCCCTTAGTGTGTAGGCTGTACTTAACAAGACAATCTTTTGTATATCTCTTAAGCTGGGGTTTCCAGGGATTCTTTCAGTGTGTTGTTTTGTTCCATTGTTTTTCATTTCAAGTGCACCTACTATCACTGGCACAACTCTTGTTTTCAATTTCCGCATTTTGTTTTATTTTATTTCCAGGTTATTATATTTTAGCAGTTTTTCGAATTCCTGGGTTGCTATGTTACAATGCGCTGGACAAGCCATATCAATTAATAGGCAAGATTTTTCTTTCTGGTTTTTAACAATAATGTCCGTAGAATGGTGACATCTTCTATTTCTGTAACCGGTGCTGGGTGATGTTCATACCAGTGTTTGTTTATAGATTGTATTCATCTGGAACAAGTACAGCGCATACTGAGATTAGATGGTCTATTGTCTCTTGGTGTTTATCACAGAACCAGCATTTTGGATCCACATTATGTATGATATTTACTTGAAAGTTTCTCGTGAAAAGACTTTGGTCTTGTGCTGCAAGAGTAAGGCCTTCAGTCTCAGACTTTAATCCAGATGCACGTAACCATCAATGAGTATTAACTTTATCAACATTGCATTTATTGCCACGTTCTGGATATTGGCCATGCAGAGGTTTGTCTTGCCAGCGTTGTTTCATCGGTTCAAGAGCTTTATCTTTGGTTTTCATTTTCATATTTTCCCTTCAATATTTTGTTCTTAGCTGCTATTTGCTTTTCTACAGAATCTACTAAATGTAAATCTTGTTTTTATTTACTGACTTCTTTTATTATTGAATATTTTTTCTTTCTGTTTTGATGTTGTTTGACTAATTGTATCATCCAGTTCTTTGTTGTTTCTATATATGTTAGTAAGCCAATAGTTGTTGTCTTGTATGACAATTCTAGCTGAATAAGACCTCTTCCATCTTCTTTACGGGGTATGTATAGACGGTCTACATCAACTTTTGGATATTGCATCATATACTTAGAAATAAGTTTCTTGTTTTAGAATCCATTCGTCTGATGTCGTTTAGAGTTTAGTTTAAGATGTTGAAACTATATTGGACAACTGGGATTGCAAGGCTATTTATGGCCAGAATTCTGTTCTGAGAATTCAATTCAATTTTTAGTATCAGACGAAACCTTCTATAGTACGCTATGCGCACTATTTCTTTCATTTTTTTATGGTGATTGTTTTCACTCTCATTTACACCTAGGTATTTATAAGATTCTTCTGGCTCTAAAGCATTTATTCTTACAGCAGGGTCTAAGCTAATTGAGGTTGTTTGTTGTAGCGATCTACGTAAAACTGTAGCTTTGGCACATTTATTCAAATTGGATTATTATTATTATTATTATTATTATTATTTCCTTTGGTTTCTAGTTTCTTTATTGTTCACAACTAAAGATCTAAGATCAGAAATATTTTTCACCGAACATTATTTGAGAAAAGAATTACTCTGGTCACACATATTTTACATAGGTAAAGCCCTTCGTAAAATGTGGACTGTACTTTTGAATACAATGTTTTGCATTTCTTTAAGGTGTTGGCTACAAGTGATTCATTCAAACAATCTATGGAAACCTCCTTCAATAAATACGAGGGCTCTAAGGTAAAGGGTTGTTTTCCATATGGTTGATGAAATTGATGATGATGGGTGATACCTTTTACATATTTAAAGTTTTAAGATCCAGGAATGTGGTACACTATTGAATGCCTTAAGATAATCTATCCAAGAAGTACTTTGAAGTGAAGTAGTTTTCCAAGATCATCCTGTTAATAAGTAATTGGTCTTTAAACCCGTAACAGCCACGCTTGCACCCTTTTTGTTCACGAGTTAGTATGTCATTATTATTATTATTACGTAACTTTTCATCATATTTCGATTTCTGCTATGGTCACACTACCAACCAAGTCTGCGGGAAGACCTAAGGCAGGTTGTGGCGTGTTGTTATGGCTCCATTTCATGTTTTCCTATCTCCGCTATCACCCCTAGCGTTACATAGACAAAGTTATTCTTAGTGTGTGGGCTGTACTTAATAAGACAATTTTTTGTATATCTCTTAAGCTGGGGTTCCCAGGAATTCTTTCAATGTGTTGTTTTGTTCCATTTTTTACCATTTCAAGTGTACCTGCTATCACTGGCACAACACTTGTTTTCAATTTCCAAATTTTGTCTTTTTCAATTTTCAGGTCTTTATATTGTTTTCAATTTCCAAATTTTGTCTTTTTCAATTTTCAGGTTTTTATATTTTGACAGTTTTTCAAATTCCTTGGTTACTAAGTTATAATCCGCTGGACAAGCCTTGTCAATAGACAAGTTTTTTCTTTCTGGTTTTTTAACAATAATGTCCGGCCTATTTGCTTCAATTTTTCTATCTGTGTAGATGGTGTAATCCCATAGAATGGTGAAATCTATTTCTGTAACCGGTGCTGGGTGATGTTCATACCAGTGTTTGCTTACAGATTTTCCATAGTTGTCCAATGTAAATATTGCCCCAATCTATCGTGGCGATTTTTATATTCAATTGGGGCAAGTACAGAACAGCCTGAGATTAGATGGTCTCCTGCATTAACTATTATTATTATTATTATTATTATTATTATTATTATTATTATTATTACGCAGTATAGAGTTAAAAATTGAAATCGAAGGTTTCTTTTTTAACGCACAGGACCAATGCTTGCTAACTTGAAATTATCAAGTAAGTATCCTGAAAAAAATGAGTTAAACCGAAATAGAGATGTTGTGATGAATATTCAGAAACATAAGATCCACCCGTGTAATGTTACACAGATTTAGCACTCAATTAATATATACTCGGCATGCCAGATTGTGCCAATACCTGCCCTGTAAAAAGCTGCACGGAATCTAAAATGTAAGTAATGAACACCATCCAGACCGGCCTACAAAGATTATCGCCTAGATATTCTTCTTCTATGGGCCCTATCCTTTCAGGATGTAGGCGATCATGGCTTTCCACGTCTCCCTATCCCTGGTGGCCCTTACTATGTTTTCTCCTGTTACTCCACGCAAAACCCGTTCCGTCATCCACCTGACCAGGCCCTTAAAATATGTTATCCGCTGCCTTCCTCTGTCTCGTTTACCTTCTATCTGGCCTGTCAGTATCAGGTTCTTCAAGCCTTCCTTCCTCAATGCAGGTCCCAGGAAATTCAGTTGTCTCTTTCTAATGTTCACTATTAGTTTTTTTTTCAATGCCGTTCTTTCCAAAACCTCATCATTGCTCACATGTTCGGTCCATGATATTTGCAGCATCCTTTTGTAAAACCACATTTCTGCTGCTTCAAGTTTTTCCTCATCTTCGATGATATTGTCCAGCATTCACTTCCGTATTGAAGAACTGATATCACATTGAAATCTAGCATTCCCTTCTCTGTTTCTAGGGAAATTTTCTTGTGTCTTAATACTTTACTCAACTTCTGAAAGCCTCCTTCGCCATAACGTGATGAATAGCTGCGAAGATGTTCTTCCTGATTGACATGATACTTCCTACAGCCTTTTATCTATGTTCGAAAAACCTATTAAAATACTCAAAATACAAGGCTCTTGAAATGGAAATCTAAAAAAATGTGACACATACGAACATCTAGTCGAAGCTCCTGGATTGATTAGAAAATTTTTCGATGGACTCATTTAAGGGTATCCCTGCTGGTGCTGGTTTTATAGAAATACACAAACATTGTACTCACAAGTAGAGATCACACCTTAGTTTTATCTATGGAAAATCTGTTTTGTCTTTGTCTTATTTTTCTGGAAACTGTCATGATGTCATTTATGACAAGGATCGATATCTGTATACTGAAATCAAAAGATTATCCTACTACTAATAATAATAATATAAAATGGTGGCTGGAGGTGGGTAGATGTTGAGATTAGAGCAATTCTTTTTTCATAAAGATTTACTAGTGTTTGTATATATTTAAGAATTTCCATTTTTTTATCTGAATATATCTCTTACTAAGATATATGATTATTTGAAAACCCCGTGAAAAATTTCATGGAAAAATTCCAAGTAATGGCTTTTTTATTTATTTATTTATTTACTTCTCTCTAAAAATCCAAATATTTACAAAACATTTTAGACTAGTTGTGATTCTACAGAAGGATGCTACGAATATCATGGATCGAGCATGTGAGCAATGATGAGGTTTTTGTAAATGATGGAAACGAAAAGGAAATTAATACTGAGTATCAGGAAGAGAGTTGAAGTTCCTGAGACATGCAATGAGGAAAGAGGGCTTGGAGAACCTGATACTAACAGGTCAGATAGAGGGAAAAAGAGACACGAGAAAGCAGCGGATAACATATTTGAAGGACCTAATCAGGTAGATGACGGAACGAGGGTTGCGTGGTGTAACAGGAGAAGGCGTGCTCAGAGCCACCAGAGATAGGGAAAAGTGGAAGGCCATGATCGCCTACGTCCTGAAGGGACAAAGCACAGAGAAGAAGAAGGCTCGTCTGTTCAAGGAGCACCATTCCCGTCTAGATATATATACTTTTGTATTTTCTATCGCTGCTTTCAGCATATAACACACACATAATTCTACATATATAAAATCTACACATATTCAGTAATACGTAAAATAAAATTCACTCTTGATAATGGCTAAAAATATGACCGAAAACGTATGGAAAAAAACATTTGGAAACATTTTATATAATTTGAGTACTGAGAAGAAACATTATAGAGAACACTTGAAAAATTATATAAAAACTAAATGATAATAGCTTATCTTATTTTCAAGTAAATATGCATAAAAGAGAGATTGATGCCAGCATATATATATAGTGAATCGAGGGAGCAGATAATTTTCTAAACATGTACTGTTAAATATATCAAACAAGGAATGTTTACTATGTTTAATCGGGAGCCCTTCTAAACATCGTATTTTGGCTTTAATTTTGGGCAGACAATAATGATTCACTTATACAAGTCCTTCTAATTAATTCAAAGACGGCGAGAGAAGAGGTGAGTTTAACAAACCGGAATAGATTAGGAACGGGGCTCTGCGATTTCCAATTCCGAGTCGTTATCTAATACCACACCCGCATACTCAAGCTTACGGCACCGAATATTCCCAGGCGGTCTCCCATGTAGAGATTGCTGAGATTGGATGTACCATAACTTCGGTAATTGTTCAGAAACTGACCTTTCAGTCTGATGTGACTGTAAGCATAGATAGATAGATAGATAGATAGATAGATAGATAGATAGATTATGAATGGTGTGTGATAGATAAACACGAATATACTTAGATGAAGAATGAAATGAAATAGATAGATAGATAGATAGATATATAGATAAATAGATAGATAGATAGATAGATAGATAGATATCGAATGACGTGAGATAAATAGATAGATATCGAATGAAGTGAGATAAATAGATCACGAATAAAGTGAGATAGATAGATAGATAGATAGATAGATAGATAGATAGATAGATAGATAGCGAATGGAGTGAGATAAATAGAAAGAAGCCCACTCATGTGGATCGCTTTTCTTTCAAAATGCTTCAATCAGGATATCTGAGACATATGTTGGTAATATGCCAAACAGTCAGGCTTTGTGAAACATTTCTACACTTGATACAATTTATGATAATGGCGGAGACGATCGAAATATCTTCAACGCAAAACATGACATTTCTACACGTTTTACAAATTTGACTTGTGTGTACATTTTATTCGAAAATTTGAAAAACAAAATTAAAAATTATACATGCGGATATTATTAGATTAATATGTTAAAAAAGTTTTAATTCTCACTTTATAATAAAGACCTTAGTTTCTACACTCATCTGTAAAACCGAATAATTCATCTACAGCGCAGAAATAAAACATAAAATATATTTAGAATGTACCGAAGGCAGTTTTAAAACACGATGGAATAATTACAAATCTATATTCAAACTCGATTAGTATAAATATATCACCAAACTAGCCTACTATATATTGAAATTAAAGAATAATGCATAAACATCCGCGTTATGTGGAATATATTTAAAAAGAAAACCTTGCAACGATGGTGATACCTGAAAATTGTGACGGCAGATGTGCATTTGTAAAACATTACTCAATAATTTCCGGGCCTAACTAATAAAACAACAACCTTTAGGCAAAATTTGACTTTATTCATTAACATTAAAAAAAGATTTTTCGTTGATAAATGTTCGGGCAAAATGGTGTATACACTGCTTTCTGATATGTTCAACTCCTCTGCTATCTCTCGCAACTTCAATTTACGATCGACTAAAAGGAGTTTGTAGATTTTTGTGGTGTTTTCCGGGACAACTGCAGATTTTGGGCGACCTGAGCCTTCAGCAACATTTTTGTCTGCACGATCGAGTTTAAAGTCAGCATACATCCTCTTAAACGTTGTTTCCAACGGAGGAGTCGGAAAACACTTATCAAGCCATTGCTTTGCTTGAACATTATTTTTTTCTCATCAGAAAGCAATGTTTTATCAACACACGAAATTCAGATGTTTCTATTGTTTTGAAAATTTCAACTGTAGTTTCATTTAAATAACTGTAATTTGTCAACTAATAATCCAATTGGGCCCAATTTTTTGTCAGGTGAAATTTGAAAGTTACTACTTCATAAAAATTTTACAGATTTTTTTTTATTAATGGCGCTATTTATATGTCAGGCCAGAGACTAAATTGAGTGCTGTGTTGTATTTTATATTTTGCTGGTTAAATTTATATAAGGCGGTCATTTGTGTTAAACGTTCCTGTATTCAAATCAGCTGTGTAGAGATGCGTGGGTTTGTTTCGTTTTGAATGTGTTTGTTCAGAGGAGATGTCCATTTATTATCTTATAAAAAGTAACTGACAAGAATTCCCTGAAATATATCTCGATTATCGAAAAAAGATATCTGTTAGTGTCTCTTTTTTTTATCTCTAAGATATAGTCCACCGGAAAGGTATTAAATATTTGTAGAAATTCTGATGAAGAGTTTTATATAATCTAATAGTCTGAATCTATTGGAAGCGAGGGCTTCTATGAATCTTGTTAATATTCGTTTTTTTTATACTTTTCTAATCCAAACAAAGTTTCCAACTTTTGTAGTAGGCTTCGTTCATGTCACTTATTCGTATTGTGTATTTATATCAATCAACAAACGTTGCTTCATACATTTCATACTTAAGTTATCATTGAAAATATATAATCTAATACAAGGCCTGAGAGCCATTCACTGTAGAGTGTTATTAAATGCGATGACGGTAAGTAGAGTTTGAGGAAGTGTAGGGCAGATATCGATTGAACTCGGTTTCGAAGAGGTTATGTTGCACAGTGAACATCATCTATGGGGTATCTAAATATATTTGTAAATGGAACTTTGTGTGTGTGTGTGTGTGTGTGTGTGTGTGTGTGTGTGTGTGTGTGTGTGTGTGTGTGTGATACCTATAGATTCCGAAACGGCTGAACCGATTTCCTTGAAAATTTACACAGTCGTACTATAAGCGTCTGCGAGTGTTCTTAGCTAGGTTTTGTGTCGAGGTACCCCGGAAAAGTATCGAAAATCGATAATCGAGAAAATCGGGTTATAAAAGGAGTGGTCCGATTTTAATCAAATTTGATACACTCATAGACAAAGACATAAGAATCGATATTCAGAAGTTTCGATGTTGCAGTTCATACAATAGTGCAAAAAATCGATAATATATATAAATCTTTTATTACACCCGAGCAACTCCGGGCTATACTGCTAGTCATTCAATAATTAGCAGTTCTTGGGAAGAAAGAATTATAAGCAAATGAAGTTGCTTCTTGTAAATAAAACACAAAAGTCATAAAAATGGTTTTCCCTATGTATGTGACATGGCAGGTTTTAGCATTTAATGTCGGCTAGATTGAAATGAACAAATTTCAGTTTTTAATATTTTCCTAATTAATTTCTACCCTGTTTGTTCTTTAAATATAGACCTGCCTTTATAATTATTGCTTTTTTAAAAATGTTTTTTAAAGATTTTAAGCTTAAATCAATGAGAAATTTTTCATATCATAGAACTCACATAAAGCTTATTCAATGAAGAATATAATGGCAAAATATTTATACTGATAAAACGACGGCAACATATATATTGATGTAGCTATTACTGAGTATCTTATATGAAGACATAGAAAAAATAATTCAAAAGACAGAAGAGAGAAATATATATATATATATATATATATATATATATATGATATATATATATGTATGTATGTATAAATATATATATATATATATATATATATATATATATATTAATAATAATAATAATAATAATAATAATAATAATAATAATTATTAAACCGACTCTGCGTGTATTCTAATCTCAAAATTTTATAGAAGGGACTTTTTAAGACCATGAATAACCAGCAGAATCTAAATCCGTTATTGTCCTCGGCTATAAAGCTTTGGGCAAAGAGGGGGAAAAAAAGAAAACTGCGTGGGACCGACAATACATACGGTTCCTCCCAGTAAAAAGAAAAAAAACCCTCTAACGGAACAAACAACCAGAAAAGAAAAGTGCTCGATACACACAACCGAAAAGTATTTAACTAGAAGGCAGTAACGCAGAGCAAACACACTAACAAAATAGTAAGATCGCTCTCCCAGGTTTTTTTTTTTTTTTTTTTTTTCTTCTTTCCTTCCATCCAACCTCTTCTGCAAATGGGTTAGTCTTAGTAGTGTGTATTTATTTGGTTAGTACTTGATCTGCCTTTGCCCTGACGAGCCGTTGTGCGAAACCGCGGTAGGTCTTGGCGATCTTACTATTTTGTTAGTATATATATATATATATATATATATATATATATATGTGTGTGTGTGTGTGTGTGTGTGTGTGTGTGTGTAGGTATATATTTTTTGATTTCTGAATTCATATTTCACACACACACATATATATATATATGCAGGTTTCCCTGAAAATAACAGAGAATGTATTATGTTTTCTATGTAAATTTTTCATGTAATGTTACGTTTTCGTTTTCTTTTGAGGACATAAATTATGAAAAATTGTCTGTTTTATTCATCCGAGTGCTTTTCGCTTTACGTTTATCCATGGTTGAAAATGAATGCTATTTTACGTTTAACAGAATGTATGTGGTATTATGTACGCTGTAGAGTAGTGTGCATGTATTATTGACCACAGAATTTCATGTTGTTAGCGTGTTAGTAATTGATATTACTGAGTGTCGGGTTTTTCTTTTTTCATTAATAAGGCCTTTATTATTTTTGTCTGTTTTTGTATGTAGATGATGCTATGATATTTGTGTTGTCAACGAGTATTTTACAGATAAGCTTTGGTAAGACTCCTTGTGTGTTTAAATGGCTTAGATTTTAGATCTATTCAGAGAGATGCACCGTGAGGCTCTCTCTCTTGCTCTCTCTCTTTCTCTCTCTCTCTGCATATATATATATATATATATATATATATATATATATGCACACACACAACAGTTCCTTTTATAACAGAGAAGATATATATATATATATATATATATATATATATATATATACTACCGGACATAATTATTAGGCGACCCCAGTTTTTTTTTAAAGAAATGATGTATTTCATACTATTTTTAGTATTTATTGCCAAATGAAAATAGAATAGTTGCTTTTTACAAGGCAAGGAAGCAAATATGAACTCGTCCGTATCATAATAAATTTTTTTCATTCTTTCATTGATAAAACTGCAATATAGGTAATTATTAAATATTTGTAAATTCATTTGATGCGAATATTATTGTGCAATATTAACAAAACAAACATTCTTTTTTCAGTATGGTTAGGTCTTGAAGGCTATCACAATGCGATTAGTAAAATAAAGGAAATTTAAGTGGTTGGGTATTACCTATTTATAATCAATAATATTTCGAGATCAAAACCTCATCTTTATTATGCCAGGAGAGCTTGTTTTCACGTCCGTTGAAAAACACGGTCCACGAGCGGACGGACGTGAAAACAAGCTATACTACCATTCTGAAGATGAGATCTTGATCTCGAAATATTAGTGAATAATAAATAGGTAATACCTAACATCTTTACCTTTCTTTATTTTACTAAACGTATTGTGATAGCCTTCAAGGTTTGCACATAAATCTAATATGCACAATGCTTCAAGGAAATTACAAAAGCCTCCATTCTCTTTTCATTTACTATTATTCACTTGGTAATAAATACTAACAAATACATCATTTTTTTAAACACTGGGGTGGCCCTAATAATTATGACCGGTAGTGTATATATATATATATAAATATATATATTGTTTACTACTCGATAACATAGTTACAGCAAAAAATAAAATAATGATGCACTGTCAAAGAATAAACATGCGGCAAGAGCTTTCATAAGTAGTAAAGTTTAATAACTGGCAGTTAAGAGAATGGAGTGAGACGAGGATGCCTTGTAAATGTATCTCTAATAAACTGACATGACACTGATTTGCTATTGTTTTTTTTTTTCTCAATGAGATTGACATAAAGAATATATATATATACCAAAATATTATAATGGAGATGATTGACATAAGTATTAAGTTCTATTAGAAAATTGAAAGAGTAAAATTGCTAACTTTTCAATGTTATTTCTAGCAAACAATTTTTTCATATTCTTTCTTATTTTTCTTTTGCTATCGACATTACGGAACTTTAATGAAATTCAGACAAACGTCCCTATATAACTATCACATTAAGAAAATGATTAACAAATATATTTAAATAACAAACAGAATATATATATATATATATATATATATATATAATGACTGATGAAGAATTAGTTGCAGTTTTACAGTAATCTCGTTTTTGTCGTTGTATTATGAAACATACTTGGCTATTATTTGGTGTTTGTACGTTTCTTCAATAACTTTTTTTTTAATCATATCACCCCAAGCAAGACGGTAACGCCACTGATGCGCAGGGGGCTACAAATAGTGAAAAGATTGGAAAAGAAAAAGCCGGAAACCACATCCTAAACAGGGAACAAGGGATGAGCCTCTTCACCTGTTCAGTAGACGTGGGTGGTGTGCGAACCGGACGGTATTTTAGTCTATCTACTCCATTTGAAAAAGAAAAGAAAAGAGTAAAAAGATTGGAAAAGAGAAAACCGGAAAACACATCCTAAACAGGGAACAAGGGATGAGCCTCTTTACCTGTTCAATAGACGTGGGTGGAGTGTGAACCGAGCGATAGTTTAGTCTATCTACTCTAAGTGAAAAAAATAAAAATAAAAAAAGAAAAGAGTGAAAAGATTGGAAAAGAGAAAGCCGGAAAACACATCCTAAACAGGGAACAAGGGATGAGCCTCTTTACCTGTTCAGTAGACATGGGTGGAGTGTAAACCGGGCGGTATTTTAGTCTATCTACTCCATTTGAAAAAAAAAAAAAGAAAGAAAAGATTGGAAAAGAGATAGCCGGAAAACACTTCTTAAACAGGGAACAAGGGATGAGCCTCTTTACCTGTTCAGTAGACGTGGGTGGAGTCTGAACCGGGCGATAGTTTAGTCTATCTACTCCATTTGAAAAAAATAAAAAAGAAAAGAGTAAAAAGATTGGAAAAGAGAAAGCCGGAAATCACATCTTAAACAGGGAACATGGGATGAGTATCTTCACCTGTCCAATAGACGTGGGTGAAGTGTGAATTATTTAAATCTTGTCAGCATACACATCTGCTTAATGATAGTGTTAAGATAAGGCGACGGACAGAGGATAGGTAATTTTTGTGGATAAAATCAATTAAAAAATGTTAATTTTACTTAGAAATCAGACTTTAATTTTACTTTTTTGATGATTAATATATCTGTTGACGACGTGGTATTGATTACACTTTAATAACGCATCCACAGTTATTTGGGTTAAAATCTAGCGATATTTAAGTATCTTGCAACCTGTCATTGAATGTTTTAAATTATTGGTTTTCTTCAGCGCTAAATAATCATATCCTAATTAAGTTGAGTACTTGCGACAATTTCCAAGCCTGCGAATATATCTGCGAGCGAATTGTTTTGCTTTTCAGTTCTCTCATGGGTGATTAGCAGTTCAAATAATACGCAGAAGCCAACCGTGCGGCTGCAACTGCTTCTGCCTCTGTTCAGAACACGATGTCGTCCACACAGGTTTATTCATAACACTCTTTTTTCCCTCTATAAATAGTAGCACAAAACGAGCTGATTTAAAAGTAATTTTTTTTAAATTTTAGTCGCAGCAAAAAAATAAAAAAAATAAAAATAAAAAAAGCGAGAAGAAAGGACTAAAGATAAACTAAAAGATAACTGAATCTACAATCATTAACAAAAAGAGAAGCCCAAAATGCTGATTACAGGTCGGAGATACTAAAATCAAGCAGGTACAGAAATTTAAACATCTAGAATATCTTGTAACAGATGGCGGAAATTCGATAATGCGATTCCAAGGTGTATTGGCATGGCCAAGGACGCGTTCCAAAAGCTAGGCAGGAAAATTTCGATGGCAACCAAGAAAATAGTAACGGATTATTTTATAACACATGTCCTCCAGAATGGCAGTGAAGGCTGAACAATCTCATTACAGATGTAAGAAAGACCTGAATCAACCGACATATGATTCTATTGAAGAAATATGAGGATACTATACACCGAACATATGAGCATGGAAGAGGTTTATGAGAGGATGGAAACGAAAGTGATATATATTTTAACATGAAGAATAGTTAACTGAAGTTAGTAGAACATCTAATGAGGAAGAACGGCTGGGAGTATTTGGTACTCATATGACAGAGTATTTGGTACTCATATGACAGAGGGAATGAAAGACAGAGGGAAATGTTTGACGTATTTGATGGGCTTGAACAAGTGGATGGCAATGCAAGGTTTGGTAGAAAAAACAAGAGAAATGGTGTTATAATTTGTTTTGTTTTTATGGCATATCAACCTCGACGGGTCATTTATTACCAACTAAATGTTTATTTATTTATTGCTGATAATACCTTTTTCTTTCAACACGTTTTGTGTCTAGTAATACTTTTTTTTTTCGATTATCAAGATTCATTGGGATTTGTTGTTTAAGGGCAGGGTCCCCAAGTCCTACTCTTGTTATTTAACCCATAACTGGAGGGAAGGGAAGGGTTAATACCTTTCCCAAGGGTACCATTACTTAAGTGAATGCAAGGTATTCAACTGGAATTCGAACTCGGCTCATCGAGTTCTCTTTCCGAGCCGATATTCACTGCACCACAACGCGCATCCGTCACTAAACGCTTACAGCACCTGGTATTCCCAAGCGGTCACCCATTTAAGTACTGAACAGGCTCAACGTTGCTTAACTTAGGTGATCGAGCGAGAACCGGTGAATTCAACGTGATATGGCCGTAAGAACGCACATCAGTCACTAAACGCTTACAGCACCTGGTCTTCCCAAGCGGTCACCCATTTAAGTACTGAACAGGCTCAAAGTTGCTTAACGTGATAGGCCGTAAGCCTTGGTGTTATGACCTTCAAGAGATAAGAGAATGTAGAAGGTTATGATCACCTACGACCTGAACGGATATAGCACCAAAAAAAGAAAAACTAGATTTGAATGTGTCGTTTTGCATTTTTTATTTATCGAAGAGGCACAGAGAAGCCATGTCACGCCGTTGAGATAGCGACTGCAACCGAGCTGCCAAGGTGAATAGCAGGTGAACCCGACCAGATGTGGCAGCAGTATTTAATACACGGACGGATGGTAGATTATATATATGCAGGATGGACTCACACGAGAAAAGTTTCCTGGCCCTGCACAGTGAACCGACCTTCTTAGCAACTGATTTAGTAATGGATTCGATAGAGTCATTCCATTTGAGATTTGCTGTTTTACATAATTAATTTGAGTGCCCATTTTCAAAATTTAATTTGAAATTAACATTATTCTTTACATCCCTAAGTTGTTCCTTAATTTGTATTTTTATATATCAGCAAAGGCAAATTTTCATTTATTTTACTCTTTTAAAGTGAGTTTAAAAGAGTATATGGCATTATTTTATTGTAATAACTTATTTTTATAAAAGAAATCGTTAAAGTTATTTGGTCCTTTTATGAAAATTAAGATTTTGGGTCAAAAATGTTTTGTTCACATCCATTCAGGAATTTTTTTCTACATCATTAGTTATCAACACGAGTACCAAATTTTACTCACAAATTGTACCAAATGAGTACAACACAACCGTGAAATGGGGAACGGGCCTAAACAAATGAGTAGAAAACAACCATGTAACTGGAAACGGGCCTAAAGAAACAAGTAGAACAGAACCATGAAATGGGAAATGTGACCAAAGAAATGAGTAATAACAAAACCATGAAATATGTAATTTGCCTAAACATATGAGTAATACACAACCATGAAATTCCAAACATGCCTGAACAAATGAGTAGAACACAATTATGGAATGGGAAATGTGCCTAAACTATTGAATAGAACTCAACCAAGAAATGGGAGACGTGACGTAACAAATGTGTAGATACCAATCATGGAAAGGGTAACGGGCCTAAGCAATTGAATAGAACACAACCAAGAAATGGGAGACGTGTCGTAACAAATGTGTAGATAACATCCATTGAATGGGTAACGAGCCTAAACAAATAAGTACAACACAGCCATAAAATAGTTAACTTGCTTAAACAGATGAGAACAACACAAATATGAAATAGTTAAAGTTGCTAAACAGATGAGTACAACAGAACCATTAAATTGGTCAGTCAGTTAAGTGCCATACGGGAAACACGCTTGGGCGATCATGTCTCGAAAGAGATATGACTGACTGGGCAGAAGATTATCCCGCAGTAGGTTGCTATTGCTTTCTGCGGTAGACTGATTGACGTTTAAGGCTATAGAACCCAGTCAGTCCTGTTATTTAACCCATAACTGGAAGGAATAGACGGATTAATACCTTTCCCAATGGTATTTGCGCGTAAGTCTATTGAACAGGTTAAGAGGTTCATTCCTTGTTCCCTGTTTAGGATGTGGTTTCCGGCTTTCTCTTTTCCAATCTTCTCACTTTGTTTTTCTTTTTTTTTCTATTGGAGTAGATAGATCTATTTATTGCCCGGTTCACACTCCACCCACGTCTATTGAACAGGTTAAGAGGCTCAACCCTTGTTCCCTGTTTAGGATGTGGTTACCGGCTTTCTCTTTCCAATCTTTTCACTATTACGTAGCCCCCTGCACATCAGTGGCGTTACCGCCTTGCTCGGGGTGATACGATTTTAAAAAAAAAAGAAAACAAAAAGTGAAGGCGACAACGATGAAATGGGTAACATGCCTAAACAGATGAGTACAACATAACCATGAAATGGGTAACATGCCTAAGCAGATAAATACATAAGAACCATGAAATGGGTAACGTGCCTAAACTGATGAAAACAACACAACCATGAAATGGGTAAGATGCCTAAACAGATGAGTACATGAAAACTATGAAATGGGTAACGTGCCTAAACAGAT
>JBBBDQ010001509.1:772500-862500 GCA_037127315.1 Ascarosepion bandense
CTGGTATGTGATCGATCCCGACTTAGCATCCGCCCGTGCATTGAATACTGCTGTCATATCTGGTCGGGTGCTCCCGCTATCCACCAAGGGGTCCTTGACAAAATCCAACGGAGAATCTGGTATGTGATCGATCCCGACTTAGCATCCGCCCGTGCATTGAATACTGCTGTCATATCTGGTCGGGTGCTTCCGCTATCCACCAAGGGGTCCTTGACAAAATCCAACGGAGAATCTGGTATGTGATCGATCCCGACTTAGCATCCGCCCGTGCATTGAATACTGCTGTCATATCTGGTCGGGTGCTCCCGCTATCCACCAAGGGGTCCTTGACAAAATCCAACGGAGAATCTGGTATGTGATCAATCCCGACTTAGCATCCGCCCGTGCATTGAATACTGCTGTCATATCTGGTCAGGGTGCTTCCGCTATCCACCAAGGGGTCCTTGACAAAATCCAACGGAGAATCTGGTATGTGATCAATCCCGACGTAGCATCCGCCCGTGCATTGAATACTGCTGTCATATCTGGTCGGGTGCTCCCGCTATCCACCAAGGGGTCCTTGACAAAATCCAACGGAGAATCTGGTATGTGATCAATCCCGACTTAGCATCCGCCCGTGCATTGAATACTGCTGTCATATCTGGTCGGGTGCTTCCGCTATCCACCAAGGGGTCCTTGACAAAATCCAACGGAGAATCTGGTATGTGATCAATCCCGACTTAGCATCCGCCCGTGCATTGAATACTGCTGTCATATCTGGTCGGGTGCTCCCGCTATCCACCAAGGGGTCCTTGACAAAATCCAACGGAGAATCTGGTATGTGATCGATCCCGACTTAGCATCCGCCCGTGCATTGAATACTGCTGTCATATCTGGTCGGGTGCTCCCGCTATCCACCAAGGGGTCCTTGACAAAATCCAACGGAGAATCTGGTATGTGATCAATCCCGACTTAGCATCCGCCCGTGCATTGAATACTGCTGTCATATCTGGTCGGGTGCTCCCGCTATCCACCAAGGGGTCCTTGACAAAATCCAACGGAGAATCTGGTATGTGATCAATCCCGACTTAGCATCCGCCCGTGCATTGAATACTGCTGTCATATCTGGTCGGATGCTCCTACTATCCACCTCGGAGTCCTTGACAAAATCTAACGGAGAATCTGTAATGTAATAGATCCCGACTTAGCAGCTCAGATACAGTCACTTTCTCACTGGCACAATGTGGCGTCCTTCTTCAAATTCTTTCACGGCTTCTGCTTTAATGAACTTCAATCACTGGTGCCTCCTATATATAAATTTATTCGAGCCACAAGATTAGCAACTAGTTTTAACCCTTTTACTGCGAAATAAACTTTCATTACTTTTAATGCAAATTCTACTCCATCAGCTTCTTTTCTCGCACTTCCCGCCTGTGGAATTCCCCTCCATTTGCTTTCTTCCCTGACAGCTACAATCTCCAAGAATTTAAGTGTAAAGTTAATAGTCATTTCCTATCTCACTAACCTTCTAACTATAACCGAACATTAAAAAATACCTTAAAACCCCACCTTTTTATCATTTAATAACCCACAGAGTTTGATATGCCGTCAAACAAATTTCAAACTGAAACTGACTAAATCAATCTTCTCAATATATCCGAACATTAAAAAGAATATCTTGAAAATCTACCTTTTTGGCATTAAATAACCCACAGACGTTAATACGCCGTTAAACAAAACTCAAACTAACTAAATCAATCTTCTCACTATGACCGAACATTAAAAAATATCTTGAAACTACCTTTTTGGCGTTAAATACTCCACAGAGGTTGATATGCCGTTAAACAAAACTTAAACTCAAACCCTGTTTTCAGTAAACCAGCAAAAATCCAGCAAACGTGGCATTAAAAACTAATTTATAACTGTCCAGATGTTGGTAGATGCGAGTGTTTCGAAGGCGTTCTTCTAATCACATCATCGATTATTGTCGGACTTTGGTTGTACAGTTTTCGTTGTTTACACCTCCAGTAGAATTTAGATTCTCTATTTCTGTCAACAAAATGGGGGTATCCCTCAAATAAATGTTTTCAGCCTCCACGTTCTGTTTTGACAAACTCCATGATGACGACTGAAGGGCTTAGAAAGAATACCCTAACAAAAAAAAATGAACTGGATGAGAGCTTGAATGAGAAAAGACTTAAAATGTCGACAGACTTAAAATGTCGCCGACTTATCTTTCTCCGAATAATCTGGCTAATATTAAATCAACCATTTTTTTAAAAAATCTTGCCATATGCCTAACGTTGTTTTCTAAAGAAACCTCATCTTTATTGAGAATTTAGTAAGATTGATATATTGTGCGTTGTGGTGCAGTGAATATAGGCTCAGAACGAGAAATCGTGGAGCCGAGTTCGAATTCCAGTTGAATTGTCATTCAACTCACTTACGCACAAATACCCTTAGGAAAGGTAATAATCCATCTCTTCCCTCCAGTTATGGGTTAAATAGCAGGACAGATTGGGTTCTATAGCTATAGCCTTGGCTGGCAACCAGTTTATCGCAGAAAGCAAAGGCAACCTACTGTGGGATAATCTTCTGCCCAGTCAGTCATGTCTCTTTCGAGACATGATCGTGCCAGCGTGTTTCACGTATGGCACTTAACTGACTGACTGATATATTGAAAGGCAAGTTCCAATTCAATGTATTATCATGTTTAATAATACATAGAATTTGTATTGCATTTGAAAAGTCAAATAACGTTTTAACAGAACAATATGTGTTACATTCATGTGTGTCCGCATTCTGCAGTACAAACCTAGCTTTAGTCATTGTCACCGTCTTAATGTTGACGCTATTTTTTGTTTCAAGAAAGAATAACATTGCACTGAATTATATAAATCCATAACCCTGACTTGTCTCAATTCAAATGTCTCACATCATTCATCTTTCCCACCTGACACTTTTACAGCGCTAGATTTAAAAGGAGCAAGCGTTATTTGACGAGAAGCAAAACAACATTTTATGTGCGTAGGAGGCTGACGTGTTATAGGCTGAGAAAGACGAAACGGGAAATTGCGTAGGCGTTTTCAATACAACGCGGTAACCAAAAAGACCTGCAAAGAAGACTTGAATGTTCTATTTCCTAAATAATAGCATATGTATGTGTGTGTGTGTGTGTGTGTGTGTGTGTGTGTGTGTGTGTGTGTGTGTGTGTGCATGTTGGACATTTCTCTCTTTCTCTCTCTCTATGTATCTATCTATATATATAATGTATATGTATTTATCTATCTATATAATAACTAATATATATAATATTACCTATCTCTCTCTTTATAAATATATATATAAAGAGAGATATGTATTATTAGATTTATAATAATCATAATATATATCTACAATATATATATATATACTCATCTATAGACAGATCTGTTTCGCTGTATCACAGCTCATCAGTACGGTTATATATATATATATATATATATATATATATAATATAAAAATAATATGTATATATATACATTTTTTTAATCTACTTACCCCAGACAGGGCATTCTACTGCCACTGTTGCGCAGGGGGTTACGTCGGGGAAAGTGATGAAACATAGGGCTTAGTTATAGGGGATATAAGGAGAAGGGTGACAGACGGATGAGGATAACGAGGATTGGGGTGGAGTAGATGAAAAAATAGCTTGAGAGAATGGATGCGAGTTAGTGTGATAGGAAATGTGTAAAATATGCATATGAAATATGCCGATATATATGTATCTTGGACATTTCGTAGACAGTAAGTAACTAATTCCATGATACTTCTTTGAAAGTATATATATATATATATATATATATATATATATATATATATATACTTTGAAAGTATATATATATATATATATATATATATATATATATATATACTTTTAAAGCAGTGTCATGTAATTGCTTTATTTTAAGCATTTTCTTCGTTGATGTCAGTTGAACAAAAATCTGGTGGTATAAAATTGTGCCCTTTGACAGCTACTATTAAGAAGACTTTGGTGACTATACAAATATTTTTGCATGTATTTATACTAATAAAAAAACATCATGACCCCAAAAGAAGTTACTTACTGTCTACGAAATGTCCAAGATACATATATATCGGCATATTTCATGTGCATATTTTACACATCTCCTATCACACGAACTGTCATCCATTCTCTCAAGCTCTTTTTTCCATCTACTCCACCACAATCCTCTGTATCCTATTCCGTCTGTCACCCTCCTCCTTATATCCCCTATAACTAAGCCCTCTGTCTCATCACTTTCCCCGACGTAGCCCCCTGCGCTACAGTGGCAGTATAATGCATTGCTTGGGATAAGTAGATTAAAAAAATGTATATAAATATATATATATATATAAATATATATATATATATATATATAACCGTACTGATGAGCTGTGATACAGCAAAACAGATCTGTCTATAGATGAGTATATATATATATTGTAGATATATATTATGATTATTATAAATCTAATAATACATATCTCTCTTTATATATATTTATAGAGAGAGAGATAGATAATATAATTATATATTAGTTATTATATATATAGATAGATACATAGAGAGAGAGAGAGAGAAAGAGAGAAATATATATATATGACTACATCTGTATATGTAATTTAAATGTCCAACATGCACACACACACACACACACACACACACATATATATATATATATATATATGTGTGTGTGTGTGTGTGTGTGTGTGTGTGTGTGTGTGTGTGCAAAATTATAATAATAAACTTTTCCGTTTCACCCAATGTTGTGTAGAGTAGCGTTTTTGCTGTTACCGTAACAAACTGTTTTTTTAGGGGACAGGGTTTTTAGCCTTGCCCCCAACCTCCAAACCTAGAGGAAGGTTATTTTTTAAGCATAGCTTAGACGTGACACACGGCTAAAACTTGGTGGGACCCAGTGAGCATCGAACTCACTAGGTAGTTGTAATGATTCTAGGCTAACCATTACACCACTCTGAGGTGCCCATGCAAGATAATGCAGTATAAAAATAAAGAAGACAAGAAGAAAACGATACATTTTTGTGTCTGCGTTTCGTCTTAGGTCGGAATTTATTAAGTCATGAATTTTATTTTCAGTGAGGTATCTATAACGAAATTTTGTTGGATAATATAAAAAACACTCATAATTGTTCATAAATTAAAAAAAAATATTAGACATTTAAAAATCATAGTACATGTTTGCAGATATTTTTGTGTGTGCAGTATAATGTTAAGTTATGAGATGTCAAAAATAAATGAAAATTAACCGTAGTTTTTCCACTGAATGTTGGTCTGAGAATTAATATTAATAGATTAATATTAATAGATTAATATTAATAGATTAATATTTTGATGATATTTGATGGCTGCGCTCACGAGAACTTCCCTTCTAAGTAAATTGTGTTTCTTTTGATGAATTTTGTTTTTTTAAGTGTAAATTGTGGTCGAATTTATTTCTGTGTATGTCAAGTGCATTAGTTACATTATTATTTTTGACGTCTCTTCTGTGATCATAGAACATTATTATTTATGAGGTCACTTCTGTGTTCATAGAATATTATTATCTATAACTTCTTTTCTCTGTTCTTAAAACACTTTTATTTATGACGTCTCTTTCGTGTTAATAAATCATTATTTATGACGTCTCTTATGTGTTCATGGAACATTATTATTTATGACGTCTCTTTTGTGTTAATAAATCATTATTATTTATGACGTCTCTTCTCTGTTCATATAATATATTTATTTATGATGTCTCTTCTGTGATCATAGAATATTATTATCTATGACGTCTTTTCTGTGCTCATAGAATATTATTATTTATGACGTATCTTCAGTGTTCATAGAATATTATTATTTATGACGTATCTTCTGTGTTCATAGAACATTATTATTTATGACGTCACTTTTGTGTTAATAAATCAGTATTATTTATGACGTCTCTTCTATGTTCATAGAAATTTTTTATGTCTCCTCTGTGATCATAGAATGTTATTATCTATGACGTCTTTTCTGTGCTCATAGAATATTATTATTTATGACGTCTTTTCCGTGTTCATAAAATATTATTATCTATGACGTCTTTTCTGTGTTCATAAAATATTATTATATATGACGTCTTTTCTGTGTTCATAAAATATTATTATATATGAATTCTTTTCTGTGTTCATAGAATATTATTATTTATGACGTCTCTTCAGTGTTCATAGAATATTATTATCTATGACGTCTTTTCTGTGTTCATAAAATATTATTATATATGAATTCTTTTCTGTGTTCATAGAACATTATTATTTATGACGTCTCTTCTGTAATCATGGAATATTATTATCTATAACGTCCTTTCTGTGTTCATAGAATATTATTATTTATGAGGTCACTTCTGTGTTAATAAATCAGTATTATTTATGACGTCTCTTCTATGTTCATAGAAATTTATTATGTCTCCTCTGTGATCATTTTTTCAGTTTTATTGAGTTCGGGCTGATAGGATTGAACTTAAAATCATTTGTGAATGCTCCAGACATTCAGGGGAGACATTTGTAAAAAATATTAAGTCTTCACAGCTATTATAAAATGTATTGTGTAGATCATCTAGTTGTTTAATTCGGTTTCAGATGAGTAGAAAGGTCCTCAGACGTTGCATCTACGAGATAATCTGATAAATAGATAGATAATGAACAGATTGAGATAGATAGATAGATAGATAGATAGATAGATAGATAGATAGATAGATAGATAGATAGATAGATAGGTAGGTAGGTAGGTAGGTAGGGTCACCTCGATGTGGTTAGCAGGCTTGGTTTCTTAGAACCTATTACACACTGAGTAGTGAGTTCGATCCTCACTGGGTACGCCGTATTTTAACCTTGTGCCAAATCTAAGCTGCGCTGAAAAAAATCAACTAGATTGTTAAATAGATATTTTGTAATATAAACAAAGTAATCTTATATAATTTTCTACTAGTTAAACATGGTAGCTGCAGAAAGTGAGAAGAAAGGACTACAAATAAACTGCAAGAAAGCCGAATGCATGGTCATTCCCCAAAAATGGAACCCAAGATTCCAATTTCAGGCGGGGGATACTAAAATCAAGCAGGTATAAAAATGTAAACATCGGGGAAGTGTTCTAAATTAAAATATTTGGGAAGTGTTCTAACAGAAGACGGAAAGTGCGACACAGAGATGCGAAGTCGAATTGGCATGGCGAAGGACGCATTCCAGAATTTGAGTAAAGTATTAAGACACAGGAAAATGTCACTAGAAACAACGAAGAGAGTACTGGATTTCGATGTGATGTCTGTTCATCAATATGGCAGTGAATATTAGATGATATCAACAAAGATGAAGGAAAAACTTGAAGGAACGGAAATGTAGTTCTACAGAAGGATGCTGAGGATATCATGAATCGAGCATGGGACAATAATGAGATTTTGGAAAGTATAAAAACAAAAATGAAATTAATATTGGGCATCAGAAAAAGGCAGCTAAAGTTCCTGGTACATACAATGAGGAAGGGGGGCTTAGAGTATCTGATATTAACAGGTCAAATGGAGGGAGGGAGAAAAAAGGGAAAAACATCGTGACTGGCCTGAACGGGTGGATATCAGAACGGTTTTTTTTTTCTTTTTAATCATATCACCCCAAGCAAGGCGGTAACACCACTCATGTGCAGGGGGCTACATAAGAGTGAGAAGATTAGAAAAGAGAAAACCGGAAACCGCATCCTAAACAGGAAACAAGGGATGAGCCTCTTCACCTGTTCAATAGATGTGGGTGGAGTGTGAATCGGGCGATAGTTTAGTCTCGTTGTGTAACAGGAGTAAGCGTGCTAAGAGACACCAGGGATAGGGAGAAGTGGAAGGCCATGATCGCCTACGTCCTAAAAGAACATGGCACACAGAAGAAGAGACATATCATCCTTTCTTTCCAATGATCTATTCAATCAATAAATAACAGGAGTAAGTATAAAATAGGTACCTCCATTAATTCACGGGAAAAACAGCATATCGTAATGTAAAATAAAGTTTTATCCTCAAAATGTTCATGTTATTATTAAGAGGAACGATCAAAGAATTTTTTAGTTATTTTTAAATTTTTTTAAATCTTGTCTAACACGTTCGAAATTTTGGTTAGAATGCTTGTTTTGTTTACGTCATCGCTTTCTACATTGATTTTTTTGTGCTTTTTTTCTGTTGAAAACATTAATTTGAAAATTCTTGTACAAATCAAATAATTGTCCGATTTTAATGAAATTTTCAGAACTTATTCATAAATGAATGAAATTACTTTTGAAATGTTTATTTTTGGAAAATATTGGTAAAACAACTTTTTTTAATGTTTTACCCCCACTTAAATAATTTCATTAAAATTCGCTCAACACCTTCAGGTTTATGGAAATTCTTTTTTTATGTTAAAAATAGGAGTCATTGGAGATTGCAAATCACCTATTTATTTTTGCAAATTTGTACTGGAAATCTGCTCTGAATTAAAAAATAATGAATCCAATAAAACTATGACATTACTTAATTAGAAAAGCTTTTAATTGTTTTTGTAAATAAATATTATTAAAGACGTTATTGTCTGAAGAAATAAAATTTTTCTGATGAATAATGAATTTTTACAATTATTTTTTTCATTTTTGTTTTTACATTTTAATTATAATTTATAATAGCTTAAAATCGTGTAAAATTCTGTATTGGGGTGATTATAGGATGTGATATAATAATTAATTGGAAACGAAATTTACGAGTCCAAAATTGCAAAGGATAATAAAAGTAGTTACGCTATTTATGTTTAAAATAATTTTAATTTATTATATTTTTACCTTATTTTCATGTATGGTAGATTGAAAGTGCCATTATTATGAAACGGTTACGTAATTTAAGAGTTTTGTCCTTTCACTTAGATTTATGAAAATTGTCGGTTTTGGGCATGCGTACAACCTGTCATCACCAAATCAGTCACGAATCCGTCAAACCTTCGATCAGATGAACACGACCAATCGTTAATAATTTGTTGTATATTACTTTTTTATGCTATCAGTAAATAATATTTTTTTAAAATCAGCTTAATTTAACTTTCAATTTTCTAATCTTATTAAAATAAAGTGTCAGAAATCTTTTGAAATATTTTTAAAATCGATAAATTTTTGTTTGCTTACAAATTTTTTAAAATTAAGAAAATAGCCGTTTTTTATAAAATTTAAGAAATCAAAATTATATGTGATTTCAAATCTATATAATTTCTATCTGAAATACATAAGAAATTTTTACTTAATGGAAATAATAATTTTAATCATTACGCTTTTAATTAAATCTAAAATGAAATCTTCAAGAATGTTTTTCGTTTTAAAAATTTCATTTTAAGATCAGGTATCGAAAATTTATACTGAAAAGTGGAGGTACCTAGAAAAAATACGAAAATCATTTTGCAATGGTAACTATCATAGACAAGGCTTAACAGCCAATCTAGGTAAAGGGTTACAGAATAAGTGTCAAAGTTTATGGGGAAATGTTGGGGGAAAACGGTTGACCCTAGACTTGAACAGATTAAGATTGTAGTGATCGAGAAAGTATCTACTTGGGAGTCAGTCAGTTGAGTGCCATATGTGATACACGCTTGGGCGATCATGTCTCGAAAGAGACATGGCTGACTGGGCAGAAGATTATCCCGCAGTAGGTTGCCATTGCTTTCTGCGGTAGACTGGTTGCCAACCAAGGCTATAGAACCCAAACTGTCTTGTCATTTGACTCATAGCTGGAGGGAGAAGAGAAATATTATATTACATTATTATATTAAGTATAATTAGTGGGGGATCAGTTTATTACTTAATAACAATAGAAAACCGATCCCCCACTTTATATCCAGTACAAATTTTAAATATGTTTCCAACTATTATATTCAGTCAGTCAGTTAAGTGCCATATGTGATACACGCTTGGGCGATCATGTCTCTTTCGAGACATGGCTGACTGGGTAGAAGATTATCCCGCAGTAGGTTGCCATTGCTGTCTGCGGTAGACTGGTTGCCAACCAAGGCTATAGAACCCAATCTGTCATATTATTTAACCCATAACTGGAAGGAAGAGACGGATTAATACCTTTCTCAATGGTATTTGCGCGTAAGTGAATAAAATGGATTCAACTGGAATTCGAACTCGGCTCCCCGGTTTCTCGTTCCGAGCCGATATCCACTGTACCACAACGCACATCTGACCAGTAATAAATGCGGGCTATTTCTTTCTTTCCTAGCGTATTTTTAATAATTTTTATTGCAATGATTCAAAAAGCAGAAATTTCTACTTGTTTGTGTTACATGTGACACTAGAGTCAACGGATTTAATAGAAAATATTCGAGTATTCATACTAGACACATGACCAATGCAACACGAAAATTAAATATAGCCGACCTTCATTTTTTATTTATTCTGCAGCTAAACTTATACATCTATAAAAGTGTCACAGATATTGAAAAGAGAGCTGGATTTATCCTACGCATATGAAATAATCGCTACGTATTTTTTGTCGCAGTGTGGTGGATTCCAACTGATCGGAAGAGAAATAAAATCAGACCAAGAAAAAACAAGATGCTCAATAATCAAATATCACTCAGCTGGTTAGAATAACTACAGATTATATGCAGAACTCTTATATTTGTCATGAAAACCATAGATAAAATTATTGCTTATTTTAAACGGATATCAAGTGTAAATTAAATGGAATCTAATGACTTTATCAATATATAAATAATAAAATGGAATTTAATCAATACATAAATAATAAAATGGAATTTAAACAATACATAAATAATAAAATGGAATATAATCAATACATAAATAATAAGATGGAATTTAATCACTGCATTCATAATGAGATAAATATTTAATCAATATGCAAAAAATAAGACGGAATATAATCTAAGCTTATTTATAAATGGAACTTTGTCTGTGTGTATGTGTCTGTGTGTGTCCGTTACCTATAGACTCCGAAACGGCTGAACCGATTTTCTTGAAAATTTACACAGTTGTACTATAAGCGTCCGCGAGTGTTCGTAGCTAGGTTTTGTGTCGAGATACCCCCGATAAATATCGAAAATCGATAATAAAAAATCGGGTCATAAAAGGAGTGGTCCGATTTTAAACAAAATTGATACACTCATGGACAAGGACATAAGAAACGATATTCAGATGTTTCAAAGTTGCTGTTCTTACAATAGTGCGGAAAATCGATTATATATATATATAAGGCAAGATGTTTGTGTTTGTGTTTGTTTATCTGCCTGTATGTCTGTATTTTTTCAGCTCTTTTATTTTAGTTTTTGCTTCGGGTTTGGCTCTAAGTAGGTATAATTGTGGTTCTTAGTCTCAGTCATGTACCATTTATTCAGAGGACTTATTTAACCTTCAAAATTCAGTTTACGACGAAAAACACTTATTTGATATCGATACCAGGAAATCAAAATTTGACTTACATCCATTCATTTTTCTTTCAGTCTAAGGTTTCGCTTTAACTGGAAACAACTATTGCTTTTTAGTCTTCTGTGCCAACATCCAAAGAGTCTGAGCTGCAGGACAATTGATTAGTTTCAAAGCTTGCATTAGACCCGACAAATGCCGGGCTATACTGCTAGTCAATACATAAATGATAAGATGGATTTTAATCAATACATAAATAACAAGCAGGTATTTAAACAGATTCACTAATCTAGTATGTATGCTAGCACTGGAAATGACTAAAAAGAAAATAATACATGGATTAAGATGTTACGTCGGGTAACAGAATTATGTGAAATAATACAAAACAACGTAATAGTATAAAAGTAGGTGTATTGACAGGAAAGAGAAGTATTTACAAGAGGTGAGGATTAGTAGAATACAGAACAAGGTAATTAGTATACAATATCGTCGTAGAGACGTGATAGATTGACTAGTAGAACACTTCCGGTCCAATACCGGAAATACCCGACTGACTCGCTCACTCGACTTCCTTACTCAACTCTATAATCACTACTATTTTATATAGTGATTCGAATAGTCCATTCCGTGGAAAGGTGGAGAGCGCCCCAACATAAGAAATACAAGATGAGACTTAATTCACAGTTTTACATTTATTATTATAAAACCTGAGAGCAACACAAATGAAACGGGTGCCGATTCTCTTTCCTTTTCAGGCCACTGACCAGGTTTTGTTCCTAGGGTGCAGCTTATTGCAGGAAAATGCTTTCGGTTTAAAATTAAACTTCTGGCTCGTTAGTCACTCAAAAATTTAAACCATGGGAGTTTACTGGCAGTAAGCAACTATTATTCAGGTTAAAACCCACTGCTATAGACAAGCAAGACGGACAAGTGTAGATAATGGAAGGTGAACAGTCTTCGTTTTTACGTCGGAGTTTTGTGATCTTGTGTTAGTCCCCGTGGGTCTTCTCCGTCTCTATCACTGTTTTTTGCAGGTCGTGACCACTGTCTTATAGAGAACATTATTTTTTTGCCTTTTCCTATTTTTAACAAATGTAATTTATCTGATTTGGTGACCTTTTTTTGTCCGGGCTACTTACCATGCTAGATGTGAAGTCCACTTTACTTAACTGATAATCGTCAGGAAACATACAGTCATGAAATCATATTTGGGATCGGTCAAATGTTTTTCATTTGACAAGATATCGGCTGACACTAATATCACTATATATTTTTGAAAATATCGGATAATTAATGGTTGGTTCTATACGTGAAGATATTAGACTGTAATCATCAGGGAAGAAACCATGCAATCGTTTAATACTTAAAGAGGAGTAACATAAGAAAAAGCTCTCCGATCAGTATTTCATCCTGTCCAACATTGTTTAGCCATGTAAATATGGCATGGCGGTTCTTAACTTTAAACGTCTGACTTAGTTGAACTAGAGAATGTTGGTGACCAGTAAATTTTTCATGGCAATAACGATAGTGATATGAGAGCCTTAGAAACGAAGCTTTTGAGACAAAAAGTAAATCAGCGCCTACAAAGCTGCATGAATTCTTTACTGTCAAAACTAAAAGAATAGGAGTGGGTAACTGCTAGATCCGTTTTGCTTCCTTCCCTGACTCTTGCAATGTTAAGCAACTCTGCCCCCTCGGAAACTCTGAACACGCAGTGGTTTCCGTTAACATCTCCTTCCACTCCCACTCCACCCAAGAACCTCAGACTAGCAGAATATCTTACTGCTACCAAAGAGCCGATTGGGACTCATTTCGTCATTTCCTTTGTGACGTTCCTTTGGAACAAAGTCTTTAGTCTTCCCGTTGAAAACTGTGCTGCTGAGGTCTCCTCTTGGGTTAAGGCTGGCATCGATGGTTCCATCCCAGCCAGGAAGTTGAGACTTAAATCCCACTCGTCCCCTTGGATCTCTCCCGCTTGCTCGGCCGCCATCGCCCATAGAAATCACTTCTTCTGGCTTTATCGGAGTCACGCGTCGGACTATAACAGACGCCTCTTTGACTATGCTCGCAATGAGTGCAAGAAGATATTTAAAGAAGCTAAGCTGCTATTTGCAGTCAGAATAAAGCAGCGCATAGCATCCCGTAATTTCGGCTCCAAAGAATACTGGGGGCTCTGTAAAAGTGTACTAAACGATAGCAAACACTCAATCTCCACTCTAACCAACGAATTTGAGGTCCTTACGTCTATAACAGACAAAGATGAGAGCTTCCCTCGCAGATTCTCCACCACCTTGACACTGGAATCATTTGGGGTATCAGGTACCTGCCTTCCCACCCCGAACTGAGGCCCAACTGAATGATATCCACAATACCCACTCGGTGGTCTCTAACATAATTTCAAAGCTTGAACCCCCGTAAAGCGAGCGGCGGCTATGGAATCCCAATAATTATCCTAAAGAAATATTCCCCTGAACTCTCCACTGTTTTCTCCAAACTCTATGACTACTGCCTCTCTGCTTCTTGCTTTCCTGCTTGCCGGAAGCCCTGCTCCGTGGTTCCAATATATAAACACAGCGCTGAACCCTCTAACCCCTCTAATTAAGGCCTTATCAGCTTCCTACCAATATTTGGCAAAGTTTTCGAAGCCACCATCAACGCTGAGATGGTTCAACATCTCACAGGCTACATACTCTTCTCTGACAAACATAATGGTTTCCGCTTCACCAGGTCAACTGCTGATATGCTCACGACCATCACTGAGTATATACACCAGACTCTCGACAAGAACGGCGAAGCCCGAAATGTTGACCTTAAATCAGGCATGCTGGCCTTCTACACAAGCTGCGAGACTATGGTATAACTGGACGGTTGTTTGACCTTATCCAGTCATTCAGTTCAAATTACACAATGAAGGTCGTATTAAACGAACATGCCTCCCAATGCTATTAGTAATTAGGTCCCACCCTTTTACTGTGAAACCAATAAAATGTAAATGCAAATTCTACTCCATCAGCTTTTTTCTCGCTCTCCCCACCTGTGGAATTCCCTTCCGTTTACTTGCTTCTCCGACAGCTACAATCTCCAAGAATTTATATGTAAAGTCAATAGTCATCTTCTATCTCATTCATTCGCCCATATATCTGTGTTTGAAGAAGTTAATGCCCACCGCGCCAAGTCGCTGGAAAACTCAGTGACATATCTTGCTGCTGTCCACACTATAAACCTTTCAATCAATCACTACCTTACAAAAGTAGTGTTTTTTTCCACGCGTTTTTCTAATAATAATAATAATAATAATAATAATAATAATAATGAACCTGACGCATTGCTAGATCTCTGTTTTACTTCAATCCCTGACTCTTGCAATGTCAAGCAACTTTGCCTTCTTGGAAACTCTGACAATGTGGTGGTTTCTGTTAATATCTCCTTCCACTCCCACTCTACCCAGGAATATCAGAGCTGCAGAATATCTTACTGCCACCAAAAGCAAACTGGGACTTGTTTTACAAGTTCCTGTTTTTTTTTATCTTATCGTTGAGAACTCTGTGCTCGAGGTCTCCTCTTGGATTAAGGCTGGTATCGATGCTTTCATCCCAGCCAGAAAGTTGTGACATAAATCCAATTCGTTTCCCTGGTTCTCTCCTGCATGCTCACCGGAATCTCTTCTCTCAGTTGTATCGGAACCACGCGTCAGTTCATAACAGGCGTCTATTTGCCTCTGCTCGTAATGAGTGCAACATATAGCATCCCGTAATTTCGGCTGCAAAGACTATTGGCGGCTATGTAAAAGTGTACTAAATACCAGTAAGCACTCTCTTCTCCTCCTCTAATTAATGAATTTGAAGTCCTTACATCGTTAGCTGACAAGGCCGAGTGATTTGCTCTCAGATTCTTCACCAACTCGACATTGGAGTCGTCTGGGGTATCCGTACCCGACTTCCCATCTAGAACAGACTCAACAAAGTGACGTCCACAATACCTTCTCGCTGAACTCTAACAAAATTTCAACTGTTGACCCCATAAAGCGAGCGGAGGCGACGAAATCCCAATCATTGTCCTGAAGGAATGGGCTCTTGAACTCTCCTATGTTCTCTGCAAACTACTGCTTCTCTGCTTCTTGTTTTCCTGCCTGCTGGAAGCCCTCTTCTGTGGTTCCTGTATTTAAGAATTCTAGTGAACCACCGGGCCCCACTGATTATCGCCTTATCAGCCACCTACCGATTTTGGCAAAAGTGTTCGAGGCTATTATTAACGCCGAGGTGGTTCAACATCTCAAAGCCCACAGTCTTGTCACTGACAAACAGTATGGTTTCCGCTTCAAAAGGTCTACTGCTGATATGCTAACGACCATCACTGAGTATATATACCAGGTTCTCAATAAGAACGGCGAAGCTCAAGCTGTTGCCCTGGATGTCTTGCAAGCGTTAAAAAGTACCTGGCATGCAGGCCTCCTACGCATGATACGAGGCTATGTTATAACTGGAAGACTGTTTGATCTAATCCAGTCATCCCTTTCACACCGCGTAATGAAGGTAGTATTAAACGGACATGTCTTTTGATATTATCATACTAACGCGGGTGTTCCTCAAGTCTCTATTCTAGGTCCTACGCTTTTTTCTTATCTTCATCAACGATCTCCCTGATGAAATCAGATCCCAAGTAGGCACCACCATTTACTCTCGCTTTACAGGTACCAAATAACGGATACCACATCACTTTATAACTTTAAACTGTAGCAACAACTAAGATGTAGCTCGAAGGAAAATATAATAAAGATCTTTGACAGTTCTTCTAAGAAAGGATTTCACAAGGGCTCTCCACTCGTCATGGAAAGAGCGATAACAGCTACTCTATTTGAGAAACCCATTTTTCTGAGAAAATGTTTTCAGGAGATAATATATAAATTTCAATCGACAATGACAAATGCTTCCTCATAAAGAAACGGTTAATATTAATATTCCCATTGGATGTTTTTATCTGTACGTGGTTTGTATTGATGAATGGCCTTAACAAACTTGTGTAGTACGGCCTAATTTTCATATCATTTCCATGAACTTAACAATTTTTTGACATTCGAGTGCCTGTTAAATTGTGAAATCTTAGATTATATATTATAATCTATCAATTAATTTTACAAGTTTTATTCAGTGAGTAATAATTTTTAAAATAAAAATAAGTCGACAATTTTACTTATCAAATACAGTAGAAAACTGCATATTTTGCTTATTGTGATTCATGATTAGAATTCTGAAAATATTTTCTATTCAATGTTTCATACAAATGATATCAACTTTACAACAATTTATTCTTGAAATACGCAAATTTTTAAGTCAATCTCTGAGCAAAAACCTGCGGAAACTACACATTTCTAGACATTTCTTTAGCAAAACATTAAACTGAATACCTGAAATTGTTAAAAATTATGAATCTAACTGTTGGTATCACTCTTTATGTTATGAAACCTCAGCTTCAAACCAAATACAATTTTAATCTTCTAAAACAATGAATAATCAACCTCCGCTAGTACCCAATATTACAGTCAACATCCATGACAATTTTGATAATTGTGGTGTTTATACATTCCCACCCACATACATACACATATTTCTAGAAAATTGTCTATCATGTTCACATCTTCACACCTACGCATTAAATCAACATGCGTGTTTTCATCCGTCATTCTACGTTAGCAGGCAGTCATTGGTTAATCCTGACAGGTCATCCTGTGTTCACGTGTTAAATCCTATTTTCTCCGCGCATACCACGCATCCATATAAGCAGAGCACACACGTGTTGCAAGACAGGCCGCGATCGTGGACCAGCGATCGTGAGGACATGCGTCATTCCTAACTCGAGAGAAGCCACAGCTCAAGGTATTTGTGGGACATGCGTATAATTCTCGCTCTTACACACCTGCTTGATTGCAGGTAGCAATCACTGGCGCGAATTTATTTCTTACATACATGCATTTACACACAGTTTTCCCAATACAAACTCCAATGGAAGCTCAACAACTAATTCAAGAACCTGTATGCACATTATTCTTCTTTTCAGAACTTTATTCCAATCACTCTTCCAATGAACATTTGATTTTCTCTTAACAGTCTAAGGGAGAACGCTCTTTCTCCTTTTCCTTCTCTCGATTGTATTATTGTTAATACATGTTTATTCTGGTTACTCTGGTGTCGTTGTTATCTTATTTCTTATTTCTGTGAGTCATGTGTCTTGGCTGATCAAACATGTGTCGTGTCGAATCCTAAATATAAACATTGTAACGGTAGAAATACGCTACATAATGCTTATGTTTTCCAATAGATTATATTGCCTTTTTTGTTCTGTTTTGTTTTAAGTCATTTCGAACTAAATGGTTTATTTAATGACGACTATATTTCGAAGATAGATTGGTATGGATAGAATATGTATTCTTTGTAAGAAATCAATTTGTAGATCTGGCTTCATTGATGTATTTTTGTAAAGGTGAGTATCATCGAGTTTGGTTTCATTGGCCTGCTTTATTTTATTTTACGGCATATCGACCTGAATGGATTCTTTAATGCAGGCAAGATGTTTTACAATCGATCAAATCAATAAAGTAGTTATTCTATGTAAAAAATCATTTCGTAGATCAGGATTCAGTTACGCGTTTTTGTAAAGAAGTTTTTGTTGAAAACTAGATGTTCTGCTGTTATATACACCCTTGTGCAAATAAACTGAAACAGCCGCTTTATTTTATTTTCTTTCACCATACTGCCATGTTTAGTCAGTCAGTTAAGTACCACACATGGTACACGCTTAGGCGATCATGTCTCGAAAAAGACATGACTGATTGGGCAGAATATTATCTCTCACTAGGTTGCCATTGCATTCTGCAGTAGACTGGTTCACAGCCAAGGCTATAAGAACCCAATCTGTTATTTGACTCATAGCTAAAGGGAGAAGAGATGTAGTATATTATTAAGTAATAATTAATGAGGGGGGTCAGTTTATTACGTGATAACAATATAAAACTGATCCCCCACTTTATGCCCAGTAGAAGCCTTTATAATGCTTCCAACTATTATATTCGGTCAGTCAGATAAGTGCCATACGTGATCCACGCTTAGGCGATCATGTCTCGAAAAAGACATGACTGACTGGGCAGAATATTATCTCTCAGTAGGTTGTCATTACTTTCTCTGGGAGACTTATTGTTAACCCACAGCCGGAGGGTAGAGACAGATTGATAACTTTTCCAAGGGCTTTTGCGCGTAAGTGAATGCAACGAATTCAACTGGAATTCGAACGTGGCTCTCCGATTTCTAGTTCCGAGCCGATATCCACAGCTCCATAACGCATATCCTTCAGTGTTTGACCGACTCTATTTCAATTTTTCGCAGATTCGGCTATTTGCAGTGGTGTACAGTATTATGAATCTATTTTCGGTCTCTATGATGGAATTTGTTTGGTTTTGAAAAATATTTCGGCATCCACGATTGCATTAGATTTTTATTACGCCGACGCATTGTTGTCTTCATTGTCGAATAGTTGTCCTTCGGCCATTGTCTGCGATGGACATTACTCCAAATAAGCGTACAAACTTTGTAACGCTTCATAAACACACTGGCATGCATTACAGAGTGATCGTGGATATTCATGGGGTCGGCCTATCAAATGACAGTGTTGCCATCAAAGAGAACAAAAAAATTGAATCAACCAGTCCAACAAGTAAAATGCAGTAGGAAAAAAAAACAAAGAAAAAAGACGACGTATATGTGATTAGGGAAAGTGTGAAAGATCCCTGTAAAACATTATTTCTTTTGAATCAATTAATTTGCTCAATGATATATATATATATATATAAATATGTGTGTGTGTGTGTGTGTGTGTGTGTGTGTGTGTGTGTGTGTGTGTGTGTGTGTTGTTGATTCCCGGTTAGAAGCCGCACAAAATAATGAACATCAAACCAGATAATTGAGATAGAAAAATAAGTTATATGAAACGTAAATATACAAACTTCAAATACAAACTTGAATCTAACGCAGGTTAGTAATCCAAGAATACGATTAGTAAGGAATATATATATATATACAGGTCTTTGAAGTGAAGCCGTGCTGGAAATAGTATATCCGAGGAATATTATTCTGGCCGAGTGGAGCTTAGAGCTATTATGACAACTGACGCGGTATTCTCTGTGTAACTTCGGTATCTCTCGGTAACTTACGGACCTCTTACGGTACTCGTTCTGTAACTCTACGATAACTCCCGTATCTCACTATAGCAGGAGTATATGTATACTCATTTCGAGTCCATTATCATAGAAAAAGAGGAGGTCCCACAAATATATATATATATATATATATATATATATATATATATATATATATATATATATATATTTATCCGAGTGAATACAGAACGACGAAATAATTCTTATAACGTCCAAAACATTAATTTAAAACAGTGCTCGATATATAATATATAGAGCTGTGAATATTTATTATAAATTATATTTTAGAAAATGTACATAGTTTTTCTATATATATCTACGACAAAGGTACGTTTTTTTCGACATTGAAACTTCAATGTCTCATCAGGCGGTGTGAAAAGTAATGAAAAGCCTCTTTCCTTATATTTGTTTAGATTGTTAGAGGTGTTAGTGTGGGTTAGTGATAGGGGAATAAGTCTCTGATACATATAAGGAAAGAGGCTTTCCACTACTTTTCACACCGCCTGATGAGTCATTGAAGTTTCAATGTCGAAACAAACGTACCTTTTTCGTGGATATATATAGAAAAACTATGTACATGTTCTAAAATATTATTTATACTATATATATATATATATATTTACGCTCTCACACCCTGATTGAGCACTCTGGAAGAGTGGGAGACTTTGTAAACAGTAGCTACTCCGGCATTTACGCATCGCTCATTCGATAATGAATTGGAGCAGACTCTAGCTATTGGGCGTGTTTATACGAAGCCTGCCTTCTTCTACCGGACGCTCATGGCCTAGGGGTAGAATCGCCGACTGACGCCGATTCGGTCGGGTTTCAATCCTGGGTTAGGAAGCGACCGGAGTCTAAGCCGTACTGATGAGCTGTAATACAGCGAAACAGATCTGTCTGCAGATGACTATAGTAATATATATATATATATATATATATTATAAGAAGATAATAATGTTCGAGTATAATATAATAATGTTCTAGTATAACAATAATTAAGTAACAATATTGCTGTTGATATTGATAATTCCTCAGTTCATTTCTTTAGCTAACACAATGCTGGAAAAGAGAAGGTTGCAATGCTGGGTCTACAGTACTGAAAAATGAACGACGATGATGGGCTATTGACGAACATTAATCTTCATTAATCTTGCGGCATTCACTGTTACCGCTACGGCGATTATTAAACTTCAAAATCCGAAACAAATTCGGGGCAACGAATAAACTTTTCAAATCATAAATAAATTTATCGGGGACCACTCAACCCGACTTCTTTACAAAAAAATCTTTTTAACATAATCATTTCATAATATTTTTTTTAATCTCACCGTCAGCAACAATAAATACAATCTGCAACAAACGCTTCCGTCTAAAACAATAAGACCAGACCAATATGTTAAAATAAAATATAATTATATTTTATTTTCCTTTTTCATGCAAAGTCATCTTCGGTGACATGCATTAGGTTAGGAAGTGGTTTGGTCAGAGTTGTCAGCACCCCACATCGGGGAGACCCCGATTTGACTTGACCGTATGCTTTAACGGTTGTGATCTGACTCTTCAAAATCAAAATCAAAATCAAAATTACTACAAAGATTTTCTGTCAACTTGACGTCAATTCCGTTCTATGACCGGTATCTTCGGTACAAACTGAATTGTGGGACACGAACCGCTGACCTACGCTAGACAAAATAAAAATTCAAATGCAAGAATGTTTTGTTTAAAAATGGCACCTGGCTGATAGTTTAGATATATATATGTGTTAAATAATCGTTAGACGATATTTTTTAGAATCATGAAAATTTTGAGAATTATGTCAAAATTTTCATGATTCTCAAAAATATCGTCTAACGAATATTTAACACATATATACACCAAATATTTATTTTGTGTATTTTTTTTTCTTTCGAAAATTTATTACGGGGAATATTTTTGTTACCAAAAAATATATTGATGGAATTTTTGCTATAAAAGTCTATTTATATACTTTCGAGTTTGCTGAGGACGTGGAGAATTGTTTAATCACAAGAAAAAAAAGAGGGAAAGAAAGACAGAGAAAAACAACGCACAGCATACTTGATGTACTTGAGCAAATGAATAGCAGATGAGGATTTGGGTGGGGTAACATTAGAAAGTGTATTAAGAGCTGTAAAGTATAGGATGATGCAGAAGGCCATGCTCGCCTACGTCCTGAAGTAGAAGAAGAAGAAGTTAACTATTTGCCCATAGCATGGACCCTAACAGATTCTACTACTCTGGGTCAGGGTGGACCTGCGAACAACACAAATTAAGAGGTGGTTTCATATCCTTCTAAACAACGCAATCAGAGGCCCTGCTGCCGGATGAAGTATATTGTTATACCCAGGACGAGTTTATCTTTATTTTAATCTCCTTAGTACTGGGCATCATCGTTAAAGAATTATACCGCTTTGATTTTTAAAAAGAAAATGATGAAAATATATATATAATGTATGAAAATATATAGTAACACATCAAATACATTACGCGACAGGAAAGGTTCTAAGTTATTAAAATAAATGATTTTTTCCATTTTATTAAAAGCTTGCTTTTTTTTCAGATTTTGTATGAATTTAAATTATCATAATTTTTGTCAACCCTTAAAATGTCCACGCCACAAAAAAGTCATTTTTGCGAAGTGTAAATCAATTGTTTAAGAGCAACAGTACATTAAGCATGTTCAGTCCGCGATATCTGCAGCATCCTTCTCTAGAACCACATTTCCGCTACTTCAAGTTTTGTCCTCATTTTCGATTATATTGTCCATCATTCACTGCCGTATTGAAGAACTGACATCACATAGCAATCCAGCACTCTTTTCTTTAAATGCCAAAAGCAAATTTATGAGTAGTATTAAAAATTAGTGGAAGATGATTGCATCTGTTAATGAAAAAGCACTGGTCGGCCACGTATGTCTATTGAAAATGTCCAAGAATCTCCAAGAATCGATTAATCAATGGAACCTTAAAATAAGGAATTTACAATCTTTTCCTATCCAGTAAAATGTTGAATTTGTTTCAGACTTTTTGCATTTGTTTTTATTAATTTTTAGAAATTCCGTTCTTTTTTTTTTTAATGTATATATATTTTTCTTTTTAATCATTTTATCCATCAGTCGTGATACACTCTTGGGTGATCATGTAACGAAAGAGACATGGCTGACTGATCAGATTTTCCTGCAGTAGCTTGCCATTTCGTTCATTTTTCAGTCCCCTAATTGAACAGATATTTCTTTACGTAGCCTAGAGCATTATGAATATTTAACTGTTTTGAAATATATGCGGAAATTGAATTTAAAAGCTTGCAATCTCCATAGCTAGTACTACATCATTCTGTGAGTCATCTTTAGATTTCACTGATCCATACAATTCTCAGGTCGCTGCTCCTATAGATAGTCGCTGTGTCAGTGTAGCTGGCGGTGTTAACCTGACCAAAATTCATTTAACATGGACCACCCTGCAGTGTAACCCTATTTGCACGTAAATATACTTTTTAATTCGGCGATTGTACATTATGCTTTTATAATAATTATTTTTTTATATATATAAAGACTTTTTTCGTAACTCATCCAGGCGTCTTCGAACTTATTCATTTATTTTATTTTTATTTATTTATTTATTTTATTTTATTTTATTTTATTTTATTTTTTTTTTGTGCCGTATTTTTTTTTTCAACACAAGTGTACACGAGTGTCCTGTTTGGTTTAAGGTGGTAGAGAGACGGCTACTGGGTTTTCAACGTGACTTTTCTAAGATAAAAAAAGAACACAGTGTGGACAGAAAAGTTCACCGTTGTAATAGACGTCTTGAGGACCAGCTACTGTGACGTGGCCATCATCACCATTAGTGACTCGAGAGCGTCGTCACAATTGGTACCGTTTCAGTAGCATCAACCCGCTCAGGTTCCGGTCATCGTCATCATCACAACAGGTTCCGGTCCACGGTCAGCGAACCAGCCGGGACAAGTTGTCACAGCAGAGTTAATGAACACATCTAAAATCTAAAGGAAAAATCAGTCAGTAAAGTGCCATAAACGCTTGGGCGATAATTGTCGTTTTCGAGACATGACTGACGCCAGATTTTAACGCAGTAGATTTCCATTACCTTCCTCGGTAGACTGATTGCCAACCAAGTAATGAGACGTAACACAATCTGTCTTGCTATTTAACCCATAGCTGGAGGGAGAAGCGGCATATTCATACCTTTCCCAAGGCTACCAGAATGAATCCAACTGGAACTGAGTTCGAATTCGAACTCGTATCTCTGATTTCTCGTACTGAGCCTATATCCTAAAAAAAAGAAGAAGAAAAAACATTAGAAAGCGAGAAGAGTAATCAAGACGGTAGGTAACGATTGGTATTGCATTTAGATTTTTGAAGATCAAAGTTGGCTAGGAAGATTGAAGTCGGAAGAGAGTTCCACAAACAAGATGTGCAAGAAAAGAAACTGTTAACATAGAACTTATGGTTATATCTATCCAATTCAACTCTGCATTGATGAGACCTTCCAGCCAATCTAGTACTTTACTCATAAAGTCATAGCGAAGTACAAACGAAAGGTTAAATTGTCTTTTACATATCTTTTACGAGAATGATACATGGGTATTTCCATTTGCTTTTTCTATAGTAAATTTTCAGATTTGTAAGTATTTAAGATTAGTTGCTCGTTGATAGCACTTGAGAGTCTAGTGTTCGTTGTTTTGTAACCTAGTTTTTTTACGATGTCAACTAGTCTGGTCGAATGTCGATTGAATTAGTAGATTAAAATGCATCCGTATGCTAAGCAATTTCGTCTGAAAACGCCTTTTTTATTTGTATCAAAGACAGACATGTCAGTTTGTGTAACGTTCCGTTCTACAACTCACACGCACATAAAAAATAATCAAATAAAATAATCACGTAATTTAAACAAAGGAAATGGATGATGAAATTGCTTAATAAAAAGAAATACTCACTAAATGGTGGTGCTGGTGTTTTCTGGGGGTAGACGGGGGTAGACGAGCTAATTTTCCTTCGTGACAAATGCTGGAATTAACGTTCTGTGTAAATCTTGACATGCACTAAAAGCAAAGCAAAACATTTCAAAGCAAACACAATTACTTTAAACATAATAAATACAGAATTGTTTTAAGTAGCATCTGTTTAAATAGCGAGAAACACACACACACACACACACACACACACATATATATATATATATATATTTTCGAAACATATGCTATTAAATATAAGAGACAATGAATGTCTATTATGTTTAATCATGAGCCGTTCTAAACGTCGTATTTTTGCTTTAATTTCAGTTGAAAATAAAGACAAAAATTCTCCAACATTTGGATAATTATTTATTGGTTTTCTTTTAAGCTTTCGGCTCACATGAGCTATCTTCAGAGAGGTAGTTTAAACTGAAATATTATAAAATCCACCATCACCGACGATTTTATTTTGTGTTGACATAAAACTCCGCTTGGCAACGGCGATAGTTACCAAAAATAATAAACGCAGTTCTTAAGTTTGCGATGCGGTTTTATGACGTCACACCGCAGGATAGCGCGAAATGACAACAAAACCATCTAGTCAAATGCAATGTAATATGTTATTTCCTGTCTTAAAGTTGATTATATTGAGTGTTGGTTGTTTCGATTTGATGTACATGGCCTCCAATATCTGCAGGTTCCTCTTACTGTGTGTATGAGTAAGGATCACCGTATTGTTGACCAAAATCTGTCTGATATTACCTACATGTTTATGTTTTTCAGAGAAATGTTGTTTAATAGTACTCTGATCAGAAAGATGACATGTAAGTCTACAGGAGAGCGTGGTTGTAGTAAAACCAATATATGTACTAGGTTTTTTATTAGTATCAGAGATGCAATTTCTGAATTGGCATGTAAATTGGTACACTACATTGGTTTTTTGTAAAGAATTTAGTTTAGTGCTTGTTGGGTTATTATAGACTATGAGGTCAATTGTTTTAAACTTTTTATAATATATAATGAGTTTAATTTGATTATTACTTTCGACTGGTTTAACATTTCTACGTATTATGTTTTTGAGAGTTTTTTCATCTTGTTTATAATTATTATGTATTTGGTTGCAATAATATAAGTTAATAGTGTTATGTTTATTTTGATGTAAACCATTATTATTAATATTATCATTATTGTTAAAGCTATTGTTAATTTTGTTGAGATACATTTTAATTTGTTGATCAATAACGGAGTTAGGAAATCCATTATTGACTAGTGTTTAATGTTGTGTAATTCTTTATAAAATATAGATTTGGAAGAAGATATCATTTGTGTGCGTTGCAGTAAGTTTTTTATAACAGCTAACTTATATCGTTGGGGGCATTCACTATTATAATTAAGAAGACACGAATTTATGCTAGTTGGTTTCCTATATAGAGAAGTAGTAAATTTATGTGTGCTAGAATCAATGAATACATCAAGGAATGGGAGTTTGTTATTAATATTAAGTTCTAATGTAAATTTGAGGACGGAGTGACTTTCAAATCTGGGCTTAATTTTTCTAATTCCTTGTCTATATGAGGCTGAGAATGCATGTCTTAAAATGACATGTTAAAAATGGCTATTTCACTACTAAGTTTTATGTGAATTTACAGATAAATAAATAAATATCCTCTCTGTAAGTTAAATTAATTTACATTGAGCTCTGTATTGCATCAGACTTAATATTTTAACGATATTACTAGGATCTTCCTGGATTATTTACCAATCTTATCCCGGATAATTTACCAATCCTATACTGGATTTTAGCGCCTATATATATATATATATATATATATATATATATATAAATATAAATATATATATATATATATATGTTCCAATATCTCCATTGCGTCGTCTCTTTATTAGTTTGGACCGTGAGAATTTAGCTGGGCGTCTTTCGCTGTCTATTAGCAAATGTTATTTTTCTGCTAATGTTTGAGTAATATTTAGTACTCGACCAATTCTTTCTTCCATCCGTAAATATGTCCTCCCCCACATCATGTTAGTTCTGTAATTTACAAATTTGAATGTAGTTGTGGACGCGACTACACAGGGAGGACGTCTCAGCGGTTGGATTTTAGAATTAAACAGCATATACCTCCTAGAATTTTTAATCCTGCTGCTAGTAGTAGCCAACTTGTTAATAGAACCAGATCGTCCATTAACACTACTGTAATATAGCAATCTGGCCCCCCCCCGAGGAAGGTTGATGCAAGCGATGCTGTTTCCCGTCGGTGAAGGGGTCGGCGAACGACAAGACAGGTGTTTGAGAAATACATCCTGTCGGGGCCTGGAGCGGATGTCGTTTGACCTTATTTCCGACAGCGGCGGAAATGACTACGGAGGCAAACAGAACAGGTGTCTCTTGGAATTACGTGGGCGTTGCGTGGGCGAGGCAAAACCGGAAGGAAAGTCCCGGTTCTAGAAGACTATAAAAAGACCTCGACACACGGATTCGCCAGCAGAGAACGGCCAGTGGTAGCAGAGAGACACCTCAGTCAAGACTACACTCCCGTCGACCCATTCTATGTGCGCTCTCACTCTTCCATTCTCAATTCCACACGGGTTCGTCGTCAAGAATAAAAATATAACCTTATATTTTTATATATGCGTGTTCTCGTTATTTTGTCGTAGTACGGCGATATATAAAACTACATGTTTAAATCATTTACTATCAAAATCAAGATACTTCTTTGCGAAAATGTCTTTCTTCCGTCATATTTTTTTTTTTTTGTTGAGAATGCTTCGTCTGGTAGTAAACATATGGTAAAAGTAAAACTAAAAGGTTACGACTGGAAAGTTATGACCCACCCGTCACCGTCTTCGGCATCATTTTCCTCGATGACATTCTGTACGAATACTTGCCGTTTTTGTTGTGTGTCTCATATCAACACTGCTATCTGAATATCTTATATTGTTAAGATTGTGGCGTCTAATAATGAATTCTGGTTAGACTTCCAATTCTTCACTGGACAAACTCAGTGTAAAATTTGAATTATTCAGGTGAGATGACACTTGATTTATTTTCTTGTATTTATTGAATACATTTTCTATAAACCTATTATTTTCAGACGTGCTTTATCGTTATAAAAATAGATTTAGTAACATTTTTTATTTTCTGAATCGGATATATCTTGCTTACTGGATATTTAATAGTAGTTTTTCAGTAGACCGTCCAAGGATCTTATGTTCGTGCGAACATTTGCATGGATTGTTACATTTTGTTCGGGTTTCCGTTTGATTATAAAGCTATTTACACTGAGAGATAAATCTTCTATTAATATTCTGTGTTCATTATTGATTCGCACAGATTTCTATTCCCAATCCGAAAAGATAAGTCACTTTGTAAGAATTGCACAGCTTATTTGACGTAACATTTTGACATGAGGCCAACTCGAAATAGCCACATCGTTTGGCTAATGTACACACGACCAATATATATTCAGATATTATTGTCTAGCTCAAATCTGACTGGAGATATTGTAGCTACTATTATTATTATTTTCATTATTATTGTTATTTTACATCATATTTTGATTTCTGCTATGGTCGCACTACCTACCAAGTTTGCGGGAAGTCCTAAGGCAGGTCGTGTTGTGTTGTTATGGCTCTATTTCATGTTTTTGCATATCTCCCTAACATCCCTAGCCTTACATAGACTAAGTTCTTCTTAGTGTGTTGGCTGTACTTAACAAGACAATCTTTTGTATATCTCTTAAGCTGGGGTTTCCAGGGATTCTTTCAATGTGTTGTTTTGTTCCATTTTTTATCATTCCAAGTGCACCTACTATCACTGGTACGGCACTTGTTTTCAATTTTTACACTTTTTTATTTCAATTTCCAGGTCCTTATACTTTGACATGTTTTCGAATTCCTTGGTTGCTATGTTACAATCTGCTGGACAAACCATATCAATTAATAGGCAAGGTTTTTCTTTCTGGTTTTTAACAATAATGGCCGGCCTGTCTGCTTCCATTTTTTTATTAGTATTTATTATTATTAATATTATTATCATTATATTGTTGTTGTTGTTCCTTAGTTCATGATTTGTTTAAGGAGTTACATATGTGTAACGCTCTGCCAATACTTTATAAATAATGTACTATTATGCTTTAATCGCAGAAAAAACGGAAAAGACATATCAGAAACGCTGTTTTGTTTCAGTTAGAAAAAGAAAAAATAAGGAAAAAGAAATGTAGCGTAAATAAGGTGATAGTGCTCTCATTTGTTTAAAGTTTGACAAAGCTATCCAGTTTCAAAGCTTTGCATTTGTACCCGTATACTTCTTTAAAAAATGGCATGCGTTCATATTTACGAGTATTATTTAAATACTTTGTGAATGTTGTTAAGCTGAATTATTTAATAATGCCGTAAGGAATGTCACATGCCAATTTTTATTTGTAGGACTCACAAGAGATTTATCTAGTCATTAAGTTAAGTTATTTTTTATTAAAAATTCAAATAGCAAATCTAGAAATTTCCACGAATATTTCAAGTTATTATTATTATTATTATTATTATTATTATTATTATTATTATTATTATTATTATGTCATTTTTCATCATATTTCGATTTCTGCTTTGGTCTCACTACCAACCAAGTGTGCGGGGAGACCTAAGGCAGGTAGTGACGTGTTGTTATGGCTCCATTTCATGTTTTTCTATCTTCCCTATCATCCCCAGCATTACATAGATAAAGTTTTCCTTAGTGTGTGGGCTGTACTTAATAAGACAATTTTTTGTATATCTCTTAAGCTGGGGTTTCCAGGGATTCTTTCAATGTGTTGTTTTGTTCCGTTTTTTATCATTCCAAGTGCACCTACTATCACTGGCACAGCTCTTGTTTTCAATTTCCACATTTTTTCTATTTCAATTTCCAGGTCTTTATATTTTGACAGTTTTTCAAATTCCTTTATTGCTATGTTACAATCCGCTGGACAAGCCATATCAATTAATAGACAAGTTTTCTCCTTCTGGTTTTTAACAATAATGTCTGGCCTGTTTGCTTCAATTTTTCTGTCTGTGTAGATGGTGTAATCCCATACAATGGTTACATCTTCTATTTCTGTAACCGGTGCTGGGTGATGTTCATACCAGTGTTTGTTTACAGCTTTTCCATAATGTTTGCACATTGCCCAATGTAAATATTGCCCAACTCTATCGTGGCGATTTTTATATTCATTTGGGGCAAGCACAGAACAGCCTGAGATTAGGTGGTCTATTATTTCTTGGTGTTTATCACAAAACCTGCATTTTGGATCCATATTATTATGCATAATATTTGCCTGAAAGTTTCTAGTGAAAAGACTTTGGTCTTGTGCTGCAAGAATAAAGCCTTCAGTTTCAGACTTTAATCCAGATGCACGTAACCATCGATGAGTATTAACTTTGTCAACATTGGATTTATTGGCACGTTCTGGATATTGGCCATGCAGAGGTTTGTCTTGCCAGCGCTGTTTCATCTGTTCAAGAGCTTTATCTATGGCTTTCATTTTCATCTTTTTTGCCGCAATAGTTGGTTCTTGGCTTCTGTTTTGCTTTTCTACAGAATCTACTAACTGTAAATCTTGTTTGTATTTACTGCCTTCTTTTATTATTGAATATTTTTTCTTTCTTTCTTCATGTTGCCTTACTAATTGTATCATCCAATCCTTTGTTGTTTCTATGTATGTTAGTAAGCCAATAGTTGTTGTCTTGTATGACAATTCCAGCTGAATAAGACCACTTCCACCTTCTTTACGGGGTATGTATAGATGGTCTACATCAGCTTTTGGATGATGCATCTGATGCTTAGAAAGAAGCTTTCTTGTTTTAGCATCCATTCGCCTGATGTCGTTTAGAGTCCAGTTTAAGATGTTAAAGCTATATTGGACAACTGGGATTGCAAGGCTATTAATGGCCATAACTCTGTTCTGTGAATTTAATTCAGTTTTTAATATCATTCGTAGCCTTCTATAGTACTCTTTACGCACTATTTCTTTCATTTTTTATGGTGAATGTTTTCGCTCTTATTTACACCTAGGTATTTATAAGCTTCTTCTGGTTTCAATTCTTTTATTGTTACAGCAGGGTCTAAGCTAATTGAGGATGTTTCTTGTATTGATCCACGTAAAACTGTAGCTTTAGCACATTTATTCAAATTAAATTTCATTCCAATGTCTTCGCTGAAGCATTTTACAGTTTGCAGAAGACCTTCCAGCTCATTATCATTCTTAGCATATAACTTTAAGTCATCCATGTAAAATAGATAGCTTATTTTCTTTTGGCCTATTTTATAACCACATTCTGACTTATTAAGTTGACTGGTTAGTGCTATTAATGATATGCAGAATAGTAAGGAGATAAAGAATCACCTTGAAATATACCTCTTTTGATGTTTATTTCATCAGGCTTATAGGTTCCATTCATATGATTGAGGTAAAGGGTTGTTTTCCATATAGACATGCACTGTTTGATGAAATTGATGATGACGGGCGATATCTTGTATATATTTAAAGTCTTTAAAATCCAGGAATGTGGCACACTATCGAATGCCTTTCGATAATCTATCCAGGCAGTACTAAGATTTTTCTTTGTACTGTAGCAGTTTTCCAGGATCATTTTGTTAATTAGCAATTGGTCTTTACAAACATAACAGCCACGTTTGCACCCTTTTTGTTCAAGCGGTATCATGTCATTTCTTTCTAAGAATAAATATGTCTGTTTTGTTAAAATAGATGTTAATAGTTTATATGTTGTCGGAAGACATGTAATTGGTCTGTAGTTTTTCGGGTTGTTTGTGTCACCATTCTTGGGTAGAAGAAATGTAATTCCTTTGGTCATCCATGCAGGAATTTTAGTGGGATCGTCAACCATTTCTTGAAGGTCTTTGGCTATTTTTTTATGTGCTGCATTTAAATAATATAGCCAAAAGTTAGGAATTTTATCTATACCTGGGAATTTCCAATTGTGTGCTTTTTTTAGTGCAAATTTAACATCATCTTCTGTAATTCCAGACCATGTCTGTTCTGGTTTATTTTTCATTCGTTCTATCTTTTGCGCAATCCAATGTACTTCCTTGCTATGTTCTTTAGGGCAAGCCCATATCTTTTCCCAGAACTGTGTGACTTCTTCCATTCTGGTGGGTACTGTCACTTCAATTCTTTTTTTACCTATTTCCCTGTAAAATCTCTTTGTATCAGTCTGAAAAATCTTGTTTTGTCTGTAAAATCTTGCTCTTTTTCCTAGCGTCTTATTCTTTGAGCCTTCAGTTGGATTTATTGCTTTATTTTTTCTTTATTTGATAAGACTTCATTTTCATTCCTAATGTTATATTTTCTTTCGGCTCTTCTGCTTTTCCTAGTTCTTACATTTATTCCTCTACTCAGTTCATCCAGTACTGATAGTTCACTTCTAAGTTGTTCGATTTCTTTTTCTATTTTTCTTTTCGAAGGTGGATCTTCACGTCTGCGAGACTGCCTTGTTTTTATTTTGATATTCAATTTTTTTTGTTGCTGCTGTTGCTGATGCATATATTACTTCGTTGAGATTTGTATGAGTGTCTTCATTGAGTATTAATTTCAGTGCTGCATTGTAGAGTTTAATAGTTCGGAGGTTAAGTTTTGTTGGTTGTAATTTTGGGAGCTGTTCACGTTCCTCCATTGTAATATTTTGTATTTGACTTAGATGGTTTTTTATTTCTATCTTGTCTTCCTGTATATTGTTCTTATTTTCCGTCAAATAATTATCTTTGATGTGTTCTGAACTCGTTTTATTTTTGTCTTTTAACTGACTCAGATCACACCTTTCCAGCACTTTTAAACTTACAGCATTATCTTCGCAGTGATTTGCGTGTTTCACGGTTTCTACATTATGACCTGTGGCTTGTTTGATGTTATTACTTTTTATTTCTGATTCCGGTTCCTTTTCATATTTTGTTGATTCGTCTCTTCTTGTTACAATTCTTTTAATTTCATTAATTTCAGCCTCTGTCAGTCGGTTATTACGAATAATGTACCTACGTACATTGGCTAATTTATTTTCGTCAATATACTTTCTATTTGCTTGACCAACATTTTCACGCCAAATGTCATATGTTTGGCGAGTCATGTTTTTTTGAGGTTTGAGTAACGCTTCATGAAATGCAGTCATAACGACTTTGTACTCCTCACGAGACCATTTTATTTTTTCTTTCTTTAAATATACGGTTGTAGATCTAGCTGGTGAATTTTCAGGACCATCATTAGGATTATCCTGGTTGTGGGGACCTGAAGATTCATTCTTTGTGTAGGAGTTTGTTCCTATGGCAGATTTTTCGACCTCAGGTAGGTTCCCTCCTGAAGGACGGGCTCCCTGTTTATCCACTGGAAGAGCCATACTGGACTTTTTATTTCTATTTGTATTTTTCATGTTTTTCCCACGAGTTACGCACGGGTCCAAAAGTCCACCCAAAGTTGCCCGGCACGTTGGGTAACGGTCTTTTACAAACAGGGTCCCGAAGCCTGTAGGGGATCGTTTGTGACCTCATAACGCAGTAGCCATTCACTCCTCGGCACGATTAACACCTTGAGTTGCGGGTTGTTGTTCGGAGTTTTCCTTCTCCTAAATGGGCTGCCAAGCAACATCTGACATAGACGCGATTGGAATTCAAGGAGAAAGACGCTGGTTATAAAAAAAAAAAAAAACCTTTGGCGTAGCAACGGCTCAACGAAACAAAACATCAATACTAGAGTATTTTGTTAAAAAGAGAAAAAAAAATTTTACGAAATATCGACAGCTAAAGGAAATATAATACGGATGATTTTATTTAGGTTCATTTAAAGAACAAACAGATAAATTAAAATAAAACAGAATTTCATAAAAAAATTTCGACAATATCTAAAGAAAAAAATCCTGTTTATATTAAAACAGAATTTCATATTGAGAAAAAGGAAAATTCAAAGAGAGAGACGCTGGTTGAAAAAAAAAAACAAACATACTTGAACGTAACGGTGGTTCAACGGAAAAAAAAAATGTAATAATTTGTTCGTCCACTCTATCATTTATTTTTTCAATAAAGTCGTTGGTCAAAAATAGGGTTATCAGAATAAGATAAATTAAGTAAGTAAATTAAATCAATAAATAAATAAAAATAAATATATCAATAAATAAGTAGACTTTCTATAAAATAATACCGTAGAAACTGTTTTTCATCGGATTTAATTTATTTTCTTGTTTTGTTTTGTTTTTAAGAAAATTATAATGGTTAAAAAAAAAAAATTTTTTTACGAAATATCGACAGCTAAAGGAAATATAATACGGATGATTTTATTTAGGTTCATTTAAAGAACAAACAGATAAATTAAAATAAAACAGAATTTCATAAAAAAAAAAATCCTGTTTATATTAATACAGAATTTCATATTGAGAAAAAGAAAAATTCAAAGAGAGAAACGCTGGTTGAAAAAAAAGTCGTAGTAGCAACAATTGTTTTTTTTATTTTAACAATACTCTCTAAGTGCAGTGATGTTTTTTTTTCCGTTGAACGGCAAAACAATTGTTGCTACTATTAACCATTGTCCTTGCAATAAAAAAAAAAAATTCAAAATTTTTAATAGGAAAGAAAAAGTGGACATACCTTTGATTTTACTACCGTAAAATTTAAAAATAATAATTTGTTCGCCCACTGTATTCTGTGTTATTCTTTCATTAAATCCAACGAGAGTAAGATTATCGAAAAATAAATAAATATATAAAATGAACGAACAAATATAAAGAAATTATTACATTCTAAGAAAGAATATCGTAGATCGAACAGTTTTTTTTAGTGTTTTTCGTCGTATTTTTTCGTTGTCTTGCTTTAGAAAACTAGTTAATAAATCTATTTAAGGATCATTAAAAGAAGAAACATACAATTAAAATTATATACGAAGGAAAAAATTAATGTTTATGTTTAATATAGTGAAATGAAAAATTAATGTTTACGTAAAAAAAAAAAAACGTTACGTTTTCAGGAGCCTCAGAAAAGCACGTCATTCTCGTAATTCCAATCGCGTTATTATTATTATTATTATTATTATTATTATTATTATTACTAGGCTACTTTATAATTAAATGGCAACAGTCATGGCTCGCTTGGCAAACAGAGTCTGTGGCAAAAACATGCAGACCTCTAATACAACTTTCATATTCTAACACAAATAGAATCCTATTGTCTGCTTTACAAAAATAAAAAAAATTGAGCTATTTTGAATATTTATATTACTGATTTTTCAAAAGTCGGTTTTCAATTCAAATATTTGTAAAATTAGTTTTCGTAAAGATATTCTGAATGTAATTTTTGTCACTCGCTTTTAGCGAATTATAATATTTTGGGATATTCGTGTAAAATCTGCATTTTAACGAATCCTTCGAATAATAAAACAATAATTCTCTCGGAATAATTATCTCGAGTAATTCTCAAAAAATCTCTTCAATGACACACAACGCCGGAATGATGCGCAAAACAGGACAATATTTAAAGTATAAAAGAGTACTTATGTGGCACATTGCCGAAAATTGGGATGGAGAAAACTGGCCTTCTTTTGTCTTTAGTTTGTAGCGGAACTCTGGATCCTGATTGGTCATCAAGTCGCACAATTCAAAATACGTCAGAGAAATGGTTTTTCCACAGCTAAAGAAAAAAATCATTCTGGAGCCACCCCGCGTGACTGGATTGAATATTTAAGAATGGTCTCTAACCGGTCACGGTTGCCAGTGAGGGGACACAGTTTGCTGACACACATCTAAAATGTAACAGCAACTTCGAATCGAGCCGGAGATAACATCAGGTCGCACCTTGTTCTCTTTCTCTTTCTCCTTATCTATTTTAACAATTACTACTAGAAATTTTTGTACGAACCCTTGATACCTTAACTTTCTCATTAAACATTAATTTCTACAACTTGTGTTATTCCTCCTTTGAATAAATTTCTATTTTAACATTCAAAGTGTATATTTTATTATTCCACTCTTCTGCACTAATTCTACATATTCCAATCTGCCGACAACCAACCTTCTGATGAAAACCTTCTGTTGATTATAACTCTGCATAAGTCCTCTAAGCTGTAGGGAGTCCGGTTAAGTCTGACACAAGGCCGAACAAAAGAAACATTAACCAGCTCCCTATACTTCAGCATAATAGAGGTGAGAATAACATTGACCGAACACGAAGTTTTAGAGAAAATTTATAAAAAAGGTACAAATTTAAAAATTAGAAAGAGACAGTTGAAGTATCTATGAAACATAATCAGGGAAGTGAGCTTGGAAAATTTGATACTTACAGGGCAGAATGAAGGCAACAGAGATATATATATATAAAATCAATGCATAAACTAACTAGGAAACATTATGGCAGAACAATTTTTTCAGAGATAACGAAAAGTCAAGATTTATTAACAGCGGCAAAGGACAAGAAATTTTGTAGAAACTGAACCTGAATAGACACAGGCCAAAGAAGAAGAAGAAGAAGAACAAGAAGAAGAAGAAGAAGAAGAAGCTCAGTTATTTGACAAGATAAAAACACTCAGGGTCACTAAGTATAGCACTTATTCTTAAGATCTGTGAATATATATCCTGTAAGCTGTAGGGAGTCCGGTTAAGTCTGACACAAGGCCGAACAAAAGAAACATTAACCAGCTCCCTACACTTCAAGTTAAACTTAGCTGGACACAATCACGGACTTAAGCATGCCACATTATTTCTTACACCAAAACAACGCCTTCATAGTTACCATTCTTATTTCGTCAACCATAATACCTCAGAGTCACCATTAAGTTCTAACTAATCCACATATGTATAATTCTTTTCTGTGCGTGAGGGTAAGATAAAAAGATAACAATAATGGTTATTTACATGCAAAATCTAACTATTTCTAGAATCTAAACAAAACTGTGACAGTGATGACCCCCCCCCCACACACACACGTGCGCAGGCACAAATCTTAACTTGTGATAGAAATATCAGTTAACTGGGCAAAATCAATGCTAGACTTCAACAATATAAACCATTCATTCATCCAACAACTCACAATCATACACACATCCAAATTAAAAATAAAACTAATACGAAATCCACACTCGAAAGACGATAGGTGCCCCTCACCCACCAGAGAACTGACATATCTGGTCACCAAAACAGGAAGAAGAAAGGAGGAATTAAGCTAGAAAATATAAGGGCGGGAAGAAATGCCTCATAAGATTCCCTGTTTAACCCATAATATTAGGCCCTTCCGGAGAACGCTTAGACGCCTGAGAAGGCCATCCATCGCTCGCAGGAGTTTTTTTTTTCAGAGCTATCCGAGAGTTACTCTGGAAGGAGTACTCGACTTGGTGTAAAAGTTTGCAGACACATTCGATCCAGGAACGTGATGCGAAGTGTATGTTGACGAATCTCAACGCTAGTCATACCTAGACCCCGCTCAGAAGAGTAGAGGCAACAGATCTACCGAGTTACCATGGAGACCTTCCTACCCACGAAGAAGAGAACAAGAACCTGACTATTTGCATTAGTATGGTAGACGGAAGACGCAGTTCAGGGAGTCGGTAAACGAGAAGTTTTTTATAGGAAAGATTCGTTGGAGGTCACAAAGCAATTGCGGCCTCGGCCTTCTTATGCACATCATGCAATAATTCTTTCCTTACCAAAGATCAGAACCGAACCAGACGTCGATTAACTTGATCGGCTCGTTAGTCCAGAGGAAAGGTCTTGGAAGAGAAACTCCCATCCACGCACCCAACCGCAAGCCCACAGACTTATCGTGGTTGACCTTGACCCCTGTCACCACCCCATACCCTCTGATTCCTTTGCAGACTTCTTCAATCTTGACCTTGCTTGACATAAAAACCGAAATGTCGTCAGTATAAATAGTGTACCTGGCTGAGGTGGTAGCACTAAATAGCGAAATTCCGCGCAGAACCGGATTTGCCTTTAACTTCCAAGAGAAAGGCTCCAACGCAAGAACGTAAAGCAAAGGCGAATGCGGACAACCTTGACGAAAGGACCGAGACAATAAGAAAGTTTTCGATCAAACCCCATTCACTTCCATCAGCGCACCGAGAGTCACATGGAGAAAATGGATCTAGGAGCGAAAATATGGCTCGAAACCGGTGTCTGAAAGGACTGCTTCCTAAAATCGTGGGTCACCCTAGCGATTGTCTTGGACTGAACTAAATTTATCAGCGCCGCTTCACTGTCAAATTGCTCGATGATTGAGCGTACTATACGAAGGTTGTCCTGAATAGTCCTGCACATCGCAAGACAAGTCTGTTCAGAGTCGATAAGATTGAATAGGACAGCCTGTTAACGGGCAGATAAGACCATGGCTAAAATGTTTAACTGTGTTTAACATCGTTAAAGGCCGAAAGTTACCTCATGCATCCCAATCGTTCTTGTCCTTATACAGTAACTTGATCACACCCCCCGGTGAAGTGTTGGGCTATAACTCCCTACTTCATACAGTTGTCGAAAGTCAGTTCCAGCAAAGGGATAAGGACAGGTGGCTGCCTCAAATACAGCTCGTAGGTTTGAATATCGAAACATCGAGGTTTATTCCAGCTAACCTGCTTCAGCGCTTCCCAGATTTCCAACTCTGCAAAGGGGCTCTCGCACTCACTCGAGGCGAGTAAAGTTGGACAAACAGGCGTCAAACTGAGTCCGCGTTTGTTGTCACAGTTCTATTATTCGGCAATGTGAAGCTCGCAATGATGTTCAGACACTTTTCTAGCTTCCCCAGGATTCAATTCAGCGGCCATATGAGTCGCCTCGCAAGATATGTTTTACCCTAGCCCTAACTACTAGAACTTGATCCTTGCTGATAAACAATGAGACTAGATCGGCCCTAGCTATGGCTACGTGCCTGCTAACATGGGATTTAATGGCCCGATCAATTTTCTCCTCGGCTGCCGTTTGCGCTGCTAATCTAGCTACATTGAGTCAAAGACTAGATTCAGCAGCAAACGACCTAACTTTTCGATTTCAGTTTATTCCACCTCCTATACACAATCAGTCTCCCCTGTAGCTTCTGGTACTAGAATTCTCGCTCACCAAATAATGATGCATTCAATTTCCAGTAACCAGCCATTCTAGCCTTAGGCTTATTAAAGTTTACATAAACCTGGACGAGATTATAAAATGTGTATATTTTTAATGAAAACTTAATCATACTAGGAGCTCTAAATCGACTCTCTTTAGAACTCGAGTGAGATAACCAGAACCATCCACCGAACCCGGTCCGCCCCTGTTCGTCCAAGTCTGCACTACTTCCTGTGGGTGCTTGTAACGACACTTATCAACAATATCAAAATTGTCGTTAAAATCCCGAAACGATTTCAAGTTAGTACCCGGATTAAAACCTATATGATCAAAGTTGGTGTCAAAGACGTGATTCTAATCCGCGCTAAAACCTTCCAGCGAGATGTGGTCTAAAACGGCTCGATCCGCCGAAACCAATAAGGCATGGTCATTAGGCGCGTAAACTCCAATAAAACAAATATCCTTTGTAGTAACATCCAACACCCAAAATCTGTCTGCCGGATCTTCAAAAACGCAAACGCAGTATCCAAAAACTTACTCACCAGCCCGAAAGCACCTTTCGAATGTACATCAAAAGATTCTGGATAAAGAATAAGCGTCATAGACAGAAATTTATCGTGAATCTTCAGTTAAAAAACTGTTTATAGTACATAACATATATTCACCCCGAGATTCTGAAGGTCGCGAGTGATTTCTCCCCCTGCGAGACTTCTGTCTCTGCACTCAGACATTCACGCTAGCCAACCAAAGTGCCATTTGTTGCCCACATGTTCGGTCCATGGTATTCTCATCATCCTTCTGTAGTACCACATTTCGGTTGCTTCCAGTCTTTCCGTTATCCTTCATCCTTCATATTTCCTGCCATATTGAAGGACAGAAATAACATAACAATCCAGCGCCATCTTCTTTGTTTCGAGCCTCTCTTTTGGAATGTACCATTGGCCCGGCCAACCCCGCCTTCCGATCTCCGTATTGCATTTTGTCGTCTTTTAGAACCCTTCTGAGTCACGCAAATTTCTGCACGTGTTTGACTTTTGTATCCCTAACTTGTTAATTACGTTAGTAATACAGGAAATGTTCTAACAGGAGATAGAAAGTACGACACAGAAATCCGAAGTCGAATTGGCATGGCGGAGAACGCGTTCCAGAAGCTGAGTTAAGTACTAAGGCACATCAAAATTTCACTAGAAACAAAAAAAGAGTGCTGGATTGCTATGTGATGTCAGTTCTTTAATACGGCAGTGAATGTTGCACAATATCATCGAAAATGAGGACAAAACTTGAAGCAGCGGAAATGTGGTTTTACAGAAGGATGCTGTGGATATAATGGACCGAGCATGTGAGCAATCATGAGGGGTTGGAAAGAATTGCAACGAAAAGAAAATTAAAAGTGAGCATTAGGAAGAGACAACTGAAGTTCCTGGGACATTAGGAAGAAGGACTTGGAGAACATAATATTGACAGCCCAGATAGAGGGAAAAAAACAGGAAACCAGCGGATAACATATTTGAAGGGACTGAACAGGTGGATGACAAAACTGGGGTGATATAACAGGAGAAAGCGTGCTAAGATCTACCAGGGATAGAGAGACTTGAAAATCCATGATCGCCTACGTCTTGAAGGAACAGGGCACATAGATGAAGAATATATCAAACAATACTCCAAGAATAGGATTCGTCTAAAAATGAATGCAAAAACATTTATGTATTGTGAATTGCTTCCCACTGTTAAAAAATTCCTCGTTCGGAGATAGAAAACGACGTTTTGTAATATTTTTGTTTGCGACAGGATTGCAACGAAGAGGAAAGAAAACTTACGGTCGACCTAGTGAATCTAAAAGTATAGATGAACAAAACTTGACGTTAGAAGAAGCAAGGTATCGATTGTTCTATTGCTATTATGTCGTGTTCTGTCGATCAGCAATGGTAATGTAGTCCGTTGGATTGTCTCTTACAACTGCGATGCCACAGAGCTTACAGCAGAAAGCGGTCAATGACTTCAAATATGGAATGCTAAAATAGATTCGACAAGCCGAAATCCAGTCCGTTGGGGTTAGGCAGAACCGAAAAGACTTAGGTCGATATTTCTTTGATTACACGTTCCAAAGTCGCAAAAAATAAGCGTGTATTTTGTCAGAATGTTTTTACAGAAATGCTAAAAAAACTGTATTTACAAAAAAAAAAAAAGAGACTACTGCTAATTTTCTATCAAAATAAATATTCTGGAATAGAATACCTGATTTCATGTCTAGAAATATATGCATAATGTGATCGAATAATAAAATATGGTTGTTATTTTTGTTATGTTTATTGAAAAGATTTGAAAAATACTAGAAAAAGAGAATCTTTGTAAATATAAGCAGTGAAGACATAGATATCAACATGAACACATAAAAGCAATATTTTAGACTTACGATTGTCTTAAACATGAAAAGATTAGCGCCATATAGTCATGATACACATGTTCACACTGTTCACATGCATGCATGCATATTACGTTCCCACACCCTGATTGAGCACTCTGGAAGAATGGTAGACTAAAAAAAAACAGTAGTTACACTAGCATCTACGAATCGCTCATTCAGTAATGAATTAGAACATTCTGGCTACTGGCGTATGACACATCATACGCTAAAAGTCTGACTCCTTCTGTTTAACGCCAATAGCTTAGAGGTAGAATCGCTGATTTTCGATATTTATCGGGAGTACCTTGACACAAAACCTTATATGAGTTCCGATGTTCGTCACCATGCAACGTCACATTTTTTAACTTGGGCTTCTTTAATTAAGCGTCTAGAGTAGTATATTTGACATACACAAATGTTATTTACTCCGCAAAACACCCCCACACCTATATATATATCTAATCTAAATATATCTAAATCTAATCTATCTAAATTTATTTATAAATAGAACTTTGTGTGTGTGTGCGTGTGCCTGTGTGTGTGTGTGTGTGTGTGTGTGTGTGTGTGTGTGTGTGTGTGTGTGTGTGTGTCTGTTACCGATAGACACCAAAACGGCTGAACCGATTTTCTTGAAAATTTACACAGTTGCACTATAAGCGTCTGCGAGTGTTCTTAGCTAGGTTTTGTGTCGAGGTACACCAGATAAATCTCGAAAATCGATAATTGAAAAAATCGGGTTATAAAAAGCGTGGTCCGATTTTAATCAAATTTGATACACTCATAGACAAAGAAATAAGAAACGATATTCATAAGTTTCAAGGTTGCAGTTCTTACAATAGTGAAGAAATTCGATAATATATATATAAAATGCAATATGTTTGTGTGTGTGTCTCTTTATCTGCCTGTATGTCTGTATTTTTTCAGCCCCTTTATTTTAGTTTTTGCTTCTAAGTATGTCTAATTGTAGTTCTTAGTCTCTGCTATGTTACCATTTACTCAGAGGATTTATTTAGCCTTCAAAATTCAGTTTACCACGAAAAAAACTTATTTGATATCGATACCAGAAAATCAAAATTTGACTTACATCCATTCATTTTTCTTTCAGTCTACGATTTCGCTTTAACTGGAAACAACTATTGCTTTTTAGTCTTTCGTGCCAACGTCCAAAGAGTCTGAGCTTCAGGACCATGGATTAGTTTTACAGCTTTCATTACACACGAGCAACCCTGGGATATACTGCTAGTTTAATAAAGAACATTTATTATTTTGTATTAAAGAGCATGTTCGGGAATTTGATGAGATATGCTTAATATAAGGCCGAGACAGATGGGGGTTTTAAAGCTTTCATTACACCCGAGCAACGCCGGGCTATACTGCTAGTAGAAAATAAAATAAAATTTTTGAATAGAAAATCAATAATATGGATGTGAAAATGCAATTAAACAGTGGTAGGGATATCCCAAAAATTAATGAAAACACAAAAGGATTTCGTCAGTCGTTAGTAGTTATTCAGATGGAAAATTATTTCCTATTAACGGAATTACTTTTGATGTCTCATTCCGTAACAAGTGTACAAACGATAATCCCTCTGAGTTTAAAAAAATACTATGAATTCATTCGGTAATGACTGGATGGAATTATTTGGGATTTGAGATTTACATATAAACGTTTATTTAACAACCGTAAGTGAACTAGAGACCAAAAGAACGAGTAAAAATTTAAAGTAAGAATTGCAACAATGTTTGGGTTGTTGAAAACGACTTTCGATGAACAAAGGTGTGATGCCCTTATTCTAATCAAGACGGAGTGTACCATTCTCAGTGTCAAAAAAGTCACTAAAGAATGCAGTTAATCAGTTAAGTGCCATACGTGATACACGCTTTAGGCGATCATGTCTCGAAAGAGACATGATCAACTGTACAGAGGATTATCCCACAGCAGGTTGCTATTGCTTTTGCGGTAAACTATATGCCGACCAAGGCTATAGAACACAATCTGTCTTATTATTGAACCCATAAGTTGAGGCAAGGGGCAGGTTAATACCTCTCACAAGGGTATTTGTGCGTAAGTGAAAGCAAAGAAATTCAACTGGAATTCGAACTCGGTCTCCCGATTTGTCGTTCCGAGTCGATATCCACTGCACCACAACGCACATCATGCTCCAACAAAGAATTAGACCGATTGAAAATATGAATGTAATTGAAAAGATGATTCAGCGCCAACAGTGTATGTAAAAGAAATCGTGTTTGTGTTGATTTCTTGATATAGTTAAGCACATGTGTAGAACTCCATACCTACCCATAATTAAGTCCACTGGCATTTTTTACGAATTTAAAATGTGGAACAATTTTTCAAAGTTGGATCATTCTGATGTGCATTTAGGAATATAGGTTGAAGACGAATGTTCAGAGTTAAGAAATATATATACGCTCATGGGATTGCTTAAGTTCGAGTAGCTTTCTTTGCTATAAATTAAATTTCAGCTATCGTCGTCGTCGTCTTGCGGCCGTTGGCCGAGATAGAACTCACTACACCCCTCCAGTATTCCCTGTGCATTTGGAATACTGGCGTAGTTTTGCAGCGAAATTCATAACCTTGATAAATAGCTGAATACTTAATGCTTCGCCAGGTCTACCAAGGGTGTTTTTATTGTGACACCAACACTAGATGGGTTGCTTCCAGGCACATCCTGTTATTTAACCCATAACTGGAGGGAAGTGACGGATTAAATACCTTTCCCAAGGGTACCAGTGCTGAAGTGAGTGCTCACCGATTTCTCTTTCCAAGCCGACATCCACTGCACCACAACGCACATCCGTCTCTGAAGGCTTACAGCGCCTGGTATTCCAAAGTGGTCACCCATCTCAGTACCAACTAGGCTCAACGTTGCTTAACTTCGAATTGGCGTCAGTCGGCGGTTATACCTCTGAGCTACGGGTGCTCTGTAGAAGGAGGCAGGTTTTTAGCGTGTATATTATCATTATACACGCCCAAAAGCTGAGAGGTTTTAATTCATTGCTGAATGAACAATGCGTAAATGCCGGAGTAGCTACTGTTTTTCAAAGTCTACCATTCTTCTAGTGTGCTCAATCAAGGTGTGAGAGCGTAATAATAATAATAATAATAATATATATATATATATATATATATATATATATATATATATATATATATATATACACCATTTTCAGCGCCTGTAGGGCATATAAGGAAAAAAAAAGAAAAAATCAGAGATCTTGCAGATTTTTCAACCGGATAAAATGACTGAAAACCCACATATACCCGTTATCTTTACCGGAGGATATTCTTCTAACTTAAATGGTGGCAAAGTGCTTTCTAAAATAGATTTGTCTGACGCATATCTAAAAGTGAATGTGGATGAACAGTTCTTAAAATTATCAGCAATTAATACACACAAGAGACTGTAGAACCTAAATCTTCTCCCATTTGTGTTAAAGGTGGCTTCCAGTTTGTTTCAATAAATAATGGACACCATGTTAATTAGAATTTGCCACAGTGGACCTGGACAAAATCTTGCTAAAGAGAAAAAACAGCGAACAGCAAAAAGAACATATGAAGGTAATTTTCCAGGAAGATTAATGAATATGGTTCAAAGCTAAGTTCAGATAAATGCGAATTCTTCATGAAACAGATAAAATATTTGGGCCAAATGATTGCCGAGACCGGAAGAAGACCTAACCCGGAAAGGGTCGAAGCTATTCAAGATATGCCACCACCAAACATCATCACTAATCTTCAGACCTTTTTAGGTTAGGCCAACTATTACAATATCTACATTCCCAAAATGTATGATATTAGATTCTCATTGAATGTCTTACTGAAAAATTGGCAAAATAAATTTGCTCTAAAGAATCCGAAGATATTTTCCAGAAAATACAAATTTGTTTGGTATCATATGTATTTTTAGCGTATTTTAACCCCAAAAAAGAAATCTGAGGCTAGCAAGTATGGGATCGGAGCGGTAATTCTACATAACTTTGAAGATGGGACCACAAAGCCTGTAGCCCATGCTTCATGAATTCTGCTTCCTGCAGAAAGAATTATGGCCAAATTGAGAAAGAAAGCCTGGCTATAATTTAAACGGTTAAAAATCTTCACAAAATCATCCACAGAAAGAAATTTGCACTACAGAAAAACCATCGACCGTTGTTAACAATTTTTGGATCCAGAACTAATATACAGATACACACTTCTAACAGGTTATATTATTGGGGAATAAACTTCTTAAACTACGACTTTAAGATAGAATATCTACCCTTAAAAAAACTAGAAAACACTGAGGGTGATTCCAAAGTTTGCAGAACCATTAGAGGACACGGTGATAACTGCTTTAATGAATAAAAAACAATTATCAGTACTGCTATGCAAGAGCAAATTTATTTTGACAATTTTTCAGTAAGACATTCAATGAGAATCTAAGATCATACATTTTGGGAATGTAGATATTGTAATAGTTGGCCTAACCTAAAAAGGTCTGAAGATTAGTGATGATGTTTGGTGGTGGCATATCTTGAATAGCTTCGACCCTTTCCGGGTTAGGTCTTCTTCCGGTCTCGGCAATCATTTGGCCCAAATATTTTATCTGTTTCATGAAGAATTCGCATTTATCTGAACTTAGCTTTGAACCATATTCATTAATCTTCCTGGAAAATTACCTTCATATGTTCTTTTTGCTGTTCGCTTTTTTTTCTCTTTAGTAAGATTTTGTCCAGGTACACTGTGGCAAATTCTAGTTAACATGGTGTCCATTATTTATTGAAACAAACTGGAAGCCACCTTTAACACAAATGGGAGAAGATTTAGGTTCTACAGTCTCTTGTGTGTATTAATTGCTGATAATTTTAAGAACTGTTCATCCACTTTCACTTTTAGATATGCGTCAGACAAATCTATTTTAGAAAGCACTTTGCCACCATTTAAGTTAGAAGAATATCCTCCAGTAAAGATAACGGTTATATGTGGGTTTTCAGTCATTTGATCCGGTTGAAAAATCTGCACGATCTCTGATTTTTTTTCTTCACGGGAGTTACCCGTGTAAGATATAAAGCAGCAGCTGAGAAGAACGAATTCATTACAAAAACGAGCGAGGCATGGCTTAATGGAAAAAGAGATTCTAAAATATCACGTTCCTTAATCTGCGAGCAAGTGCTATTATATACAGATAGAGTGGTAATACCATATACACTGCAAAAGAAAATCTTGAGGGAATTTCATATAGGTCATCTGGGTATGACAAAAATTAAATCTTTAATGCGTCGTTATACATATTGTCCTAAGATAAACCAAGATATCAAAAATTTGGTAAAAGAGTGTAGCAGTTATCAACTTGCGTCAAAAGCACCACTAATGAAAATTCAGCCATGGCCTAAATCGGATGTCCCGTTGACAAGGTTGCATATCGACTACGCTGGACTAATAAATGATTAGTACTACTTTATAATCGTGGACAGTTTCTATAATTGGTCGGAAAGATTCAAGTGTAGACATCCAACATTGGCAAATTCTATTAATGTACAATACGAGCTTTTTTAATTTTTTGAGTATGTCAAAAACAGTTAGTGACAATGGGACAGAGCTTACCAACTAAGAATTTAAGAATTTCTGCATATATTTGTCCACAGATCACATTACGACCTTTGTTTAACCCCGCCTCGAGATCAAATTGGCAAGAAGACAGATTCGAAGGCCTTTTAAAAAGAACTCTTAGAAAGAATTAAGGCATGGACTCTGATGAAAGGAGTTTTATAGGAGTTTTATAGTTTTAAAGGAGTTTTATAGGAGTTTTATAGTTTTAAAGGAGTTTTATAGGAGTTTTATAGTTTTAAAGGAGTTTTATAGGAGTTTTAGTTTGATGAATAAGTTTTAGCATTTTACAGAATTACTGCCAATCCGAACATAGATTCAGGCTTATCACCAGCCGAACCGTTGTTCGCGAGAAAAATTCGATCAGTATTTGACAGCCTGTTGGCTAGTCTTTTGAAATGTGTGGTAGAAAAAGAAAAATTTGCGACCAAATTTTACAAACCAGGAGACAGAGTTTTCTGCAGAAATTATAAAGGTGGAAAAAGCTTCTAGGAAAACGAAATTATCACGAAAAAAGTTGGAAGTACGATATAAATGCTCAAAGAATTTGTTATGTTAGAGACATTTAAATCATTTAAGGCCAAGACATACGAAAGATGTCACGCCTAGTGAAGAATCACCAATGACTGTAATATATGACGCATTCGAAATAGCAGTTCCCATAAATTCACCAGTACCGATGGAAATATTTTCTATCCTGTCAGTGTCAGTTTCCAGAAAATCGCTAATTTCTCAAATCTCACTAGCACAAAATTGGTGAGACGTAAAAGTGCCAGGAAGAGGAAAAAGTCAAACAATTATGTCCTGACGCAAAAATAAAAGATATTGAGCAAATGTTAAAGGAAAAAATTAGCTCGGGGTGTTGTAATGGAATATCCTACACTCTTTATCGCTTATGTGAACTGACTATATTTATTGAGCACGGCAGATATCTTTGATATGCTTCGGCAACGAAGTTTGTTTGCAGACTGTGTAATCGGTCTGGAGCAAGCACTCTTGTTCACCTCTCTGCGTTCAAGCAGAGAGGAACCCAAGCTGGGCTCCGCCTAAGGGTAGAATCTCGCTTGTGTTCAAAAAACAAAAGCGTGACACAGCTTTAAGCAGCGTCTACGGGATATTTTTGGCTGAGCCCTAAGAGCTCAGAAATTACACATAAGTAGACTTTGTGTCACGCCTGCGTTAGTGGGAAGGCGGCAAATACCTTTGCTTCGTCAACTAGGATTGCTCACGGTCTGAGTCATCAGTCCAGAGCAAGCGCTCTTGTTCACCTCTTTGCGTCTGAGCAGAGAGGTACCCAAGCTAGGACGCAGAGATGAATCCAAGCGAAGCTCTACCGAAGGGTAGAGACTCTCTTGGATTCATAATGCAAAAGCCCGAAACAGCCTTAAGCTGTTTCTACGGGGTATTATTGGCTGATCTTAAGGGCTCTGGATTTCACATATTTGGACCTTGTGTCACACCTGCCTTAGTGTTTCGGCAATTACTAGCCTGCCACTAGATTCCCTGTCTTGCCATATTTTTTTCTATTTACAATAAACCAAACTTTTTCATCTACGCACGTGTTCCTGTTTTTTTCACTCGAGTATCACCTTGTGTGTTTTTAACCTCATACAATGTGCTTAGGCACACACGTGACTACTTTAAGAAATAATTTGAAGAATGACACGAGCAAACGTTTTTCAGACTACGTGGAGTTCTTCATTTAAGCGTGACTAATTTGATAATGTATAGATAAAACAAATCATGCTTGTACTACATATCAGCTTTGAGAATTAGTAATGTGCATTTTGTAAAAAACAAAAATATCGCATCTTCTCTTTTATTAGCTAGTTAATTGTGTCACGACGAGTCATCCGTAGTTTACATGATTTTTGGTTTGGTTTATTTGGTTTTACGGTAATAGGTTATTTAATAACGACAGATTCGTATGAATAGTATATGTATTATTTGTAAACAAATCACTTTGTTTTAATTCTCGCTGCATGCGGAGGGCAGGTCTCTATGTATAATAACAGGCGTCAATATATCCAAATGGAGTCTGTTTCGTGGTCTGTAAAATACAGAAAAAAAACTTGGAGAATAACTTGTCTCGCAAGCAGCAGAATTTAATAAATGTTCACCAATTGCGAAGGCATGAGTCTGCGAACACTCAAATGTCACCGACTCATGTCTACCCACATGTCGGCCGATTTTAACTTCCAATCTCTGGACGGTATTGCCCACATAGTCGATCTCGCATCAACATATTGATATACAACTAAATTGCTTTGATGGGCAAACAAAACATCCTTATGCCAAGAAAGGAAATACCTTCTAGTTTGATAATGCCCAGGACCATAACGGCACTGAAACACTTCTTAATGAAAATTGAAGTTTTATCGGCGTATGTCTGACTGACGGGATCAATCCACAATAGTCTGGCATATACGGGACATTTAGATGGCCATAGATCTTAGCCTCATTTAAATTAGCAAATTTTTGTTCAATGTCAGAGAGTCATTCATCAGAAATAGTTGTTTCAATTTCCAAAGCTCAGTATTGAGTTGGCATTCAAAATACAATACCAGAGCCCGATGAGTAAGACAGCTAAGATTAATTTACCCTAGTTCAGTGGGCAGAAGGTGTTATAGTTAGGTTTTAATATAATTTTTCATGCAATTTTATAATTATTTTTTTCTTTTCAGAAGGTAAATTGTATAAAAATTGTTTGACTGTTTTATTTCGCCAAGCACTTTTTAGAGTGCGTTGTGGTGCAGTGGATATCGCCTCGGAATGAAAAATCGGGGAGCCGAGTTCGAATTCCAGTTGAATTCATTGCATTCACTTACGCGCAAATACCATTGGGAAAGGTATTAATCCGTCTCTTCCTTCCAGTTATGGGTTAAATAACAGAATAGATTGGGTTCTATAGCCTTGGCTGGCAACCAGTCATACCGCAGAAAGCAATGGCAACCTACTGCGGGAAAATTATATGCCCAGTCAATCATGTCTTTTTTTAGCTGAATATATAAGGTGTTTGTGTGGTGGAGAATTACCTCTCCGAAGCAAGAGAAGGCGGTTTGTCTGCACGTGCGTTCGTAGACGTAATAGAACCTCAAGGCGAGCTCATGTAAGGCAGTTTTTGGAATATCACGGCGCATGCGTCATTGGTGAAATCGAGGCTTTTCAGGAGCGAGAAATTACGAGACCAGAAACACATAAAAAGAGCCAACTTTTGTTTCGGAGGTAGTTCGCCGTTGGAGATTCGTGAAGGCTACACCGGTGTTCGGGAGACTTGCTTACGGTGCGCAGGAAACGGAGGCCCTAGTAAAGCAGTGTTCTGGGTTCTACGAGAAGCAGCTGGGAGAACAGATCCAAGTAGTCATTAATTTGTCTATCAACTACACTTCGAGAAGATACAAATACCCACAGTTTGTAAATAAATGTAGACGCATAGTTATGTTTTATGTTTAAAACATGGTAAGCACATTGTTGCTGTGTTTATTGTTGATAGTATGAAGCGTTGGATTATTATTTTTCATTAATGATGCTTCAATTTTTTACTTAAAGAAGCTGTTATTAAATATGGATTAATAACTTGTATTTTACATTACATCTGTCTGATCATAACATAATTTAATCTCATACAGACGGAATACAGACGGAAAGTTTCCAAATTCTATAAGTAAAATGTTCGTTGATATTAGAAATATAAAAACATTAGCCACATTTGAAAAAAGGATAAAATTAATAGAAGCATTTGTCAAAAAATAGTGAAAGCCAATACTCCATAATATTAACTATGAACACTGCCACTATGTGCTGACAGTATTAGGAATATATATATGTATGTATGTATGTATGTATGTATGTATGTATGTATGTATGTGTGTGTGTGTGTGTGTGTCAGATTAAGTAAATTGCAAATATTGTGTTTGCTTATTTTCAATCCGTTCATACTCACGAATAATCATTCGCGTATTATAATTGAAAGAAGTCAGAAATGAGCTGTAACTTTGGCAGATGATTTTATTATTAGTTTCTTGATATTCGCAAGTACTTTCAATCTCCTTCGGAGATCATCTGCAGGGGTATGAGCTGTGGTAAAAAATAACCGCAAAACTGTGTTGCTAAAAATTACTGTAAATTTGATTCTTGCTTCAAATATAACGGTTGACAAATTGCTTAGCGTTCATTAGAATGTGAAAAGTATCCAAAATGGAATTTGCTGCCTAAATACGCACACACCAAAACACACACACACACACACACACACACATATATATATATATATATATATATATATTCTAAATTATATTTTAGAACATGTACAATTTTTTAATTTTTTTTTATATATCCGCTAAAAATCGTATATTTCTTTCGAGATTAAAACTAAAATGTCTCATCAGGTGGTGTGGACAAAGGTACGATTTGTAGTGGATATATATTAAAAAAAATTGTACATGTTCTAAAATATAATTTGAATAAATATTCACAGCTATATATATTATATATCGAGCACTGTTTTAAATTAATGTTTTGGACGTTGCAAAAACATTTCTTCGTTCGTTCCTTATTCACTCGTATATATATATATATATATATATATATATATATATCAGTGTACAACGAGATTAACGCTGACAGTCTTGACAGTCTTTTCAAATATTAAACAGACAACTTCTGTTTGGTGATGACTTCAGTGTCCCATGTTTTGCCTGCATATGTTCTACCTCGGATATTGAGCACTTTTGCAATTAAATTTTACATAGATTAAATATATTAAAAAAAAAACACACACACATATATATATATGTATAAGTACAAAGAATTTGTCTCTTTAATTGAGCAGATTCATGTCGACTTAAATTTTATATTGGGTTGGACCATACATAAAATTAAACAAATATTCATGTACCCGTACAATAAAAAACAAGCAATAAAAAAAAATCAAGCAACAAAAAAAAAAAGAGAAGTAATCAAAATTTAACTAACCATAAACAAAACGAAAACGAAAAATTATCCAATCAAAATCACCCCATGTTCTATACAAAAAAAAAAGGAAAAAAAAAAGAAATCTAAGAGCAAATAGCTTTGGCATGTGTGGACATCATAATGGTGTCCGTACGACACTTCGAAATCAATATTAACCTGGTTATTTAAAAAGACAAACTCTTTTTACCTATCAAAGCTTTAACTCCACACCGGTATCGAGCACTTCATCTTTAAAAGACATTCATGCTGAAAAAGTTTTATCTGTAAAATCACTGAAAAAACAATAACATTCGCGTTAAACATTATCACAAACTAACACTATATATATATATATATATATATATATATATATATATATATATATATACAAGTATACCTGGTGAGCCAGACAGACGTACTTAGGTTTCACCTAAACAGATCGTCAAGCTGGCATTCCCTGACGATCTGTTTAGATTTACGCTCTCACACCCTGATTGCGCACTCACACCCTCATTGAACACCCTAGAAGAATGGCAGACTTTGAAAAACAGTAACTACTCTTGCATCTACGCATCGTTCCTTCAGCAATGAATTAGAACACTCTCAGCTATTGGACGTGTATAATGATAATATACACTCTAAAATGTCTGCCTCCTGCTACCGAGCGCCCGTAGCTCAAAGGTAGAATCGCCGACTGACGCTAATTCCGTCATGTTTCAATCCTGAGTAAAAAGGAATCGACTGTTTAACAGTACTGATGTGCTGTAATGCAGCGAAACAGATCTGTCTGCGGATGACTATATATATATATATATATATATATATATATATATATATATGGTGGAGAGTGTTTACTCCGTATTTATTTAATGTTTTTATGAACGAAATTTGAGGCTGACTTTATGAAACTTTTTATCCTCAACCCATTCTTTAAATTTTTTCGGTAATACTAGTAATTTTCCACTTATAGTTTAGAATCGTCAGACGTAGATTTCATGACACTTTAAATTACCGAAGGAACAACTTGGGGGAAAAGGACTTGGCTAATCACCAAACACTCTTCTTTTTGAGCCAAACAGAACTACAAGCGTCATTTACCAAACAAGCCTTGGTATAAGTACAAAAAGAGTAAATAACCTTAAATCAATAAAATTGGTAAACACAATTATATATTCAAGGAAAGAACTGTTGTACTGATGAAAAACAAAAGAACAAAATCTTCGTAATAGTTTGCCAATTTAAGTTTCAGAGGCATCTTATTTGTGCTAGGAAGTTCTTTAGCAATGATATGCTCGAATGTGAAATAATATTTAATTTGCTGCTCTGGGAGAGCGCTTGATTTGTTCGTCAGGCCTCGCCACAAACGCATTCCTCAACATCAAGTATTTTCTGTTTATGACATTTTCTTTCCGCTTCGTTCCCATAGATGTGTTTGTGTAACGATCTAGACTTCTGTTATTTTTCCTCCAACTTGAAAGCATCGTCAATTTAGCTTATTTTCTTCTGACTTTAACGCATTACGTAGAATGTCAAATTGAAATTTGCACTAAAAATTAAAGCTGAATATTGGAGAAAACCAACTTTCAAAGCATCAATTAAAAAAAATGTTCACATCATTGAATTCAGTCAAATTTCTTTTACATTTTAATTATTAGACTAACGTTTCTCGGTTATGACGCGTCTTCTTTTGGTGTGTCTTAATCTGAGGGCTTACAAGAATATTTCGAACGAGATCCTTTTTTAATCTACTGGGTATATTGTTCTCGTTCCGCTGTTTATGTCTAGGGACATCTTGTTCCTTTTAATACAGTTTAGTTAATATACGCTTTATTCCGAATAAATGTTCGTCTGTAGAGATTTATGATGGGATTGAACTCACAATTACTTTATCAGCAATTTCTTAAACCATTATATGAACTCACTAATGCATTTTGTTTATAATCATATCGCCCCAAGCAAGGCATTTTACTGCCACTGTTTTGCAGGGGGTTACATAGGAGGAAAGTTATGAGAAAGCGTGACAGGTTACAGAAAGTGTCAGGAAGTGGATAAGAGAAGGATTACTCTGGCCATAAAGTGAGGGATCAGTATATATATTGACTGTAATGTAGAATTAATCCCCCACTTTATACCCACATAAGAGTAGAGAATCTTTTTTTATGCTCATATCACCGCAAGCAAGGCATTTTACTGCCACTGTTTTGCAGGGGGTTACATTGGAGGAAAGTTAAGAGAAAGAGTGACAGGTTATAGGGTGTGTCAGGAAGTAGGTAAGAGAAAGATGAGAATACTGACAGGAGTGGGTTGGATGGAGAAAAGAGCATGAAAGAGATGATGCAGGTTAATGAGATAGGAGATGACTTTGACAACTGACTTTACATTTAAATTCTTGGAGATTATAACTGTCAAGAATGCAAGTAAATGAAAGGGAATTCCACAGGCGGGAAGTGCGAAAAAAGAAACTTCTGGAGTCGAATTTGAGTAAAAGAGTGGAACCTAGTTGCTAATCTTGTGGCTCGAGTAAATTTATACATAGGAGGCACCAGTGAGCTAAGTTCATCGGAGCAGATGCCGTGAAAGTATTTGTAGAAGAGACACAGGGAAGCTACATTGCGCCGGTGAGAAAATGACTGTATCCGAGCTATGTTTATATGGAGAGTGGAAGATGAATCATCTACATCCTACCAACGGATGTTATATTATAACGCAACATTTCATGCATGTCATCAGATAATGGATGATTTACGAAAGAAAATTTTATTGCCAAATTTAGTTTCCCCTATTATGGGCATTTTTATAGACATGCTATAATAACACCTTATATATTGGACGAACGGAATAGTTGAAACGAGAAGAATGAAAAATATACTTTGTTTTTGTCATGGTGGCATCACCCATTCAACGGATTGAACTCTTCCTAAAACTACATATACTCCTCCTCACAAGAGGTAGGGGCAGATCAGCGGATTAGCATAAAGTAGAAGAGCAGAGAGCGATAGGCAGAGATAGCCAAGACTGCTGTCGGACTACCATTGCGAGTCCCAATTCTAGTATTACTTCCTAACCCGTATTTATCGTTCTACTAACGGAGTTTCAAGTATTTGTATTTTGCTGCGTTTAATATATATATCGTTATTTCCTATTTTAGTTGTTGTTGTGTCATTGCTTGCTGGACTTCTTAACCAGGTCCGCGACAGTTTTTCGAGAGGCTTTTATGCCGCTAAGTCATACAAAAAATTGGATATAAATATTTCATTTATCCTAAACAGTGAAACTATGATACATATGTACAAAAACAAGCAGTGTGAAAATTTATTTCAACGGCTTTCATATTTATAATACCTTTCAATAGAAAATGGAACTGCCGGAGATTCTTCTGTGTTTCTCGGGAAGATATATTTAGGATTCCAGATTCGAGCGAGCCGGATTTATCAGGTGTCACTACGGCTAAAGAGGGAAATAGCAATTTATTAGTTTTCACTGTTGACCATGTCCACCATAGTTTATGAATGTAGAATACAGCGCAGTACGTAATTTGTTTAATGAAACAACGTCAACGATTAGACACTCTGCTGAATCGGATTATATCGCCAATACTCGGGTAAATATGGTCGCCTTTTATAAACGTCGCATTGAATATTTTGAATATTCTGAGCCTTCTGATTGGTTAACCCTTCTATTGGTGAACTATAAAATGAGTCAGCCCATGGCTGTCTCACCAGTATACAAGGGTACCCCAAAAAACTCACAACCTGAGGATTTTGAGCCTGAGACAATTTATATATATAATGAAGAGATATTCCCAAACGAAAATGACTGTGTGAGATCGTAGCTGCCCCACGTGGCAATCGGCTGGCCTGAGCAGAAACCTGGGAAGAACGAACGACATGTGTCTTGAGACCAAGCAGTTAGCTGAAGCACTGACCACTTTCGTCTCTCTTTGAAGTGCCGTCACTAAAAGGACGTCACCTGACACTCGCGATTTCATCCCTACTAAAAGGAAATTATTGTCTTTTGTATCCTTACACTACAGTTAAGTTAAAAGTTCAATTTGAAATTCCCTATTATTAACTGGATTGGCAGAAACCTGACGTAGTTTGAAGAGGACAATAGCTGGAACGCTGTGATAATAGTGACAATGAGGAGGAATTTATTTAAAACGTAAATTATTTCCTCGTCACCAAAATTCAAAGATAAAAACAATCTTTAAAAATATATTTTTTTGTTTTTTTATAATCTTGTCGCCCCAAACAAGGCATTTTACTGCTACTGTTGTGCAGGGGGTTACATAGGAGGAATGTTGAGAAGTGAGAGTTTGCAGGGGGTGTTGGAAAGAGTTTACTGATGAGAGTGGGGTGGACGAGGAGGAATGTTATGAAGAATGAGAGGTTGCAGGGGGTGTCAGGAAGAGAGTATGAGAGGGAAGAGATTACTGATGAGAGTGGAGTGGACGAGGAGGTTTGTCAGGAAGAGAGTAGGAGAGGGAAGAGATTACTGATGAGAGTGGGTGGACGAGGAGGTATGTTATGAGGAGTGAGAGGTTGCAGGGAGTGTCAGGAAGAGAGTAGGAGAGGGAAGAGATTACTGATGAGAGTGGGGTGGACGAGGAGGAATGTTATGAAGAATGAGAGGTTGCAGGGGGCGTCAGGAAGAGAGTAGGAGAGGGAAGAGATTACTGATGAGAGTGGGTGGACGAGGAGGAATGTTATGAAGATTGAGCGTTTGCAGGGGGTGTCAGGAAGAGAATAGGAGAGGGAAGAGGTTGCTGATGAGAGTGGGTGGACGAGGAGGAATGCTATGAAGAATGAGAGGTTGCAGGGGGTGTCAGGAAGAGAGTAGGAGAGGGAAGAGATTACTGATGAGAGTGGGGTGGACGAGGAGGAATGTTATGAAGAATGAGAGGTTGCAGGGGGTGTCAGGAAGAGAGTAGGAGAGGGAAGAGATTACTGATGAGAGTGGGGTGGACGAGGAGGAATGTTATGAAGAATGAGAGTTTGCAGGGGGTGTCAGGAAGAGAGTAGGAGAGGGAAGAGATTACTGATGAGAGTGGGTGGACGAGGAGGAATGTTATGAAGAATGAGAGGTTGCAGGGGGTGTCAGGAAGAAAGTAGGAGAAGGAAGAGATTACTGATGAGAGTGGGTGGACGAGGAGGAATGTTATGAAGAATGAGAGGTTGCAGGGGGTGTCAGGAAGAGAGTAGGAGAGGGAAGAGATTACTGATGAGAGTGGGGTGGACGAGGAGAAATGTTATGAAGAATGAGAGGTTGCAGGGGGTGTCAGGAAGAGAGTAGGAGAGGGAAGAGATTACTGATGAGAGTGGGGTGGACTAGGAGGAATGCTATGAAGAATGAGAGCTTGCAGGGGTTTGTCAGGAAGTGAGTAGGAGATGGAAGAGATTACTGATGAGAGTGGGGTGGACGAGGAGGAATGTTATTCAGGAGTGAGAGGTTGTAGGGGTTTGTCAGGAAAAGAGTAGGAGAGGGAAGGGCATTCCTGATAACTGACAATCCCTTTCTAGCTTATTTATTTAGGTTTTTAAAATGCTTGCATGACAAGAATTAATTTAGTTTGTCAATATCCTTTTCTTTTTGGGCGTTAGGTAGAAAATATAATTATGTATTAATTTGACTTGTAATCTTAGTCATTGAGATGACTTAAAAATAATAAAATGTCAGTCAGTTAAGTGCCATATATGATACACAATTTGGGCGATCATTTTTTTTTATGACCTGTTTCGCAGATATTTATAATCAGTAACATTTACGCTTAATTCAATATCAGACAGGGTTAAATAAGATGAAAAGCAATGAAGATTATGACAAAACGTTTTAAAAATAGAGAGAACCGGCCTACATAGAACAAACACACAATGGTTACTCTAATAATTACATTTATTTATTTTCACAAAAACAAACAGTGAGCACAATAACATTGTTTGATAGAGAATATTTTCGGCTAGAAAACATTTTCCATTTGGTTACAACCATTAGCTTAGCATTTTCCCCACTAATATCTATTAGTCTGCATGTCGTACTGTTAACTGTAGCTTGCCCTGCACATCACTGTTAACAGTGCTAAAATACATTACCACATTGCTGAACTGTGCTCACACTGACTATTTGGTTTCCATAAACATTCAGCATCAACAGGTACAATGTTTTTCCGCATAGAGGAACTCAATGATACATCTGGATTTTGCATGTATTTTCATGTCAGACACTGTTTTGGTAAATAAGACGGGAAAAAGACAATTATGGATTTTTTGTGAAAAGGTTCAACTGCAACTGATACACAAGGAAAAACTGCCTGAAAATATTTTATTAAATTCATGGCATTAATTTTAGTATCTAAAACAAACTGTCTGACGAAATCGCAAACGCCCAAACTTTGGTAGCGTAACTGGTTGATATTCTTATGTTAGAACTTTATCTTTCTTTAAACATGTATTGAGCACTTTACGAAGCTATGAACAAACAGTGTTGGCTACTATAAAAAAAAAAGTTCACAAATTATCCAAACTGATTAACAGAAAATTATAGTTTCAGAACTTCTTCATATGTAGAGAAATGTCACGAGATGTTAAAATGAAGGGAATTCAACCACTTTCTTTTGACTTTTTATTATGCATGTTAGTCTGTTTCAGTATCATTTCCATAAGAAAAGGTGAGATTGGGAAAAAAACCGCGACGCAAATTGATGTTTTGGTAGAACTGGATTTCCTTCTGAATAAATTTTTTACATTTTTATTAGTGTGGCATTTTTAAAATCAAAGTTGTGGTCAGATTTATTTCTGTGAATCACTAATGCATTCGTTAGATTATTATTAGTAATATCTCTTTATTTCTCATATATATATATATATATATATATATTTTAGATTACTTTTTTCTCTGATGTACATTACACTTTCTAATACAAATGTTTACTGGTCTAACTTAATTTAAATCTGACCTATAACTGTTCATTTTCAAAAACAAGCATATAAGCATTCATATTTATCAGTTAATCACACACCCAACAATTAAAATTCAACTGCTATTTTATCATTATGCTATGAAACATCCGCCATATTGAAATTCAGTGACCTTAAATTGTGCGGACATAGAATCATAGCGTGTAAGACAAAAAAGAAGAAAACTAAACATTTTTAACATAAGTGAACAGACTAAACTTTTTAAATGTTAGAGTCGACCTGATTTTATATGACCACATAAAACCAACATAATACGATCCGAAAAGTTGAGCCGAGAAAAAAGAGAAATATCAATGTGCCCCCCTGTGACTCCTAATTTTCGGCCAGAACATTCTTTTGACTGCTGGGATTCTACGTTTTTAAGTGTTATTACCATTCAGCAACTAGATTTTTTTCCTTTAATGCTAAGCAAACATTGACATAGAGAGACATACACATTAATACTTTAAGAAATTAATATAACTATGACAAAATTTCATTTTTACTTGCATGTAATATAACACACGTTTCAGCTTCACACACACACACACATATATATATATATATATATATATATATATATATATATATATACATACATACATACATATATAAATGTAAATGTCTCGTTATACTCGTTTCGAAAAACCCTCTGAGTAGAAGGAATGAAAAAATAGCAATAAAAAAAGAACGAGCTAAGCACTTGAACATCAGTAAAAGTACGTAGCCCAAAGAAAAAAACCCGAGACATATAACCTAAAACAAAAAGCGCTCAATACGCAAGTAGAGCAAACAAAGTAAATAACTAACCTAGTGAGCCAACGAACTTACCAACTTACGCGTTTTCATGTAGAATTATTTCAGGATGCTCAGGTAATCAGTTACTAATTCCAAAATAAATTATACCAAGGTTTCACCAAACTGGATCTTCAGGGAAAGTTGGGGATCCAATAAGGGGAAACCTTGGTAGTTTCGTTGGCTCTCTAGGTTAGCTATTTAAATACACACACACACACACACAGATACATATATATGTATATATATATATATATATATGAGAAATTAAAGAAGGATTTGGAATATTAAATAAGTAAGTCATCGTGTTTTATTCGACTTCAGAACACAAGTTACTACTACGAACTCTGGATTCATTTAACTCCTTACTACACTTTCTCATTGAACATTTAAGTCTACCAATTTATGTTATTCTGTTTAGTAATAAAATTTACTTTAAACTTACAAACGAAATATTTCATCTTCCACATATTCCAACATACAACTTGAGAAAGGGCTTCGTATGACACTATTTTGATTGCCTGGTATTGATATCAAATAAGTCTTTTCGTCATAAACTGAATTTTGAAAGCTAAGTAAGTCCTCTGAGTAAATGCTATCATGGCTGAGGCTAAGAACTACAATTATACCTACTTAGAGCCAAACCTTAAGCAAAAACTGAAATAAGAGGGCTGAAAAACTGATTTTGATCAGCCACGGTATCTTGCTTATATATATATATATTATCGATTTTCTGCACTATTGTAAGAACTGCAACCTTGAAACTTCTGAATATCGTTTCTTATATCATTGTCTATGAGTGTATCAAATTTGATTAAAATTGGACCACTCCTTCTATAACCCGATTTTATCGATTATCGATATTTATCGGGTGTACCTCGACACAAAACATAGCTAAGAACACTCGCAGATGCTTATAGTACAACTGTGTAAATCTTCAAGGAAATCGGTTCATCCGTTTCTGAGTCTATAGGTAACGGATACACACACACACAGACAAATTTCCATTTATAAATAAGTTTGATCATTAGTTATTAATAATTTAATAGACTTCTTACGCCTTTTCATGTAGAACTATTTCAGGATGCTCAGGTAATCAGTTACTAATTCCAAAATAAATTATATGATTCGGAAGTAAACATATGCATCTTACAAGATTTGAAATCACATCGGAAAATTGTACCTGGATATCGATTTTATAACATGGTAAGTCAATCATGTAAAAACCGTATAGGATGATCATAGAGACTTAGTATGTTCATGCCTTTCCATTCAAAAGAAAATGATGTTATTTGCTGACCCGCGGATGAGCACTTATGCAGCAACCACTGAATAATTTTCATAGATTTTCTCGCTTAAATGTCTCAGCTTAAAATTGTCCAAATGAAAAATTTTACCCTTGGCATCGATAAACTTAAAATTGTTTTCAGAATGCTAGACGATTTTATTAATGATAAACTGCTCAATAACTTAGCTGTTACAGATATTTCTCGTCATGTAATTAACAATGAAGAGATTTCTCTGGGTGATAGGAATGTTAGCCATTTAGAATATCTGAAGATGATGTTATCACAACGAGGTCTGGAGCAAATAACCTCTCAGGGGAAAAATGAAAGAAAATATGACATGTTGCTCTTTATTTTATCAGTGAAAATAGAAAACAATGAAAAAATATTTGTGTCAGGTTACAGAGGTTAAAGTAAATTTATTTGTTGCGTTAAATAAAACTTATAGAATAAAAATCAAAATTAATTTTATAACGGATAAAATAGTTGCAGTTAATATTAGCACCAGAAGGAGAAACATAGATCTAATGCATACTAGAATAAAAAAATAAATACAGATCCGGTTTACACTAGGTACATATTCCAACATCCAACCATCAAACTCCTGATGATTACAAATAAACCTATAAGTTGTAGGGAGTTCGGTTGTTTGACACAAAGCCAATTTAATTGACATTCAACCAGATTTCTACTACTTCATTCACACCTTATAAATCAGTAGATCTTTCTTTTGTAAATTTTAATGCTTCTAAAACGAAGCTACTCTCAATTAACCATCATCGACAATCTCACCTACCTCCCATTAGCATGGACCAGGACTTGCATCCCAGAGAGTAAAACACTACGCCTCCTTCGTCTCACACTTTCAGCGGACCTCAAATAATATGACTATATCGAATCCATTGCTAAATCCGCAGCTATGAAAGTCGGTTCTCTGTGTAGGGCCCGGAAGTTTTTTCCGTCTAAATCTATCCTGCATATATATAAATCTACCATCCGCCCGTGCAGTGAATACTGCTGCCATATCTGGTCGGGTACGCCTGCTATTCTCCTCGGGTTTCTCGATAAGGTTCAGAGGAGGGTCTGTAATGTGATAGATACCGACTTGGCAGACCGCCTGCAATCTCTCTCCCACCGGCGACGTGGCTTCCCTGTGTCTCTTCTATAAATACTTTCACGGCTTCTGCTCCGATGAACTTAGATCACTGATGCCCCCTAAATACGAATTTGCACGAGATTCTAGATTAGCAACTAGATCCCACCCTTTTACAGTTAAACCGATAAAATACAACCGCAACTTCTACTCCAATAGTTTCTTTCCTCGCACTTCCCGACTGTGGAATTCCCTTCCACGATTGCTTCTCCGACGGCTACAATCTCCAGGAGTTTAAATGTAAGGTCAATAGACACCTCCTAACACACTAACTTGCTCCCATTCTATCAAACATTCCTCCCACCTGCCCAACCCTCATCCTCGGTATCCTTACTCATCTGTCACCTTCCTCCTGACATTCCCTATGTCTAACCACTCCTTCTCTTTACCTTCCCCTATGTAGTCCCATGTGCAATAGTGGCAGTGGAATGCCTTGCTTGGGCTGAAATGATTAAAAAAAATAAAAAAGACGGCGCCTTAACAAATTCAATCAAGGAATATTACTGTGAAAGGGCTTCGGAAGTAGATTTATTTGTGCGTTTTTTAATGTCGAATATAAAACTTATAGAATAAAAATCAAAATGAATTTTAAAACGGATAAAATAGTTACAGTTAATACTAAAACCAGAAGGAGAAACATAGATCTAATGCATACTAGAATAAAAAAATAAATACAGACCCGGTTTACACTAGTGTCACAAACTTAGATAGATTCCCAATTTAGACTATTGCTCAAAAGGTACACATTTGTACATTAATACCTCAGCTGTTTCTTTCTGTTGCTAAGTATGAGTTTTCTTCTCGTTCGCATCCTCTCCAACACCTCATTGTTGCTCACGTGATCGGACCATAGTGTCGTCAGTATCCTTCTGTAGACCCACATTTCTGCTGCCGCGAGCCTCTCTTTTATCCTCGAAAAGATCGTCGAACATCCACTTCCATACAGAACGAGAGATATCACATAGCAGTCCAGCACCATTTTTTTTTGTTTCCAATAAGATATTCCTGTCTCATTACTCTGGTTAGCTTTTGAAATGCGTCCTTGGCCATCCCAATGCGCCTTCGGATCTCGGTGTCACACTATTCATCCTCTATCAGCACGCTTCCCAGGTATTTAAATTTATTTACTTGTTTGATTTTAGTTTCTCCGACCTCTAGTTGGCATTTTGATATCTTCGTTTTGCTGATGATCATACTTTCAGTTTTCTTGAAATGTATGCTTAGTTCTTTTTTTTTTTTCGCTTTCTGTGTATCTCCTCTGTAGAAGGTACTGCATTCTCCATTACACATACCAAAAGGCCAAAATGCCAACCAACACCGCTAAGGGAGATATAAGTTTAGTTTACACTAGTGTCATAAAGTAGATAGATGTCTAGGTTGCACAAGAAAAAAATTGGTAGATTTAACTACATTTTAATTTTATCAGAGGGTGAAGAAAGTACACAGAGGCTTAGTTTACACTAAAGTCAAAAACATAAAGATAGACCATTGATTCCAAAAAGAAGACATATGTTCCAGTTTATATTAGTGTCAAAAATGTTTTATATGACAATTTTATATTATTTTTTAATCCACTTAACCCAAATAAGACGTTAAAGCCACTAAGACGCCTGCTGTTAGTTAGAATAAAACAACTGAGAAAAATTTATTGAGAGAAAGAGATCCAGATGCAGACAGAAAAGAACAACAAAAAAAAAACAGGATAACGGTTTACACGTCATATCATGTTGAATACAGCGGTTTCCCTTCGATCACCGAAGTTAGGCAACTTTGAGCTTAGCCAGTACTTAGATGAGTGATCGCTTGGGCATGCCAGGTGCTGTAAGCGTTTATTTACGGATGTGCGTTGTGGTGTAGTGGATATCGGCTCGGAAAGAGAAATCGGTGTGCCGATTTCGAATTCCAGTTGAATGCACTGCATTCACTTACGCGCTCGTACTTTTGGTAAAGGTATTAATCCGTCCATTCCCTCCAGCTATTGGTTAAATAACAGAGTAGGACTTGGGACTCTGCCTTTAAACAAATACCAATGAGATTTTCTCCGTCGGGGAGGAAGCTGGCTCAATCCACCTCGGGTGCATGCGACTTGCATAAATACATAGAGTTTATATTTGTGTTAAAACGGTGGATAGAGATATAGTCTATATTCTTATTCTTCTATGTGCTTTGTCCCTTCAGGACGTAGGCGATCATGGCCTTCCACTTTTCCCTATCCCTGGTGGCTCTGAGCACGCCATCTCCTCTTACACCATGCAAACCTCGTTCCGTCATCCACCTGATTAGGTCCTTCAAATATGTTATCCGTTGCTTTCTCCTGTCTCTTTTTCTCTCTATCTAGCCTGTTAGTATCAGATTCTCCAAGCCCTTTTTCTTCATTGCGTGTCCCAGGAACTTCAGCTGTCTCTTCCTGATGTTCAGTCTATATTAGACTCAAAAAATAAGCATAATACTGGTTTCCACTTGTGCTAAACAGGTTGACATATGACCGGTTCGCAGTAGCATTTGGTAAACATTTCAAATCTATGCACGGCAATAAAGTTAGCAAGATGGACGAAAATATGAAACATAGCGAACAATAAAAACAGGTTAAATATAAGCAAATTTACGCTTGTGTGAAAATGTAGACACGGTACAGGTTTACACGGGAATCAGGAAATTACGTGCAAATGCCCTTGGCAAAGGAATTTATTTGTCGCTCCACTTTCCAGCTATAAGATTAAATAGCAAGACAGATTGGGTTGTATACCTTTGGTTGGCAACCATTTTACAGCAGAAAGTAATAACCACTGACTGCAAGAACTGCACAGTCAGTAATGTCTGTTTCGAGACATGATCGCTCAAGTGTGTATCACATATGGCACTTGACATACTGAATATAATATTTAGGAAATAAGTAAAGATTCTACTGGGCATAAAGTAGGGGATAGTCTTCTGTTCTTATGAAGTAATAAACCGAAATCCCACTCATTAATACTTACTAATATAAAATATATATAGTACAGCTCTTCTTTCTCCAGCTATAAGTTGAAGAGCAGGACATTGGTTTCTGTAGCTTTATTTGGTAATCAGTTTATCGCAGAAAGCAATGGCAATCTACTGCGGGAAAATTCTCTGCCCAGTCAGTCCTGTCTATTTCAAGACATGATCCCCCAAGTGTGTATCACGTATGGCACTTAACTGACTGACTGAATATAATAGTTAGAAAATAAGTAAAGATTCTAGTGGGCATAAAGTGGGGACGGTTTTCTAATCTTATGAAGTATTAAACTGATCCCCCACTAATTACAAAATACTAATATAAAAAAATATATAATACTTCTCTCCTTCCTCCAGTTATAGGTTGAATGGCAGGACGGATTGGTTTCTATAGCCTTGATTGGTAATCAGTATATCGCAGAAAGCAATGGCAATCTACTGCGGGAAAAATCTTTGCCCAGACAGTCCTGTCTATTTCGAGACATAATCGCCCAATCGTGTATCACGTATGGGACTTAAATAACTGAAGCCACTAAAATACAAATGGTTTTTGATTGTAAAAGAATATGCGAAACATGAAGATCATTATTAAGAAGAAAGAAAAATAAAAGAACAGGAATGATAGGACAATAATGCATTGACATTTTTGAAGATCAGTTCCCAAGTCGGCATTTACGCTGACAACACCCAGCTTACTCCCGCCTCGATTAAAAATTTACTAAAGCTGACGAAGTAAACCTCACTGTTGATCTTGAAAATTTCCTCCAATCTGTGGTACAGTCAGCACTCAGTCATCTGTCTATGTTATGTTGTTAAAATTGTAAACGCTATTAACAAATCCTCGCATAACTTCTAGTTGTCTTAGTATTGTTTCATTGTACAGGTTGAATAGATCTGGTGAGAAGATACATCCTTGTCTTAGAACCCCACTTTTTCTATGATAATGGACTCGACTTGAGTATACATATACTCCTGCCATAGCGAGATACGTCAGAGCAGAAGAGACATAGTAAGAGATCCGTAAGATACCGAACGATACCGAAGTTTGTAGCTCTGAGCTTCACTCAGTCAGAATAGCATTACATAGCACCCGTCAGTTCCGACGTGGACATACTAATTCTAGCACGGCGTCACTTCAAAGACTTGTATATATATATATATTCGAAACTAATCGTATTCCTGGATAACTAATCTGCGTTCAAGTTTGTATCTTTACGTTTAATGTAACTATTATTCTATCTCAAATATCTGGTTTGTTGTTCATTATTTTCTGCGGTTCCTCACCTGGAATCCATAACATTTTTGTACAACTTCTGAATTCATTTCTTGTTTGCCGTCATTATAGCTTCTTAATTATTCTGTCTTTCCTCAATAAATTCGAGGTCTTAAAACATATTCATCAGTAAAATTATGATAACAATATTTACAGAATATTTATTGTTTTCAAATAAATGAATAAATATTTTTTTAAATAAATATCTATGCTGATAAAATTCTGAAAACATACAGAATTCAGCTTGCATTTGTAATATTATTATCTCTCAAATGAACCCTTTTGTCCCACTTTTTATTAGAAATGTTGTTTGATTCTCAGTTAAAATTTCCAGAGAAAAATGATTTTGGAATATATCCAAGTACGACTACTGACCCTTAGATACAACATACATTGGCCTGGGCTACAATACGAGTCGATAATATTTATTGGTTGGCCACCGATCCAGGGTTATCACCCTTGGCTATCGAACGATAGGTTTCCGTTGTGAGGACAGAATTCTCCTGAAGATAGAAGCTTGTGCCAACGGCTCACCGAGAAAGATACAGTGAAGAAAACCAGTTCCCACAAATCTGTGATTGGTTTTAGATAATACACGCTGATCAATAAGTATTTTTATTCTATATTACAAAAGTTTGTTCTACTTGATTGAAGTTCAAATTGATTTAATAAGTTATCGTATTATTATTCTTATTTTGTGAAATCCTTTCATGACGTTGATGATTATGGCTCTCCACAAACCTGTATCCCAGGTAGCACTTCACACACTTTGCCAAGTCTCCCGTACTCAATCCTACTTCCATGCTATCAATATCGTCAGGTAGGTCACCCGCAGTCTTCCTATGATTTTTTCCCTTTTGATATATTCTGTGAGTATGAAATTCTTCAAGCCCTCCTTTGTCGTTTTATTTTTTTGATCTTGTCTATGTGTCCAATTTGTTTCCATTTTACTTAAGACGTTTTATTGGATTACACGCTCCGTTCACATAATTCGTATTATCCTTCTGCAGAACCATATTGAAGACAAAAGAGAAAGAGAAAGAGTTTGAGTTTTGTTTAACAGCATATCAACACCTCTGTGGGTTATTTAATGCCAAAAAGGTGCGGTTTTAAGGTATCTTTTTATATTCTTACGTTACAGTGAGAAGGTTGATTTAGTCAGATTTTGATGATTTAAATTTTTTATATTCAAAAACTGAAGATTTCTTGTAGTTTTGTATTCAAAAATGTATTAATTTTTTCTTTCAAAATTGTATTATGGCAACATTATTTTCCTTCGTAAATGCGTTATGGCAATATTTTTTCTTAAAAAATGTATATATATATATATATATATATATATATATATATATATATAGGTTAGACCTGGGGAAAACAGCAATTAAGAGGTGGTTCCATGGTCATCACGACATCCCAATAAGTAGCCTGTTGCCGGATGTAATTTACTGTCATAACCAAGAAGAAAAAAAATGAAAGAGTAAAACATCAGCAAACATTTTATTTGTTTCTTTTTTTAATGATTTTCTTTGGTTCTTTCTTTAATGATTTTAAGTTAATGAAGAGAATAAAGCCACTAAGATGCAATAGCTTATTGAGTGAGACAAAATATAAGTAAAAACTATTAAGGAGATACAAGAATTAAATAACTAGTTATATTTTAAATCGTTTCAAGACGAAAACACTAAAAAGGAGGCTGTATATGAGAAGAGTAAAAGTTTCAGTAGGAGGAGAGCGAAAAGAAAAACGAACTGGTTACAGAGAGTGTCAGAGAAACGGCAAGAGAAGGATGGGAATACCGGTATGAAGTCAGATGCAAGGGTAGAGTGAAAAAGGAAAAGAACAATATATATTGGTGATGGAGAAACAACAAAAGAGATACTGAAGTGAAGTGGATAAGTGATGGCAATTAAAATTGCATTTAAATTATGGAGATTGTAGCCGTCAGGGAAGCAAGTATACGGTAGAGAGTTCCACAGGCAGGAACTGAGACAAAAGAAGCTGATGATGTAGAAGTAGCGGCTGCATTTTGTTGATTTGACTGTAAAAGAGTGGTGCCTAGTTGTGAGTCTGGTTGCTCAAGTAAATTCTTGTGGTGGGGGTATCAGTGAGCTAAGGTCGTCGGAGCAAAAGCCATGAAAATGTGTTTAGAAGAGACAGAGGGAAGCCATATTCCGTCGATTATAAAGTGGTTGGAGTCGAACTGCCATGTCGGGACCGATCACATTACAAATTCTCCTTTGTAGCCTGTCGATAACTCTGAAATGAATAGCAGGGGTGTCCAACCAGATATGAAACAGTATACAATGCAAGGTCGGATGGTTGATTTGTATATGGGCAATATGGACACAGGCGGGAAAAACTTCCTTGCCTGTTATAGTGACACAACCTAGCAAGATTCTATGTAATTGTTCCACTTGAGGTCGGAAGAAAGAAGGAGACTGATGAGTATACTGTTTTCAAGGAGATTCATTTGCTCTATGCTGATGAGTGGCAGGGGGGATTGCCTGTGAGAGTTTATGAGATAGCAATTTCGCTTTAGAAGCATTTAAATTTACATGCCATTTCTTAACCCAGTCTCCCACAGTGTGGAGGTCCTTCTCCAGATTACTACTGAGATTTCTTACTGAGGCAAGAGAAAATGGTGGTGTCATCAGCGTAGATGCCTACTTTGTATTCGATTCACTCCAAAGAGATAATGATAATTTATAATTTATGAAGATCAGAAAGAGTATCTGGCCTAGGATAGAGACCTGGTGGACACTAGCGTTCGTGTTGTTCAATGTGGAGATATGCCCGTTCAATACGGCCTTCAAATAGCAACTTAACGTCATTCAAGACCCTGTTACACTCATTACGAGCAGAGGCAAATAGGCGCCTATTATGGCCAGACGTGTAGCTCCGAAAGAGCCGGAATAAGTGGTTCCTGTAGGCAATGGCGGCTGAGCAGGCAGGAGAGAACTAAAGAAACGAATGAGGTTTGTGACGGAATTTCCTGATGGATATGAAAGCATCGATACTAGCTTTCACCCAGGTAGAGATCTCAGAGGCGCAGTCCTCAACGGAGAGATTAACACTTTTTAGACAGAAGATAAAAATTGATTTTGCATTCATATTTTTGAAGATCGAACTTAACAGGAAAGTAAGAAGCAGGAAAAGAATTCCACATAGGGTAAGTGCAAGTGAAGAAATGGTTGGCATAGAACTTACACCTACACATAGCACATTAACATGATGAGACCTTGCCGCCAATCTAGATCTTTGCTTAAATTCATAATCTGGGTACGATAGATGAAAGTTCCTCATAGCAATTATTGGAAAATATTTTTAGAGAAGGTACAGAAAAATTACATTAAGGCAGTGAGAAAATAATGGAAACTGACTCAGAACTAGTAGCATAGCAGATTGTTATTTGAATTTTAACAAGAATTTATAAATATTTAGCAGAAGCACCAGACTAGATCTAATCGAAATATTCAAAACATAAACTAATATTAGGGTTATAAAAATGTTCGATAGATTATCGCGAGAAAAATTGTCAAGCCTGTCACAGTGAATGCAATTTCTTAATAGCAATTCTTCAAATCGATAACATATGTAGACTTGTCAGCTAGGATACAGTCGCTTTCTCACCGACGCAGTGTGGCTTCCTTGTATCTCTTCTACAAATACTTTCACGGCTTCTGCTCCGACGAACTTAGCTCACTTGTACCCACTAAGTATGAATTTCCTCGAGCAACAAGATTAGCAACTAGGTCCCAACATTTTACTGTGAAACGGATAAATTGTAAACGCAAATTCTACTCCAACAGCTTCTTTTCTCGCACTTCCCGCCTGTGAAATTCCCTTCGGCATACTTGCTTTCCCGACAGGTACAATGTTAAAGAATTTAAATGTAAAGTCAATAGTCACCTCCTGTCTACGGAACTTACATCCTATCTCTCAGTCATCCTTTTCTTACCTACTTCCTGACACCCCCTACAACCTGTCACTCTTTCTCGTAACTTTCTTTCTATTTTACTGCACAACAGTGGCAGTAAAATGCATTGCTTGGGGCGATATGTTTATAAAAAGAAATTCTGTATAATATAGACAAAAAGTGTGGGATCAATTTGACATTATAATCAATATATAAACTGATCCTTCACCTTATGACCACAGTCGTCTTTCTCTTACCCTCTTCCTGAAAACCCAATAACCTGTCACTCTTTCTCATAAGATTCCTTCTATGTAACCACCTGCAATGCCCAAAACAATGGCAGTAAAATGCCCTGCTTGGGGCCACACGATTATAATATATATATATATATATATATATATATATATATATATATATATATATATATATAAATTTTTCACATGATATCAGCAGAAAACGTTAGCTCGATAAAGCGCAATGAATCACTGCAAGTGATTAAAAGAGAGAATTTCCGCTTTGGAGAACTTAAACAAAACAAGTAATTGCTCTAAATTTTAATTGAAAAAAAAACATGACGAGTGATGCTCTCACGAAACTTCGAAGTCGGCATGAATCTGCTCGGCTAAATGACAAATTTCTCCGCATTTATCCTATTAACGCCCTAATTTAATCTCAATATCGAATACTTTATGACAAATAACCTACTTGCTAAAATATATTTTTATCAGCAAACCACTGAAAAATAACAATCTTAACACTAAGCATTATCCCAACTCAACAGTATATATATATATATATATATATATAGGAAAGAATATTAAAAAGTTTTGAGTTTAAAATGTGTTTTTTTGACAGTATTACTTTATTTCTATTATATTTTACATTTCAGACCACCCTCGGTCCTTCATCAGAATATAATAATAGAAATAAACAAATACTGTCAAAAAACACATTTTTAAACTCAAAACTTTATAATATTCTTTCCTATACATATTAAGACAGTATACGTGGACCATCACTATATATATATATATATATATATATATGTGTGTGTGCGTGTATACTATCGGCCATAATTATTAGGCCACCGCAGTCTTTTAAAAGAAATAATGTTTTTTATACTATTTTAAGTGGATAAAAATCTAAATGAAAATAGAATGGTTCTTTTGTTATTATCTTGCAAATTGTACAAGGCAAGGAAGCAAAAATGAAAATATCCGAATCACCCTAATTTTTTTTTTATTCTTTCATTGATGGAACTGCAATATAGGTAATTATTAAGTATTTATAAATTCATTTAATGCACATGTTATTGTGCAGTATTTACAAAAGGAGCATTCTATTTATAATTATTCACTTGGCAATAAATACTAAAACATTAGCATGAAATACATCATTATTTTAAAATACTGGAAGTGTTCTAATAATTATGGCCAATAGTGCACATATATATATATATATATATATATATATATATATATATATATATATATTCGTCTCTTCTATTTTGATTTGTTCAGATTTTGAAACTCTTCTCAAATACATATTTGCAGAAGATTCTACAATTTTAAAAGGAAAAAAAAACTTTAAATTTACACCGTACACTGAAATTCGTCAGTGCATTGTTTTTAACTTTCAAAAAAATATTCCAGTTACATAAAGTCGATATTAACTACGTGAAAATAAAATAATGCAAAACAATTGGAATTCAACCTTTGGCATTCATCTTTTGACTCGTACTTTTTCAGTGATGAAATATTTTGATTACATTGAAATCATTTCTGTTATTCAATAGAATGACGTTTACTCTGCAATGCACTCTTACCACTGATATTCAAAGGTAGATTATTCCCACCTGTCTGCGTCATTTTGTTTACGACATTGTAATTTTCTTAGTCGCTTCTCCACCTTTACACAAATAGCATTTGCATCTCTCATCTTAAGAGCGTTTTCTTTAACTTTCAATTATTTTCGATGAAAAAAACAGCATTTGAAGTGCGTGAAGAATATTTCACCCAGGTCAATGTGCAGACAGGAACTGACATATACTTAATGGAGGTCAGTAAATGAGCCAGATGAAAATATATCGATCTCAGTAATAAAGAAGCTAAAGAAAAATAAACCAGAAAAATGAGAGAAAAGAAGAAAAGAAGAAAAACAGAAAAACATAAGAAAAGAAAAAATGAGATAAACACAAGCGAAAAAGAAAAAAAAAATTGAAGCAAATAAAAAAGAATAAAAAAACACCAAGAAAAAATGTTATAAGAAAAAGCATGAAAGGAAGGAAAAAGAGAGAAAGAAATCATCGTGAAGAAGGGAACATAAAAGAAAAAAAGGACGAAGAATATAACGAAATAGAAAAGAGTGTAACGGATACGAAATTAATTAAAATCAACCTTATTCTTCGCTTTTTCAAAAATTTACAGTGACGTGTGAAATTCTGGTTTTCCCATATAGAAAAATGATTGACCATGTGCTTAAGGAAAAAGTCGAAACCTGATTTTGCAAGTCGGTGTTAAAATGATTTTTGACCAATGAGAGCAACTTACAACATTTGAGGACTTCGCGAGCAAGAGCGAAAATCTAAATACTATAAAAGGTCCCGGGCAACGTCAATCACAGAGTTGGGAGCCGCGAGACAAACATCTAAAATGTAACCAACTTCAAATCGACCCGGAGATAAGGTCAGGTTGCACCTTGTTCTCTTTCTCCTTATCTCTTTCATCAGTTACTACTATGGACATTTTGTACCAACTCTTGATATCCTTAACTTTCTCGTCGAACCTTAATTTCTAGGAATTCTTGTTATTCTTTCTTTTTAATAAATTTCTATTTTGAAATGCAAAATGTACATATTATTATTTCACTATTCCACATATTCCATCCTGCAGACATGCAACCTCCTGATACTTCTGATGATAAATTCTGCATAAAACATGTAAGCTGTAGGGAGTTCGGTTAAGTCTAACACAAGGCCGAATTACAGAAAAATTAACCAGCTCCCTACGCTACAAAAGAAATAGAAGAGCATAACATCATGATTAGGGAGAAAGGTAGGAAGTATATATATGTATATATATGTATATAATATTTGTCTATATTTCTGAGATGAGGTAGTATTTGCAGTATTTACATTATTCGAACTAGTCCTCATCTTGTACATTATTCGAACTAGTCCTCATCTTGTACGACGTTTCCGCCGTTGTACGCTCTGGTCTTTTTCAGTAATTTCAAACCGAACCCTTTATTACAATCACTGGGCTATATGAACTCCATTCCTTGTGTAGTCGTTCTTCATTTGGAAGTCATGAGTTATCTCCCTCTAACTTTGTTCAACAGTGCTGTAGCCTGGAATTGAACTTACAACTCTTTTGGTTAAATCTCAGGAACATGATACGACGAAGGAGTAAAATACGATTAGATTTCTGTCGCATTTCAAAATTTATCATTAGCACTAAGGTGTTTCAAACAAGGCAGTAAATCTAATAAGATTCAAGAGGTTACCGAGTTTGAGAGAATATGAAGAACAAATCTGTTAAGGATATAAAAAAATAACAGAACAGGTATCAAAATGATAGAAAAAACGACAGATATTAATTCAGGAATAAACAACAAAAAACAAACAAACAGAAAACTAATTTATAATATTAGGTTGTCCCAAAAGTTCGTAAACACTTGCAAAAAACTGAAATTTTACTCTCAAAAAAAAAAGTATTGCTCAAAATAAAGAGCATCATTTTCCAAGACTTTCTGCCATCGATCTGCAAGCTTTTGGATCTGGTCAAAGTACCATTCAGTCGGCTTCGAAACAAAGAATTCCATTCATGCATATTATTTGCATATATTAGGATTCCCAAAAGGTTCATAAACATTTGCGAAAAGTTCAATTTTTCGCAAATGTTTATGAACCTTTTGGGAATCCTAATATATGCAAATAATATGCATGAATGGAAGAAAAACAATTCTTACAGGGAAAACTAAGATTTGGATAAAATGTAAAACAAATAAAAATTATTTTTAAGATACCATCAACAGTTATGTAATAATTTTAATATAAGTCTTTTTCGAATTGGACAAATAAGAGTATATATATATATATATATATATATATATATATATATATATATATACTAGCAGTATAGCCCGACATTACTCGGGTGTAATGAGAGCTTTAAAACTAATCCATGGCCTTGGAGCTCAGACTCAGTCTAAAGAATATTTGTGTGAAGTTTAGTGAGAATCGGATAAAAATTGTGGATTTGTATAAAGGACTTACAGACAGATAAACAGACACACACACACACACACACACACACACACACACACACACACAAATATCTTGCCTTTTATATATATATTATCGATTTTCTGCACAATTGTAAGAGCTACAACCTTGAAACTTCTGAATATCGTTTCTTATATCTTTGTCTATGAGTGTATCAAATCTGATTAAAATCGGACCACTCCTTTTAACCCGATTTTTCGATTATCGATTATCGATTTTCGATATTTATCGGGGGTACCTCGACACAAAACCTAGCCAAGAACACAACACTCGCAGACGCTTATAGTACAACTGTGTAGATTTTCAAGAAAATCGGTTCAGCCGTTTCGGAGTCTATAGGTAACGGACACACACACAGAGACACACACACACACATACACAAACAGACAAAGTTCCATTTATAAATAAGTTTAGATTATATATATATATATATATATATATATATATATATATATATAACATAGAAAGTAGAAATATATGCTATGATCAGTGTGTAATAGATATGACTATGACCCAACATTTCTCATCTCGCCACAAGCTCATTTGTTGTTTAAGGACCAAATTCTCCTTTCACTCTTAATATGTTTTTCTTACTTAACATAAAATTAAGAAATGACTTTAAAAATTGCATTTCAGCAGTCAATGGGTTCTATAGTCTTAGCTGGCTACCTATCTAAGAGAAGGAAACTTTGGCTGGCAACCTATCTAAGAGAAAGAAAAATTGGCTGAATTCAAAACAGAATGTAGCATTGGCGAAGCACATACTATGCAGCTAGGATAACGATCGTTCAAACTGTCACGATGATCCTCACCAATTTATTAATTTTAGATGTTTCATGTCAGAAGCTGAGAAATGACATTAGTGCCACATTAGAACAACATATCAAATATTATTTATTTTCTAATAATTTCAAAATGATTTTTAATATCAAAATATAAGTGCTTCTCTGTTAATAGTCAACTGACCGTCATATCTATTTCACTGTGATGTCTCTTCTTCAGTATGGCAGTGAATACTGAGTAATCTCTTGAAACTTGAAGAAGAGACTTGAAGCAACCAAAATATGGTTCTACGGAAAGATACCAGACCATAGAGCGAACCTGTGAGCAAAGACGAGGTTTTTGGAGAGGGCAAAAAAAGAAAAAAAGGAAATTAATTAACACTAGGAAAAGACAGCTGAAGTCCCTGGAGCAAGTAATGAGGAAAGAGGGTTGGAAAATCTGATACTGACAGGTTAGATGGTGAGAACTAGATACAGGAGGAAATAACGCGTAACATAACTAATGGCTATGCGAAATTTGGTTGGGGCAACAGGGGAAAGCGAGCTAAGAGGGAGGTGTGGAATGCTATTCACCATCGTCCTGAAGGGACACGGCACATAGAAGAAAAACAACAAGATGAAGAAGGTTTAATCTAATCAAAGTTGGAGATATTAATTTTTTTGTTGATTGTACCAGTAGCAGATAAGTGAAGTCTTAACATTTCCGTTCACCATACTTTTTTTTTGTTACGACTTAAATTTCACCGAACAAAGGAAGATTTGTTTCTTGGGTAGTTTATTTATTTTTGTATGTTTTTAGACAGCGTCTGTGGTGGGTACACGCGAATATACAAGCACGTGCCGATGGTAATAGTGATATGGATCACAGTGATCGATTTATTTTCTTTTGATCATTCCATTTCTCCACCGGCGAGTGTATAGCAGGTGCAGCCGATACGAAATCACTGGAAAACAAATGTCGGAGCCTTTGATATGTCGATAGTTAAAAGGACAATTATACGTTAGTCCTCTATTGCGCGTGCGCACACACATACACACTCAGATACCATATATATATATATATATATATATATATATATATATATATCATCTACGCATCGGTCATTGAGTAATAAATTTGAACACTCTAAGCTACTGGCGTTTGTTACATTGTATATAACACGCTAAACGTCCGCCTTCTAAGAAGCGCCCATAACTCAGTGATAGAATAGACTGATATCAATTCGGTCGGGTTTCAATCCCGGCTAGAAGCGAGCGGATGTCTAACCGTACTGATCAGGTGTGATACAACGAAGCAGATTTGTCTGCTGATGCCTATATATATATATATATATATATATATATATATATATATATATATTGGAGAGCCAATTTTTAGGCATCTTTGTTAAATTAATATTTTTTTTATAATCATATCGCCCCAAGCAAGGAATGTTATTGCCACTGTTGTGCGGGGGGGTTATCTAGAAAGAAAGTTATGAGAAAGCGTGACAGGTTATAGGGGGTGTCAGGAAGTGGGTAAGAGAAGGATGATAATACTGGTGTGACGAGAGTGGAGTGGACGGAGAAAGGAGCATGAGAGAGAGAGAGGATGCAGGCTAGTGAGATAGGAGTTGACTATTGACTTTACATTTAAATTCTTGTAGATTATAGCTGTCGGGGTATCAAGTAAATGGAAGGGAATTCCACAGTCGGGAAGTGCGAGAAAAGTTGCTGATGGTGTAGAATTTGCGTTTACAATTTCTTGGTTTCACAGTAAAATGGTGGGACCTAGTTGCTAATCTTTTGGCTCCAGTAAATTTATATGTAGGGGGTAAAAGCGAGCTAAGCTTATCAGAGCAGAATCAGTGAAAGTATTTGTAGAAAAGACTCAGGAAAGACACATTGCGCCGGTGAGAAAGTGACAGTATCGAGCTGCTAAGTAGGGATCTATCACATTGCAGATTCTCCGTTGGATTTTTCTCAAGGATACCTAGGTGGATAGCAGAGGCACCCGATTTTTTGTTAATCGAGAAAATGATTGGCAATACGCTTTTCTTGGTACATATTATGAACTCTATACGTCAGTAAATAAATTTCTGCATTTATCTAAACTTATTTATAATTGGAACTTTGTCTGTGTGTGTGTGTTTGTGTGTGTGTGTGTATCCGTTACCTATAGACTCCGAAATGGCTGAACCGATTTCCTTGAAAATTTACACAGTTGTACTATAAGCGTCTGCGAGAGTTCTTAGCTAGGTTTTGTGTTGAGGTACCCCCGATAAATATCGAAAATCGATAAGTCGAAAAAGAAGAGTTATAAAAAGAGTGGTCTAATTTTAATCAAATTTCATACACTCATAGACAAAGACATAAGAAATGATATTCAGAAATTTCAAGGTTGCAGTTCTTACAATAGTGCAGAAAATTTGATATCGATACCAGGAAATCAAAATTAGACTTACATCCATTCATTTTTTATTCAGTCTACGGTTTCGCTTTAACTGGAAACAACTATTGCTTTTTAGTCTTTCGTGCCAACGTCCAAATAGTCTGAGCTCCAGGACCATGTATTAGTTTTAAAGCTTCCATTACACCCGAGCAACGTTGGGCTATACTGCTAGTATTAACTAGAATGAAAACTCGGTTAAAAATTTTTACAGTATTTTGTATAGTTGAAGTTATCGCTAATATTTTCATCGAGATTTACAAACTCTACGTTTCGTTCAATTTCGAAAACCAATCGATGAATTTTGAATAAGTTTATTTGTTTCGAAAATTACTTTTACAAAAACACTAATCGCTTCTTGATAACTTCTTTTATTTCATTTAATTTTTAAGGAATTCCTGATAAAAAATGTTTTTAAGAGAATTTCCACTTTTTTCAATTTTACTAAAACAATATTTCCTATTTTAATCATTAATTTGTTTTAAAATGCGTATTTAATATATCAAATAATAAAAGTTTGAATCTAGGAATATTTATTATACTACGCTATGTACTCTAGTAAAGCCAACCATTTTATTGCAACCCCCTAACCTATTTGCACGTATACCCAAAATTTGATTTCGATCACTCAATGGATGGGTATTTTAGAGGGTGCGACAGATTATTGTATCAACTGACTAACAAAAGAAAAATAATTTTATACATAGTATTATGTAAGGACGACGATAAATCACCTGAAGCTGTTACTGAAAAGCTACTTAAGTATTTGGCCATCAATGGAAACTTCCCCTTTCAGCTCTTTTCCTCAGTAAAAAAAATATTTTTGGCTAAACGTGATCTTCATTATAAGAGAATTAGAAAACATTTGTATTAAGTAATCCTATCTATTATAATAATATGCCGCTGAGTATTTATGTATTTTTCCGCTTTCTCTTTTTCCTCCTTTCCCCCGTTCTTTTTATTTCTTATTTTTCCTTTAACTCTTCCCTTGTCTACCCCATTTTTCGTTCTTCACATCACATCCATTCCTGTGACAATGTTAAATTTTGAATTTTTATACAGATGTAATAAAAAATCTTCTTCTTTAATCGAGTCTTGAACCCCTTTCTCTGTGTCTCTTTTTTACTTTCTTCCCTACTCTTGTGGATTCTGCTTGGAAAACCACACAAAATAATAAATAACAAAAATATATAATTGAACAAAAATATACAAATTGGAACACGGGTTAGTCAATTCAGGATACTAGGAATACTGTTAGTAGGAATCAATATATACTGTCTTGTAGTGAAGAAGTATTTCCGGGTAATGAGTCTAATTCCAAAACAACTCCAACTTACTATGCACCAACTTACGGACCAACTGACTTCTTACTAAATTCTCTTTGATAACTACCACCGTTCTCTGTATAGATATATACACATCAGACGAACCCATTCTTATGTGCAAAAGGGTGTGATCCCCAACACCTACCCTCAGTAACAATGTCTAGACGACAATGTTTTTATTTTTTATTAAATTCGCCTCTTTTTATTTTTATTTTTTTATTTACTTTCTTTTTCCTTTCAATGTAAACTTTTTGCATATGGAATTATTTTGTGTGACGTCCGACATGTGAACTTTTGTCTCATATTTGCAATAAATTTTGATCTTGATCGTTGCTGAGAAAGCAGTATTGTAGTTTGCGGAGTTTTATGTGAAAAAATACTTATTTGGCTCTGTAAATAGATAATGCTATGTACATCAGGCCTCCACCTAGATTATTTATTAATATCAATAAAATTAATAATAATAGGATCCTGTTTTGGGATTTTATCCACAAGATGTTTCTTTTTGGGATATATATATATATATATATATATATATATATATATATATTTACGCTCTCGACTGTCGATTGAGCACTATGGGGAAATGGTAGATTAAAAACAATACCTACTCACCTGAAAATTCATTTGATGCACATGTTATTGTGCAGTATTAAAAAATAAATATTCTATTTTCATTTAGAATTATCCACGTGGCAATAAATATTAAAAATTGTATGAAATACATCATTTCTTTTAAAAAAGTAGTGTGGCCTAATAATTATTGACGTTAGTGTATATACATGCTATCTATTATAATAAACAGTTATATATATATATATATATATATATATATATATATATATATATATGTCCAAATAGTGGATATATTGGTGAATCTGGAAATAGCTTTACATTCCGTTTCAATAATCACAAACTAAACATACGCTAAAACAACCCGTATCCCCCAATAGCAGAACACTTCAATCAACCGGGACACACATTAGAAAACTGAAAATGTTTACTAATATATTCTGATTTTAGTTCTACATACTCACGAAGAAAGAAAGTAAAATACTGGATTTTAAAATGAAATACATACAGGCTAGGGTTAAATAGAAACTTAGGTGTTTTGAATCTTTACAAATATTTCAATAGTTAAACATTTTTTAGATACACTTAAAAATTTTCTTTAAAACAACATTTATAAGTACTATTAAAGATAGGTTTACATTTACAAATATTAAAACAATCTGTCGCTTTCTGCGTCACGTGATATAAACAATCTCTCGGACGAACGCTCATCGCGAAGACGTTTCTAATTTAAATTTTAAAATCATTTGTTTCTGATGAAAGGCCGAGGACGATCTGATATATCAAATATAATAACAGAAAGAAATAAAGAAAGAAATAAAGAAATACTGTCAAAAATATACATTTTTAAGCTTACAACTTTTAGTAGTTTTTCCTATATATATATATATATATATATATATATATATATATTGTTGGGGATCGCCCCTTTGTACATAATAATGGTTATGATGCTTTAAATCATCAGGGTAGGTTTGCTGTTGGACTGTAGTTTTTTCTTGTTCTGCTTTAATTGAATTTAAATAAGGATTTTGTATATTTAAACATCTTTATCTGCAGAATAACAAAATCTTTGTTTCCCATGGCGTATGGCAAGGGGTGCCGTCTTAGTAACAACTTCCCCGTTTCAGTAATGTGGCCTCAGATTAGACGATAGTAAATTGATATAATTTTCGATGTTTTGATTTTCATTAATTTTTACCATTTATCTTCTGTCATTGCAGTACAACGTCACAGCATTGGGTGCCTACCACGAAATATCACTGTCAATGTAGTGTACCTTCAATATTTTATTTTTCCCAATGCTATTCTAGATATTCCCTTGCATTAAAATGTAGAAATATTTTGCTTTCATCCTTAAAATTTTGTTTTAGCCATTTTCGAGCATTCCCAGTCAGATAATATTTTGATTCGTCAATCTTCTGTTTAGATGATTTCTTTTTGTTTTTAATGGTGTTTCTTTTGCGACTATATACCCGGTTGCGCTGTTACTTCATATATCAGTTGAAACCCCACTGTTAACAGTTATTTCCTTCCTAACTCCTATAGCTTTTAATTTTTCTTTGCCTAGCGAAGCGATCATGATTTTTCTTTCATCACTCTCTGCAATATATTACCTGGAATCGCAGAGGTAATTGACACGCATATTCGTCTGTGGAGGAGGTCAACAAAGAACGAAGGTGTTTAAGTGATATATCCGACCGTAGCTGATATGAAAGTGCAATGAAAATAGCGACAACCGGCTTGAAAAGCAATTTACCGCCGTGAGTGGTCGAAAGATACATCCGGCTGTATATAAATGATATTTCCAGGAAAGGGATATATATATATATATATATATGTGTGTGTGTGTGTGTGTATTATTCGTAGTAGCTAAGTGGTTTTGGCAATGTAACCGGGTAGGGGAATCTAGCAAGTAGTCTTAATGGACTGGTAGTCGTCGTAGTCATATGCAGTATGCTTAGGCGTAGCCTTATGCAATAAGCATAGTCAATAAGCGTTCCAATAATCGTAGTCATAAGCGTCTCCACCTTAATCTGTATTTATGGCTGACAACAGCCAATCATATTACTGTGAGGGGGAACCAAGGTGTATACATATTCCTTACATAAATAAGTCAACAAAGTGACAGCCCAAAAAGAGCAGAATGAGTTGGTGTTTTAAGACTATATAAAGTTTAGAATCTTTGGCTGAAGACTGAACTCCCGCTGACTTTCGAATCCCGACGGTTTCCTCGCGTGCGGGACTCTCCCCGGCTGCTCTCCTGCTCCACAGAAGCTTCATTGAAGAAAAATAAATGATTATATTAATATACATGTGTCCCTCGTGATTTATTCATGTCTAGTGGTGATATATAACATCTTGTCTAACCCTGGGTTTTTCCATTTGTATCAGGTGTCTTTGAATTCTTTCGGAAACTATTTCCAGAAATACCTAGCCTAATGTGTCTCTCTCGTTGCGTTATATTCTCTATCATATCAAAAAAATTGTATTTGTTTCAGCAGAAATGTTAGCTGCTTTTTTGGTGAAAAATGCAAGCTAATGTTCAGCTAAAATGACTTGCCAATAATTGATCGCATTCACACGACTGGCGACGGGTCTCTTGAGATTTTACCCAATCAGTTGTCGCCGGTCGGTGAAGTTCCTACCTTGATTTCTACCAATCTTTAGCCCCGCCGCGCACAGACCGATAACGAATGCCGCGGTGATAAGGGCGGAATGACGCGCATCGGTCTAAGGTCAATTCGTATCGCCTGAACCCGTAATTATATTGCCTTTAATAAAAATGAACGAAATAAAACATACTCTAGATATATCCTTATATATAAATAAAGCAGGTTTGATTAAAAAATAAACTAATAGAGTAAAAAGAACCTATTTTAAAGAGCAGGAATTTAGATATATTTTACAGCAACCAGTAACATAAAACATAACAGCTTTCGTTTAGAGAGAAACAGCTAACACACTGTGAAAAATTTACAAACAATATTGAATAAAATTCATAAGTACCATTAAAAGACTTAATAGCCTGAATGAAAGAGATGGAAAATATATAGATAGGAAAAAACTGGAGTATATATATATATATATATATATATATATATATATATATATATATTAGAAAAAGAAATAACGTTGTTCCAACGAGAGAATTTGGCACAGAATAAAAAGTGAGAGCGGCTGTGAACGTTTTGTTTAAAGTGTATATTTATTGTTGTTGTTATTATACATGTTATGATACTTATTAGTGACGCTACACGTGTTTCGAGTCTAAAGTTGACTCTCTTCAGGTTAATAAACTTGTGGCTTTACGTATCGAGTTCCTTTTGTTTCTGAGGGACAAGTTGATGTTTATAAATAAGTAAGTAGAAAAATAAAAAAGAATAAAATAAATCAAATCGATAAAAAATAAGATAAATTAAGATAAAATAAATCAAATGTTGAATCGTCTATGGTTTCTCACATCAGAACGTGTATAAATGGATAAGCAGATAAATAAGTACATATATAGATATATACATGAATGAATCAAGTGCTTAACCCAATCCGAAATGATTTTGGTTTGGGGTTCCCTCAATAGTACGTTAAAATTATCTTTTAAGCGCCTTCCTTATCTACAAGTCTCTGTAATTGTCTTCAGTCGGTCAGCTGGTTGTTTTTATTGGTTTGACGATATTTTCAATTTGGTATGCGTGTGCGTGTGTGTGTTTGTGTGCGTGTGTGTGTTTGTGTGCATGTGCATGCGTGTGTGTGTTTGTCTAAGTGTGTGTGTGTGTGAGAGCGTTTTTTGATTTCGTGTTTTTGATTTAGAATTCTTTTTTATGGGTCATCTGGTTCTTTTTTATTGTTTGGGGTTACCATTTGAATTTGGTGTGTGTGTGTATGTATGTGTGTGTATGCATGTGTTTGCGTATGTATGTGTCATTGTATGTATGTGTGTGTGTTTTTCGGTGTGTGTCTACTTTTCATGTCGTTTTGTTGAGCGAAGGCTTGTATTTTTTTTTATGAATCTTTCTTCCTTTATTATTAGTGTGTCAAAGTCTGTATTTTGCTAGATAGGTATTACTTTGAATTTGCCCCCACTGCATTCATGCAAATGTTGGGAGACATATAATTTCCTGTTTTATGATATTCTTAGATTGCTTTTATGAAGGGATATTCTATTATCTAAGCATTGTGTCGTTCGTACGCATATCTTTGCGCATTTGTCGCGTTTTAGAGCGTAAATTACATTTTTCGAGTTGCAGGTCAGATCCGATTTTATTTCGAATGTAGATGTGTTTTCAAACCTGTTTTTTTCCTTGTATTGCATACTCCACATCTTTTTTGTTGCATTCTATGACCCCCTTTGTTGTGTGCTCTTCGAATTTCAATGAGGTTAGGATTTTTTTTTTCAATTTTTGGGCTGGCATTTGCTAGTAATTATTTTAGTTGTCTTTAAGATTTTTTTTATTTTTTCATCATTGTTGAGTAATTCTATGTGTGTTTTGATCTTTGTGAATATTTCTGGATTGTTTTTGTTGTGGGTGGATACATGTTAGAATGTTTTCTTCTTTTTCATGTTTTTCTTGTTGCTTTTGGGGGATTCCGGAGGGATTCTAATAGAATTTTTTCTGCTATTTGGAAACCATTGTTTATTAGTGGGGTGAGGTATCCTCTTAATTGTAATGTTTTTCGTAGTTCTTCTAGGCGTATTTTACGGAGGGTTTTGTCAGTTACTATCGTGCAAATTTGCTAGGGGGATAGGGGATGGATTATAAACAGCTTTTATGATGGTTACTTTTGAAGTGGAGGTATTGTTGGGTGTCTGTGGGTTTGTGGTAAATGTCTGTGATGATATAATTGTTTTCGTTTTTCATGAGTATGTCTTGGGACAGTAATTCTTTATCACTATATTCTAGCGTGAACTAGATTTTGGGGTGCACGTGTTGTATTATATTGCATAGTTTGTTCATGTCTTCCCATGTTGATTTCCAAAAGATAAAACAGTCATCTAGGAATCTCTTCCATGATTTCGTGAATTCTGTTTTTATGTCTTCCCCATATTTATGTTCTATTTGGTTGTATAGGCTTTCTTCTAGATATGCTAGTTTGAGTGTTGCATATGTCGGTGCCATTTTTGTTCTAATCGCGATATCTGTTGTTTGTATATAATTTTCGTTTTTAACTTGGAAGGAATAGTTGTCTAAAATTAGTTCTATACTTCGTACAATCAATTCTTTTGTGAAGCGTGTGTGGAGTATTTCTGGGTGTTTCTCTATCCCAAATGCAATGGGTTGTTTTCCTAGTTCTTGGGGTATGTTGTTGTTCAGGCTGTTCACGTCAAAAGTGACTATGAGTGTATTTGGTTCTACTTTTTGCGGCTGTCTCTGATGTAACATTTTTTGTGGTGTATGGTTGTAATATTTTATCAATTATATTGCTCATTTTGCTTGTATGGCAGGCTGACCCTACTACAATTGGTTTAAATTTTAGGTCACTAGAGTTTGGAGTGTCAATATATTCCGATTTTTGTTCATAGATAGCTGCTTTAATTGTGTTTGGTTTGTGTATCTTTGGAAGTCTTTAAAATTACTGTTTTTTTTAAGTAAATTCTATAAGAAAATCTTTTTCTTTTTTCGTTAATATTCTACTGTGTGTAAGGCAGAATTTTTTTATGTGATATTTTCATCTGTATTCTGGTTGATTAATCTGTAGTCATTTTCGTCTCCTAATTAAAGTTTTGTATAAAAAAAAGAGATTTCCTAAAATCTAAATTAAGTTTAAATATGAGAATATATTAAATATAAAACTAAACTTAAATACAAAAATATTTGTAGCCGTATACTTCACTAATACAGATATGTTTATCCAATACCATTTCTTACCCCTTTTTAGCCCATCTTCTCGTACTCCCTCCCAACCCATATACATTTCCTTACTTCTTTCTCTTTGTTAAACCCAAAGAACTGGCCGTAAAGGACTATACATTATCTTCTACTGTCAAATCTTTCTCTAAATTTTCAACATGTCCATTAATCATCCCTCTCCTCTTCCTCCATTTGTTCCAATTCTAACTTCAAACTACTAACTCTGATTTCCCATTTTCTACCCCACTCACCTTCATAAAACAGCAATTTTGGCACTAAAGCATCATTACAATTTTCAACTATATATAATAATTCACTTGAAAAAAAATGAAATACATCATTTTTTTTAATACTAGAGTGGCCTAATAATTATGGCCGGTAGCGTATATAAATACTATCATGACAAAACTATATATATATATATATATATATATATATATATATATATATATATATATAAGCCGAAAGCTCAGACCTGATAAAAAAATCAACAATTATTGCGATTTCTTGTCGTCTTTCCATGACAACACTATCAAGCTAATCAAATCATACGAACGGATCTTACACAAAATAAATAGACAGAACTTGTCTATATTATTCAATGAAACCTGTATTAATGAAAAAATTCTGCCAAAATACACACAATATATATATATATATATATATATATATATATATATATATATATATATATATATGTACGCAACCGGCCATAATTATTAGGTCACCCCAGTATTTAAAAAAATAATGTATTTTATACTATTTTTGCCAAGTGAATAATTGTAAATGAAAACAGAATGGTTCTTTTGTTAATACTGCACACTAATATGTGCATGAAATGAATTTATAAATATTTAATGATTACCTAATTGCAGTTTCATCAATGAAAGAATGAAGAAAGTTTAGGGTGATTAGGAAGAGTCCTTCTTTGCTTCCATGCCTAGTAAAATTTTGCAAAGTAATAATAACAAAAGAACCATTCTATTTTCATTTAGAATTATCCACTTGGCAATAAATACTAAAAATAGTATGAAATACATCATTTCTTTTTAAAAACTGGGATGGTCTAATAATTATGGCCGGTAGTATATATATATATATATATATATATATATGTATATATATATATATATATATATATATAAAATCTACAGGGTGCGAATGGTAAATTGTCGCTATTTGCCTTGTAAAATTTTGCAAAGTAATAATAACAAAAGAACTTTTCTATTTTCCTTTAGAAAAGTGGCAAAAAATACTGTTTATAGTATGAAATACATCATTTCTTTTTATCAACTGGGGTTAGCCTAATAATATTGATGGGTAGTGTATATGTACGCGTGTGTATGTGTGTTTGTTATTAATATCACGGACAAAAAAGCAAAACAAAATAAAAGATCTTTACCAACTCGAGCATCTCTACCAATAAAAATAACATCCATAGTAATAAGAAACAATATCAGATAAAAAGTCAATTAAAATGTTACTGTTTCTAAGTTTCGGGTAGGAAACCGAGTCTCGTCAATAAAGATTAGTAGATATACAGCGAAAGATAGGTTGTCCTTAAATAGGAAGTTCAAACGTCCCCCCATCATTTTTGTCACTTTAACCCAACTTAGGTCAACAATAAAAGCGACCAGAAGATTAAATTCGTCACCTAAGTAAAATTATCATTTTGTGTTTATTAATATAGACTAAACTATCGTCCGGTTCACACTCCACCCTCATCTATTGAACAGGTGTAGAGGCTCATCACTTGTTCCCTGTTTAGGATGTGGTTTCCGGCCTTCTCTTTTCTAATCTTTTCACTCTTACGTAGCCCCCTGCACATCAGTGGCGTTACCGCCTTGCTCGGGGTGATGTGATTAATATATATATATATATATATATATATATATATATAAGAAAAACTAAGGCAGACACGTTATTTCATGGTAAATCGGCAGTGAGGCCTATTTCAGGCGAACCATCATCAGCTTCCGTCATTATTTTACATATGATTTTAATCCTTTGTACAATAAAGACAGAAGCTGATGATGGTTCGCCTGAAATAGGCCACACTTCCGATTTACCATGAAATAACGTGTCTGCCTTAGTTTTTCTTATATTTGCTCTATATGTCTTTATATACATATATATTTAGAGCTCTCTTAGAGAGTTATCCTACCACTCTATGTACAGGATACTCCTTTGGATTCTTCTATACACACACTGCATGCTGTTATATATACGATTAGACATCGGGTTGCTTTTAGCCAGTAACCCGACCGAATTGACGTCATTCGGCGATTCTACCTCTGAGCTATGGACGCTCGGTAGAAGAAGACAAACTTTTAGCTTATTATGTACCATGTACATACACCAGTAGCAATGAGTGTTCTAATTCATTACTGAATGAACGATATATATATTACGACTGAGCTCGCTAGAGAGGAAAATTTAAATAAAAACAAGTATCACTTCTGCAAATTATGCATAACTCTTCAGCAATGAATTGAATTCTTTCGATGACTGGCGTGTTTATACACCGCTTATATATAAAACGCTAAAATTTCCCTTCTCTGATTCCATAACTTAGTAGTTAGCGTCTCCGACTGACACCAAATCGGTTGAGTTTCGATCCCAGCCAGAATCAAGTGAATGTCTTGCCACACTGATGAGCTGTCATACAACAAAAGAGTCTTGTATGTGGAGGACGAATATATACACTACCGGTCATGATTATTAGGCAACCTCAATTTAAAACAAATGATGTATTTTATACTATTTTTCTATTCATTTCATACTATTTTTACTATTCATTGCTAAGTGGATAATTGTAAATGAAAATAGAATGGTTCTTTTGTTATAATTACTTTGCAAAATTTTACAAGGCAAATAGCGACAATTTACCCATCGCACCCTGCAGATTGAAACTATGTATTTCATACTCTTTTTAGTATTTATTGCCAAGTGGATAATTCTAAATGAAAATAGAATGGTTCTTTTGTTATTATTACTTTGCAAAATTTTACAAGGCAACCAGGAATCCTTTTCTTCGGTCAGCTAATAGATGCTAAATTAATTATAAAAACTGTGTTTAAATACAGTTAAATTTTAGCTATTACCTTAAATACATATATACCTATTACCTATTACCCTATTACCTTAAATACAACATAAAGTCTTACCTGCAACATTAAATTCTACCTATTACGCAACCATTACCTACTTACCTATTACCTTCAACACTAACAATATATTTTCCCTCTTACATTAAATCTTACCTATTATAAACCACAAACTGTGATCTAATTTAAAATTCAAAATTTAATAGGAAAAATCGATTTCCTAAATCCAAAATTAAGGTTACATATAAAAAAATAGATTAATTATAAAAACTGTGCTTAAATACAAAAATATTCAATAGTTGTACAAATAAGCGGTAAGTCCAATCCCATCCTTTACATCAGTTTCTTCAAAATTCAAACGGATAATTCACAAGACTTATTCCCTTATCACTAACCCTCACCAAAATCCCATACACAACTCACCAAATATAAAAAAAAGAGGCTTTCCAATCCTGTCCATACCACCTTATAAGAAATTGTAGTTTCAATGTCGAAACAAATGTACGATTTGTAGTGGGTATATAAAAAATTTGTACATGATCTAAAATATAATTTTTAATAAATATTCACAGCTCTATATATTATATATGGTGCACTGTTTTAAATTAATATTTTGGACGTTGTAAAAATTTTTTTCTTCGTTTCTTATTCGCTCGGATATATATATATATATATATATATATATATATATATATATATATATATTATAAATTATGTTTTAGAACATGTACATAATTTTTTCTATATATATCCTCTACAATCATATGTTTGTTTCAACGTTGGGTGTCCAACGATTTCGTCAGGAGGAATAAGCAAGAACTGGAATCATCCGCTGTTTATATTTGGTTCGTTGTTGTTGTGAGGTTGGTTGGGGTTATTGATAATGAAGGGAATGTGTCTTCCGCTTTGACCGTTAGACTTTTGAAGAACTTGGTGTGTAAGTTGGTGTGTTTTTAATTGGAGTAGATAGATCTATCTATCGCCCGGTTCACACTCCACCCACGTCTATTGAACAGGTTAAGAGGCTCATCCCTTGTTGCCTGTTTAGGATGTGGTTTCTGGCATTCTCTTTTCCAATCTTTTCACTATTACGTAGCCCCCTGCACACTAGTGGCGTTACCGCCTTGCTCGGGGTGATACGATTTTTAAAAAAAGTGCTAAATTGTTGATTAATGGCATTATCTGTTGGAATGTACATTTTAATCGGTCGGGTATATCTTTTGGTTAGAATTTCGAAGAACGTGGTGTGTGTAGGGGTTTTTATTACTTGGTCAGTTTTGTGTGTTTGTATGTTGTTTTTTTGTGATTGGGGAACTTATCTTGTTTGTTGACCTTAAGAATTTTTAGGACGGCGTCGTGGTTGGCTAGTGTTTGATTAATTGGTGTCTGTTGTTACCAGGTAGATTTTATGTATTCTCTTTCATTTTGATGATTTCCCCTCGGGGTTCTTTAGATAGACGTGATAGGGGTGGGGTGTTTTTTCTTTTTAATTTTGATTTTTTCAGTACGGAATATTTTTGTATTTTATTTTTGTTTTTTTATTTTTATTTTAGCGGGATAGGTTTTTTTTTACTTAAGTTTGGAGTATTATTGTATTTAGGAGAAGTTATTTCCAAAAAAATCTAAACTTGTATTTTTT